>CP139504.1:27746510-28159939 GCA_021014915.2 Artemisia tridentata subsp. tridentata | reverse complement strand
CCAGTGCGCACTGCCGCATTTGGGCTGCATGGTATGGTCCGTCCCATGTGCACACCTGAGTTGCGCACACATGGGCCTACGAGGCCATGAACAAGAACTTAAGTCTAGCATAACATAGCCATGCACTATGTCACACTAAACTTGGGGGGCTTGTGGACGTATAGCCTGGACTGGGCCAGGAATGGGCCAGGCCCGGCAGACAGCGGCCCACTCTATGCCTAAACCCTAATCCATGCCCTATAAATATATGGCTGGGATCCCCTTCTTCAGAGATATAATAACAGAACAGAACAGGTTATTCTAAACCTAACTCTTGTAGGCTATATCGCATCGATACTAACTTGACCGTCGGAGGTGGATCCCGGGGCTACGGCCTCGGGTCCACTCCTAACGGGTTCTCTTTGTTGAACAGGTCTACTCAGGGCTCGAGAAGACGTCGAACGGCCCAGGGAGAGTCGTCGAATCCAGCCCGCGCCAGATTATGTATCAACAGTATTTATGCACACTTCGCAAACTTATTACTACATGGACTCTTCCCATATTATTATATGCATTCTTCGCATGTTTATTACTACATGGACTCTTCCCATGTTATTTCATGCACTCTACGCATGCAAACTGTCGTGGCTTTGGTAATATGAGACTTAGAGCAGGGTAATAGCACTTCTGTATAACATTTCGCGCTTAGAAATGTTAACTCTTGAACTTACTGATTTATGTAAACCTATGAACTCACCAGCTTTTAGCGGACTTTTCTCAAGTGCTTAGTTGTTTACTATATGATGATGCAAGGCAGTGAGTGGCAGGGGCATAGGCACACTCTTGGAGTGCACACATAGCACTCATGACAAGGGTTTTTGTATTATGGGACAACTAATAACAATAATGGGCCTTGTTTTCCGCATTTTAATTATGTAAAACTTATGTTTTCATAAATGAAGCTTTTAAAACGGATTTGATAAATTCGTTCTCTATTACTTATGTTACAATCCAATTAAGTAACACCCCAGATGTTATTTCCGCTGCAATCAGATTTGGGGGTGTTACACAATATATGTTACATTTTACATCACTCGACTTCTCACCCACCAAAGAAACAAGATGTTGACTTTCACATTTTATCTCAAACGTTTGATCACCTAACGAGAGGCAAAGTAAATCACCCTCGACAACATTCACAAATTCACACATATTAACCAAATTCGGTTTAAACTTATTTTTCCCTAGCTCATTTGATTTTTTATGATCAATTACTAGTTTGGAATCATGTTTCTCACCTCCACACCCAATATCACACGTTAATATTGAATTTGGACCCTTTGAAGACCATGTCGACATATATGGTTATATACAACTCGACTAAACCAAATCTTACACACAAGATCCTTCCAAATATCTTCCATACTTGAGTGTGAATCTTTTAAAAGTCCTCCAAATCACTGCCACCCCAAGTGGTATCTTAAAATACAATATAAACACATATATATGTGTTCATATATATCGACACATACATATATATTTACCACTTGAATTATCTAAACCCATATCCACTTGCTTCTTACACAAAGACTTTCTAGCCAAGTTTTTATTCTCTTTGTTCCCTCAAATCTTTGCCAAGATCGAATAACAATCCCAATTGTCCTTAAATTATAGTATATATATCGACTATACATTCATGCATATATGAACTTACACACATATATTTCCTTCACTTTTTAACTCCATTTCACACCTAAAAATCCTAAGTCTATACTCCCTATTCGAAGCCTCAAGAAAGCAAGTAGCATGTGCTAGCCATTCGACCCTTTTTCCAAACGTACAAAGTGTCGATCTCAATTCCTTGGTGTTGGTTCTATCAAGTTGGTGCAAGAATCCTTCTTTCTGAGTCCTTTTACTCGAATACTCACCACCTTTTAAGGTGTGGTAAGTCCTTCGACTCATTTCCCATTCATTCCTTTGATTTTTATGTCCCATGCATCATGTATATACTTACTCGATCGTATATTTATTTTTATACGCTTACCTTTTAACTATATTTACGTATTATACGTTGATCACTTTCAAGAGATGGCTAACAATCGAGTTACACACATGGTCGATACTCACGAGTCCATTTCATAGCATTTCGAAACCTATTTTGGACACATAAAACATCGTATATATTATAACACCTTAAAAGTCACATTTAATATTTTTACAAATCACTTAGGTCGAATAGAAAAAGGCCTTGTTATTCCGAATATACACACACAACACATAAATTTTATTGCTCACCTTAATTCTCCATACACTCAACTAATAAGCTACTGAATAAGCTCTTGATACTAAGCTCATATAAGCCCTTTTAAAACTATCAAGTGATCGCTACATGAAACTGACTCAAAACTCACATATATTGTCGACTTGGGCTTAAAGCCCAAAAAGCACTTTTTAAGCTCTACAAATAAGCTGGTCGTATAATCTGATTGGATATCTTTTTGTGACCCTTAAATAAGCCTAAAATCAGGCCCAACTTCCCTTAAAACCACTCGGATCAAAAATCCTTAACGGGCCTTTAATTTCACTCGTTAAGCCCATTAAGCTTTAAAATAAGGTATTTGACCAATAAGCAGTTGATTTTGACTTAAATAAGCTTTATAAAGTTATTAAAACTTTCAGAAATCTTTTCACACTTCTTTTTTGTGATTTTTGGACTAAGTTTGCAAAATATTTCAACTTTAAGGGTTAAAATTGCCAACTTCACAAAACTGTGTTCAAAACTGTAAATTCAGTAAGTTAAGGGTAGAACATGAACATCCAGTAAACTTGAAGCTTAAAAAGTCATTTTGGAACCTTTTTGGACTAAAAATGTAAACAAGGACTAACGGTGCAAAACTAACTCCGTTAGGGTAAAAAGTGTAAAATTGAAAAAAGTACAAGGACCAAACTGTAACTTTAAGTCATATACATTTCGTTCAACCACTTTCGAGGAAACGATATTTTTGGATTAAATGACATAAAAACAAGATAATATTATATATAATATTATTTTTGAACTTTAAGCATTTTAAGCATATCACTCACACTCACATCACCAAATCAAATCGTTATTCGTTACTCATTTTAACAATCACTATTCATATTAAGTCAAATTCTCAGACTTTACCATTATTCAGGTCGTGTGTTGGAGCCGTACCCATAATTCACTTGATTTCACATTTCACCTTGCCAGTTACACACAAGGTGAGTCATAGCCCCTTCTTTCACTTATTTTATACTCTTTGGGGGAGATACATGCTTGTTCTACTTACAAATTTACTCGTTTACCTTAAACATTGTATTCAATTGATGACACACTCTCAAATTGTTTATTGAAACATAATTCTTGTTTTCACTCACAAAAGTAATATACACTTTCACGAATTACCATGAATTTATACACCACTTTTATATGTTTTCCTATCTCCTAGGGAAATACATGCTACAAAATAGAACACAAGTATTTTATGTATTCTACACCTTATTGATATTGCCTAAGTTACTTTATTGCCAAAAGCCCCTTTTATCATGAACCATTAATCACTTGCGAGTGAACGCGAATATAGTGAACAGATATGTTGGAGGCTGACTGCCTATTCCACTAATACTTGACGGATAGCCTTAGTTGCTAGTCGTATTAGTCGCAATGCATTATATTTGAAGTAAAATAGGAAATTGCCAAATCCCCTATCACCCAAGGGCCATAACTCATGCCATTAATTTGAATTGTTTCCCCCATAACTCATGCCATTAATTTGGATTGTTCCCTACCGAATCCCGGTACTCAGTTAACGTTTGCGTGTCATGAGACTTAGGGCAATATATATATATATACAACTGCAATATCACTATTTCAAATTATGATTGTAATTCTCATGCAATCGGTACCATCACTATTTCAAATTATGATTGTAATTCTCATGCAATCGGTACCATCACTATTTCAAATTACGATTGTAATTCTCATGCAATCGGTACCATAACTTTTTCAAATTATGATTGAAATTCACATGAAATTCTACACTTGTGTTTAACTGATTTACATGCAATTTACTTATGGTTTTCACCCCACGTAACTCACTACTTATTTCATCAATATTGGTATTTATTTCAATTATCACGTCACATTCGGAACTATTGAAATCAACTGTTTACTTATAAACTCTATGAACTCACCAACCTTTGTGTTGACACTTTTAAGCATGTTTATCTTAGGTAATTAACGGAGCAGACAAGACAAGGAGTGGGCACTAACTGATGGTTTTTGTGATGTAAAATAAATTATGTCATTCAGTTCTAACTACTATACCCTTTTATGGGATTTCACAACTTTGATATTTTACTTTTGTATCTAAAATATTATTTGAATGGCAATAACTTTCAAAACGCATCTTTTGAGCCGTTTTCTATGATTATGACTATGATCCTCCCCGTAATACCCCGATTAGTCTTCCGTTGTTAACTCATAATTTAGGGGGTGTTACAGATTGGCATCAGAGACATGGTTATAGAGAACCAAATGTTTTCAAACATTGGACTATAACTACACTTTCAAAATGAATGATTTTACACCATACCACTTTTCGCCCTCTGTGCCTGCATAACACCGTGTTCAATACATTACCAATTAAGATTATTTCACATTTACTCTCACGCACTTGATTATGTCACCTTTATTTTCACACCCTTGATGTTATTGATTACTTACATTTGCTACTTTCGGGTTACTACAGTACCATGCCTATAGTATCACACCATAGCACCTCATCATCGGACATGGAGTCCGAGAGCACTTTATCATCTATCACCTCACCCATAGTTCCTAGCACATCGACTGCTACAGTGTCGAACACCCCACTTATGACACCCGTTGCACTAGGTAACCCAGACTCACCCATATCAGAATACCCGTACGTACTAGCTAGACGGGCATATATTTCATCACCTCACCCGAAGAATCGTCCAGTTTCTCTTACTTACACTCCACTTACTGATGATCAGTATATGCAGACTCAGCAGTGACTGCCTGCAGCTGATTCGGAGAATCCATTACCTACACCACCACCCCCACCTGTATCGGTTTTCTGGCACAGACAAGTCAGAATTTTAGCACCTTATGAGCCCGAACCATTCATGAAACCATTTCGGAGCCACCCCAATGGCTATATCAAGAAGCATACACCTCGCAAAAGGGTACACCTACCTATAATAGTGCCAATTATACCACCATCACCACCTCTATCCCCTACATCACCATTGGATATGATCAGGATGACACCCCCATTATCTCCTGAGCATACCTTACCACCACTACTAACATCATCCCCTCCATCGTCGGTTAGACTCGACTACTCGTTTAATCTACTCATCCAATCATACCTATTTGCACCTCACCAACGGGAGCCGACTCCTGAGGAGAATTTACCCTCTCAGATCTTCTTCATCATTACTATTTCCCACCTGTTTTCCCTCCTCCAGCCTGAGTCTTCGAGACTGGAGAGAGCTTCAGGACAGCAGTTTCCCACACACATACCCCATCTACCATCATGACGCGACTGGAGCGTCATGAGGAACATATCGATACACTCCTGAAAATCGTTGATAGAACACCGCTCGACCGCTCTGAGACGGTCAACGGCACCCAACATGACCTTTTATCTGACAGGATGGACCTTCAGGATGGACAGACGAGGTTTCAGTCAGAGATGTTTGAGACACGCTCCCACATGACAGTTTTACAATGAGAAAGACAGAGGCTTCTGAATCGGATTTCAGAGCTCATAGGGACACATGGACGAGACATTCCAGTAGTTAGACATACATCACATCAGTTGTAGTTTTGAGGCATCTTAACCTGCCGCATGGGGGATTAGTAAAAGACCTTGTATCATTTGTTTTGTAAAACAATTGATCAAGTTATTAATATTATGTTGTTTGTTATGGATTTGCTATATATTGATGTGGAGTTATGGTTGTTTCCTTATATTCATGTGTGTAGTGATTATATCCAGACATGCCGTAATGTTACCTATGGTTGTTATGGTTCCTTATGCATGTCATAACTGGGCTATAACCATAGATCTTTAAAGAAAAATTTCAGAAGAAAACTTGATGAATGAAGAGAAAGTTGCTGAACTTCAGCTTTTGTAGATGATGAATCACTTTGTTTTTTATCAATCCTATACCAAAAGTTGATCATTTATTTACGATAGTACCCAAACATGTCGTGATCTTATGATTTCTCAGTTGGTTACAAATTCACATTGTGATAAGATTGTTAGGACTTGTATACAATCACTCTATTACTCAATTTATTCTAAACACGGTCATTATGTGAATTCTAAATCCATGTTTCTTGTGATATTAATAGAAGATGGCCAGCATGAGAAAGACAAATACCACACCGACACCAACCCCAACTATGACTCTTGAATCTATCCGAAAATTGGTAACCAACATCGTTGCTGCAGTACTCGAAGCAACTACAGTAGATCGTCCGAATAACAACAATAGAGCAACGGGTGAAAGGGAGACGGCTGCGTCTTGTAAGTGTACCTATAAGAGTTTCACGGGTTGCAAACCAACTCACCTTAAAAATACAAAAGAAGTGACTGAACCTACCATCACCCTTACCCTGGGATTTCTGGACCAAGAAGTTAAATGGGGTACTACATCCAAGAGAAATGAACATAAGCGAAAACTGGATGGGAGAGAAACCACTGCTCTCAGCAACTATAGGTACCACAACAACAACAACCGTAACCGCAATCATCTACAAGATCGCAACAACTACCACCACCAACAAGATTTGAGGCAGGAAGCTGGCAGATACTGCATCGCCACACCTGCTAACGGAAATGTTTATCGTGGGAAGCTACCTCTATGCAAATGATGCAAGATGCATCACACATGACTTTGCATTGCTAAGTGCGGGAAATGCCAGAGAACGGGCCACAAAACAGGAGACTGCAAATTCACAGGCGCTAATACACAGCCAGTAGCCGTAGTATGCTACGGATGTGGTGCAAAAGGACACTACAGGAATCAGTGCCCAACCCAGAATACCAATTAAAACAACAAGGCCAGTGGAAGAGAATGGAAGCTCGTTAGAACCTCAACAACGTCAAAGGGCAACAACAATGTTTAAACATAAGAAGAAATTTTTGTTGTAATAAATAAGCCATAGTTCAAACCCTTTAGAGTTGTATTTCCTTTTGTACTTTACCTTAGGTACGATGGATTAACCTGAGTGTAACCAATACTTTTCTATCTTATGAGATATCTAACTTGTACTATTTCCATTATAATCACAACCTACATCTATTATATTTTTGATTCCATTTACCCTATTCATAATCATTTCGTAACAATACACTGCTATCCCATTAGGAATCTGGTTAATAACATTCCTGACCGAACAATAGACTATTACCATCCTATAAGATTCTCACACAAACAATAGGATCCATTTCAGAGCTATCCTATTATCACCCCAGAAATTTCTAATCCATCACCTTGTTGTTCCCTTTACACTATTAGAGTTAACTAGAAAGTTAATCTATTTCGTGTTATGACTAATACAATGTTTTAGGATTAATTCTAACAGTTATAAAACGTGAGTGTAAAAACAACAATATTTTTCAACGTTTAAATTCTTATTAGAAATAATTCCAAGAATCTATACCCAAGTGTTTTGTAGAACAAACACTTGGGATTGAATAGACAAGGGTATGGGGTGTCTCCTATCGAAACTCAAGTTTTGCTTGAGTGGTAACAATATACCCACTGAGCTATCTCAGTGAGTTGTATACTCTTTGTAGGAGAGAAGTTCCTTTGCAAAAGTTCAAGACTTTAAATATACAAAGCACACTTTAACTTCTCTCCTATCTGATCTATTTATACACAAGTAATCTAAGTATAAGTGATTAAATATAATACAAGTTGTTGAGGTTGCGTGTCTGACAATTACAAATAGTAATTTTCATTTCCAAGAACCAATAGGAAAGGGCTAATAAGACTTTGGGAGTTGTTGGCTGACACTCCATGACTTTTAGCCGCAATAGGGAAGGTTGGATCTGACAAGAGAAGAGTGTTGGGCTTACACTATTATCTTCTCAGATCTTTTCCCTATTGTTCCCGCCTTTTCTTCAGGCGTTGGTTCCTCAGTCCTTCAATCACTTTGTTAGTTGAGGAGACTGGGTTCAGTGAGTTCTTGTCCAACACTCACTGAACCATCATCTTCTTCTTTGGCTTAAGTCCGACTCAGGGAGTGCCGCCTTCCTGAGAGGTGAATCCTTCTTCTTGAATTCGTCTTAAGCATCTTGAAGATGACTCACTGAGAGGCTGTTCTCTCAGTGACTTGAATTATTCTTGGTTTAAGTTAAACACTTAGTTAATTTGTGTCCAAATCAAGTTTTACGTATTCTTGGGTTTTTCATAACCCAACAATCTCCCCCTATTTGGATATAAATTATTCCTAAGTGTTTTGATCAGTATGAGTGAGCTAACATCTTCTGCTCATACTGAATGTACTAGAAAATAAATAAGGATATTGATATAGCAAAACATTCATCAATTTATTCATATCATTACAAGTCCTATTATTCTAAGTACAAAATACTCATGGTTCCTCAACAAGACCCATGAGTTCAAGCTTCGCCTTCTTTGACATCAACACCTCTTTATCAGGTCGATCCTTCATCATCTGATCCATCAACCTTACAAACTCCTCATTTTCAGGTCTCCTGATATTAAGCGCCATCAGTTTGTTAGCAAGGAGTGTTGTTGTTTCCACTTTGTCGATGTCAGAGACTCTTTGAAAGGCTTCCTGACCAAATTCATCCACAAAGAAGATACCATACTCAGGTTCTTTGATGACCAGGTTGGGACAGAACTTGACTCCCTGAGGAGTAGTCCTGTTGCAATGAAGTGCAGCTATGTATTGTTCAAGTTCCATATCCACAGCTTTTCTTTTCCTCCCAACCTTCTGAGTAAACTCAGGGATTGTTAGTCCCTGAGAAGCAAGTGCCTCATCATGGTTAATGCCCAGACTCTTTGCCACTCTTGCAAGTTCCTCATACTTAGCACTCAGTGACTTGATGATGATTGGGGCATTCTTGCTTGCGGTTTTCTTCCTCAGGATGGGCATCATCATATCCCATTCTCTTAACCCATAGTCTGAAAACTTGATTGCAGGGAGATGTTCAGACTTCCTTGGACCTCTATGGATTGTTAAGCTCAGAGGCCTGGTGGGATGAATAGTTATATCAGTGATTTTGCCTTCATCTTTGGTTTTGGTCATGTGCCATACATACCTCTCATAAATCCTCTGCCTCTTTTCTTCCTTAAGTTTGGCTTGTTTGTTGTGTTCCTTAAGGATTTCAGCCTGAAGCTTGAGAAACTCATCCCCTTTGATGTCCTTCTGCTCAGACTCTTTGATCACTTCTTTGGCAACCTTAGAAATTTCAGACCTGTTGAGTACCAGCTCTTTCTCTCTTTCTTTCCTGAGCTCTTCTTGGTGTAAAATTTCAGCCAGTTGATCAGGAGTCCCATAGACCCTTCTCCCATCCTCTAAATCAACATAGAATGGTGCATCAGGATCTGCACGTCTTTCAGAAGAAGCCTTGACTAAGAGTGATTCCGGAGGAGGGTTTGTTTCAGTCACCATGATTTTCTTCCCTTTGTCAATGGGAGGAGGTTGACTGGTGGATGTCTCAGGGACAGTTGCTAAAGCAGAATTGGGATCAGGGATTGGAGGATCATCAATTTTCTCCCCCTCAACAGATGGCGGAGCTTCAGTGGAGACATCTGCTGACTGAGGAGGTGGAGGAGTATGAGAGGCCTGAAGAATGGATAAAATGTTGGAGACCATAGACTTTGTTTCAGAAGTCTCATTCTTCACGGCACTTAATTCGGTAGCCATTGTCTTCTGGTGGGAGGTGAGTTCAGTTACTTGGGTGGTGTAGTGTTTGACCAGCTCATTATGTGTTGTTGAGAGCTGCTCAAAGGCTGAGGAGATTTTGATCAGGTGCTCCTTGGATGCATTAACAGCCTGATAAATGGACTCTTGCTGTGTCCTTAATCCTTGAAGATCTACCCCCTGAAGGAGCTTTAGAAGCTCAGTTATGCTGGTGGAGGTGTTAGCCTGAGAGGCCAAGTATGCATCCAATCTGGTGACAAAAGTGGGATCATCTGCAAGATGTTCTTGTACTGATTCTATAGCCTTGAGGATGTTGGACAGTTCCTGATGCTGTCCAGTGGCTATGTCATCTACAGATTTGTTCAGGTCGCCAAGTTGTTTATCAGTGAGGGTGGCGGCCTGAAGAATCTTTGCCTGAGATTCTTCCACTGAAGCCCTGAAGTCAGCATAGGAGGATGCCACTTCAGTGTGCTTATCCCATAGCTCATCCGCAACAGAGTTGTAAAGACCTTCGTTGGCTTTGCGAAGGACTTTTGCCATTTGTCTTTCAGAAGCCGGATGAGCATCGTCATACTTTTGCAACCACTTGGGAGTGGTTGAAGCACCTGATGATGATGATGAGGTTGATGGAGAACTGGGTGGTTGATCCTCAGGATGAGGTGAGGAATGTTGTTTCTCAGAGGGCTGAGGAGGGCTTACTTGTGTTTCCATTTAATCCTCAGCATCAGGGATCACATCATCACCAAAATCAATCTCCTCCTCTGACTCATCAGCCAACAAATTTTTATAGTCAGCCAGAGAAGGAGCCTTCAGTAAATCCGGCTCCCCCTCAGAAGAGGGCTCACCTTCGTTGTGGCCAGGTCCTGATTCTTTTGTCATAATAACTGGTGGGGTTTGACCAGCCTGACTAGTCATAATAACTGGGGGGGTTTGCCCAGCCTGACTTTTAGAATCAGTTCCTGAGAGAACAAAAATGCCTGAGGTGGGTTTGGGTTCCGTATCGGCGGGTGGTTTAAATCCCTCCGAGTCTTTGTCCCCCTGAGCGCCTTCATCCACTGATGGGTGTTTTTCAGTGGAATCATGAGGCACTCCTTGTGAAGATGTATGGACCCCCTTCCCATCAGGATTGGTCTGTCCTTTTGGGGATTTAGGGTCCTGAACTCCCTGAGACCCTGAGTGTGATTGCTCAGGGACGTTAGCAGGATGTGAGTGGGTATGGGTCCCCTTCTCAGTGGAGTAGTACTGCTCCACCGAGGATATAGAACCCTGAACTCCCTCAGGCTCTGATTGTGATTTATCAGTGCCTTCATTAGGATGTGAGTGGGTGGATGCTCCTGACCCTTCTGACTTGTTTTTGTCAGTAGGGACATTAGGAAAGGGTTTGCCCGAGGATACTGAGGATGATTGCTCAGCACCCTCCAGTGGCGTTTTTTTTGTGGCCAATGTGGTCTCTTGTATGGGAGTCTTAGAAGTCAAGGTCACAACAACTTTCTTGGTGCCTGAGGCAACAGTCTCAGTGACGAGTGGTTTAGGTCTAACCACCTTACTGGATTGTCCCCCTTTCCCTTTCTTCTTCTTCACCTTCTTGGTTGGTGAAGGAACTGGTGAGCATACATTTTCACCCTGAATCACCATTAACATGTAGGTGGTCAGGGCGACCGGTTGTACCTCAGTAATGTCACTACTAAAGTTGGTCTTATGCAAGATGTCAGGTTTTGTACCTTCATCGTCAGACCTTAAGTAGTCAAAACCAAGAAGATCCTGAAGCACACAGGAAATGAACCTAGGATAAGACATATGTCTTTGCCTATGTTTCCCTGAGAGCTTTGACACGAGGTCTCGGAAGATTATTCCTCCGATATCTATTTTTTTTACCCTCCAAGAGACTGAACATCATCAATTGTTGTGATGAGTTCAACTGCTCAGTGGAGGATTTGTTTCCTCCGAGTACCTGAATGATGAATGTCATCATAAGTCTCCAGACAGGGTGAAACCATGTCTTCACTATTGGAGCCTTTGCCAACAAGGCTTCAGGAGACTCGCCAGGACGCCTAACATCATGAGGCCCTAGGAAAAGCATTTCTGCTTTTATTTCCTGATCAGTAGGGTTAGCCTCAAAGTTCTCAACAAAGTTAAGACCAGTGGCCATGATGAAGGTCTTGTAGTTCAGGGAGAGAGTCCTAGTCCCATTCATCACAGTGAAAGTGATGATAGACTCTTTGGTGTCCTTAGGGCTAGTAGCCGTTGCGGTACACCAAAAATCCCTGAGATAGTCATTATAGATGACTTCTGGGGTGGTTGTAAAAGCTGTTGGAAGGAAGCAGTTTTGTAAATACTTAACTACATCCTTGTAACCCGCATATTGCTGCGGGTAATGGAAATTTCCAACCACATTGTTTTTGGTCAGGTCCACGCCCTCCATTGTGAAGCTCACATTTGGGGCGGTGGTGATAGCATTAGAGGAAGCCATTTTATGATTGGGTTTAGGTCGGAAAATGGTCGGATATTTCTTAATGCTAAGAACACACACACAATTTGTTTGAGAAATAAAAAGGGCAGAGTTTGCTTATATAATTTCTAAAAACGTGTGTGTGTATTCTTTTGGATGGGTATTTATAGGATAGTGGAGATGGGGGTATTTTTGGCATTTGAGTGATCTTATTTAATCAAAATATAATTTTTGGAAGTTATTTTGAATAAAATGTTTGAGATCCGCATTAAATGCCACCACTCCACTTTTCCTCTTTTTTCTCAATTGGCAGAGTGAACAGTTGAGCAGTTTCTGCAAAAGGGAGAAGTTGCAGAGTTTCCATCATCACACAGTGTTTTGTGTGAGAGAGGGCATTGAATGCCAAGTTGGGAAGTGGGGGCCCATTAGGTGTATGCCAGAAAGGCAAAAAGAACAAATATTCTTGAATTAAATATGAGTTCAGTTACCAACCTCGGACATTTACTAACTAGATACTTAGAGCATTTAAGTCAGTATTTAATGTCCCTTCTCAGGGCCCTGAATGACTTTTCATTCAGTGATGGTATTTCAGGGACTTGGGATTAGTCACTGATGATTCAGGAATATGGAAAGATTCCTGAGAAGCAAAGATTCAGGAACTTGGGTTTAGTTTCTGAACCCTCAAGATTTCAAGAACTTGGGTTTAGTTCCTGAGGTTGTGGATTAGTGAAATAATTCACTGACGAACACATTAAGTCAGGGACCTGAGGTTTTAAGAATTTACACTTCAGTTGGTAGGAATCAATCAGTGGACTGATTCTCTATATCCAACATTCCTAATTCAGCTTTCAGTCATGTGAAAGTTGGTTCATCCAAAGGTTTGGTGAAGATATCAGCTAACTGATATTCAGTAGGAATGAAGTGTAATTCAATGTCACCATTCATGACATGGTCCCTGATGAAGTGATATCTGATATCAATGTGTTTTGTTCTTTGATGAAGAACAGGGTTGTTAGAGATTGCAATTGCACTTGTGTTATCACAAAAGATGGGTACCATCTTGTACTGAATTCCATAGTCACTAGTTGACTTTTCATCCAGAGTACATTTGCACAACAACTAGCTGCTGCAACATATTCAGCCTCAGCTGAGGACAAGGCAACAGATTGTTGCTTCTTGGCACTCCAACAGACTAATTTCCCACCAAGTATTTGGCAAGAGCCTGAGGTGCTTTTTCTGTCCATGTTGCATCCAGCATAGTCAGAGTCTGAGTATCCTTTGAGATCAAGTCCTGAGCACTTTGGATAGTATAATCCAAGGTTAGGAGTGCCCTTTAGGTACCTGAATATCCTTTTCACACAGCAGTGACATGAGATTCTCTTGGGTCAGATTGATATCTGGCACATAGACAAACTGAGAATTGGATATCAGGCCTTGATGCAAGAAGATACATCAGTGATCCTATCATTCCTCTAAAGAGAGTTTGATTAACTGGTTTACCAGTTAGATCAGGACCAAGGTTGTTTGGGGGAACCATGGGAGTTTTGACTGAGGCACAGTCACTGAGATCATACTTCTTCAGTAGATTCTTTACATACTTCTCTTGACTGATAGTGGTTCCTCTTTCAGTCTGCTTGATCTGAAGACCAAGAAAGTATGTCAGTTCTCCCATCATGCTCATTTCAAACTTCTTTGCCATTAGTTTTTCAAATTGTTTGCAAAGTTTGAAACTTGTTGAGCCAAAGATGATGTCATCAACATACACTTGTGCTAGTATGACATCATTATTTGTCTTATAGATAAACAATGTGTTGTCTATCTTGCCTCTGACAAATTTGTTTTGGATCAGGAAGGCTGAGAGAGTCTCATACCATGCCCTAGGAGCTTGCTTCAGTCCATAAAGGGCTTTGTTAAGCTTACAAACATGATCAGGAGACTCATGGCTTTCAAATCCAGGAGGTTGCTCAACATAAACTTCTTCTTTCAGTGAACCATTTAAGAATGCACTTTTAAAATCCATTTGGTACACCTTGAAGTTCATGTATGTGGCAAAAGCAAGGAAGATCCTGATGGCTTCCATCCTTGCTACTGGTGCAAATGTTTCCTCATAGTCAATGCCTTCTTGTTGATTAAAGCCTTTGGCTACAAGTCTGGCTTTGTTTTTAATGACTATGCCATTTTCATCAGTTTTGTTTTTGAATACCCATTTCATGCCAATGACTGAGACATTCTCAGGACATTTGACCAGGGTCATTACCTTGTTTCTGTCAAATTGTTCCAGTTCATCATGCATGGCCTGAACCCAACTTGGATGTTTAAGTGCTTCTTTAACACTTTTGGGTTCAATTGTGGAAATGAAGTCCACAAATAGGCATTCATTGGATGAGGCTACTCTTAGACTAGCAGCCATGCTCCTGGTGAGCATGCCTTCAGTAGGCTCTCCAATAATATTGACAAGTTCAATGTCCTGAGACCTAGTCCAACTTTCTTGAGGTCCTGGATACTGATTTGAACTTGTGGAGGCCTGATTGGGTAAGAGGGGTTGGTTCTGGAGTAGACACTTGATCATTGTTTGGATCTTGAGTGTCTATCAGATCACTGAGATTGTTTGCATCTTGAGTATTTTGAACAGGCTGATTGATAACATCAGTGTGTGTATGTGCCTCAACAAACTCAATGATGGTTGGGTTAGGCAGGTTGTGAGGGATTATGTAATAGGAGAGATTAGCATCATCTTGATACTGAGTAGAAGAATTGTTTTCAGACAGATATTCATCAGGAGGATATCTTGAAGAATTATCAATTCCTATCTCTTCTACTGAGGCAGTTGAGAACCTGATAGCATCAGTGCTCTCATCAAAGGTAACATGAAATGTTTCCTCAGTCTGCTGTCTCCTTGTGTTTAACACTTTGAATGCTTTTGAGACAAGTGAGTATCCCAGGAAGTATCCATCATCAGCTTTAGCATCAAATTTCCCTAGGTGATCCTTGTGATTATGAATAAACACAGGACACCCAAAGACATGAAAGTAGCTGATGTCAGGGATTCTCCCTTTGAATAACTCATATGGGGTTTTCCCATGTCTCTTGACAATAATGGATCTGTTTTGTGTATAACAGGCAGTTTTGACTGCATCAGTGCAAAAATGGTTGGAAATGATTGATCCACATAGCATTGTCCTAGCAGCTTCAATGAGTGTTCTGTTTTTCCTTTCAGCAACACCATTTTGTTCAGGTGTGTATGGAGAGGAAAAGTTTTGGGAAATACCTTTCTCATCACAGAAACATTCAAGTTCATTATTTTTGAACTCAGTCCCATTGTCAGTTCTAATTTGTTTGACTTTAATGTCATTTTGATTTTCAATGTTCCTGACAAAGGACATGATTGTTTCAGCTGCCTGACTCTTTTTGATCAGGAAGAATACCCAGGTGTATCTAGAGTATTCATCCACTATGACCAGAGTATACTTCTCATGGTTAATAGACCTTGGACTGACTGGTCCAAATAGATCCATATGGAGAAGATGTAGGCAGTTCCTGATGGAAAAGTTGGTTTTGGTTTTAAAGGATGCTCTGTGATGTTTACCTTTTTCACAAGCTGAGCATGGTTTATCCTTAGAAAACACAAGAGATGGTAAGCCAAGGACCTTGTTTTGTTTTACAAGATTGTTTATGTTCTTAAAGTTCAGGTGGGTAAGTCTCTTATGCCAAAGCCAGTTGAGTGTATCAGTGGCTTTAGCAAAGAGGCAAGTTCCATCCTGAGTTAGACTGGTCATGTCCAATACATAAACATCTTGTCTTCTTGGTGCAATGAGGACAATTTCCTTATTTGCATTGAAGATGGTTCCTTGCTTATCATCAAACTGAACTATGTATTTTGCATCACATAGTTGACTGACACTGATCAGATTATACTTAAGACCATTTACATATGCTATCCTAGTAAAGACAATACCATTCCAGTTTACTGAACCATAACCTTCAGTGAGACATGATGAATTATCAGCAAATATCACTTTGGGTCCTGGTTCTTCCACATATTTGTGCAGACACTCCTTAACACCAGTCATGCTCCTTGAACATCCACTATCTAGATGCCAAACAGGATCCCTGGCATGCTTCTGCACAAATAGTAAACTAGGTCAGTTCTTTCTAGGACTCCATTTCATGGAGGGTTTGGTATTGAAGGTCTTTATGAAAGTATTAATTGATTCATGGTCAGAGGTTGAGTGGACTGAGCTACCACATGTTTTGCATTTGGTTGTAGGGGTAGCCTCAGTAGTCTGAGAGGATTGTTTCATTCCTCTTTTTGACTGAATGACCTTCTCTTTTCCTGAGGATTTCTGAGTGGAACTTCCACTAGATTCACAATGTTTGTCATATTGACAATCCTCAGGGTGGTGGTCATTGAATCCACACAAAGGGCAGGGTAGAAAAGGCTTGGCCTTTTGCTTCTGTTTCTGCTTAGAATCAGAAGGGTAGTTCAGGCACTGAGCCTTAAGTCCTGAAAAGTTTGACATGACTGAGCATTGTTTATGATCAGAAGTCCTGTGATCTTCCTTTTTGCAAATCATGCAATAAAAGACTCTATAGCAATCATCAGTGAGATGATTTGTATAGTTGCATAGCTCACATCTTTTCAGGGGTTTTGTGGGTTTGGGTTTGGTCTTTGAGGAAGTTGGTTTTTGTTCCTTCTTGGATTGAGAGGATTTCACAGAAGATGCAATCTTCTCTCCTAGCTTCCTGACCATTTCAGCCAACTGATCAAATTTTGAGTCAGGGCTTTGGGTTGATACTTCAGAAGGGACTGAAGTTGATGAGTCATCAGTATTAACTGAGACATCAAGGTTTCCTCTCTTCAGGATGGTTGTTCCCTTCCTGATCTCTCCTTTGGAGAGTGTGGTGAGAAGACCATAGGTGGGAGGCCTAAGTTAGGTGTAGCACCCTGAAGGGTATTCAGTGGAGGAAGTGGAGGGTATGATTCTGATTCAGACTCATCCAAGGACTCAGTGAGTGGTTCAGTGAGTTCAAGCTTACTGAGTTTTTCAGTGAGTCCAAGCATATTTTTCAAAGCCTGACTTTCAGGAAGCAAGATCTTTCCAGTCTCAAAGTTTGGTAACTTACTGACTGGGTTGTCCCTGACAATCCAGTCATTTGACTTGGGAAGTAATTCTTGCTCAAAAGATATGCCAGCTGGAACAAAGTTCATTTCATTTTAACACACAGTTGGATCAACCATAAGAGGGTCAATACCAATGGTTTTCTGAGAGATTAACCCCACAGTGTCAAAAACCTTAGGGTTCTTCTTGGTCCAGCTTTGAATGATAGCCTTTTCTTTGTTAAGTTCAGTTTGAAGGACTTGGTTTTGTTTCAAAATCTCAGTGTTCTGAATTTGTAGAGTTATTGTTTCTAGTTTGGCTTGCTTAAGTACAAGCAGTTCATCTCTACATTTGTTCAATTCTGACACAATATTGTTATATTTTGAAAGCAAGTTAAGCCTTTGTTCTTCAACAAACTTTAAATCAACACAAATATAATTCATGTAAGACTGCCAATCAGAATCATCATCCATAGAAAGTAAAGTATTTACCTTCTTCATGGTGATGTTGACCCACTCTCCATTTCTAGCATGGCCTTTTCCCACAGCCACCTGATCCTCTTCTGAAAGTGCCATCAGTGCACTAACCCTTATTTCCTCATATGAGGAAACCTCTTCATCATCCCAATCATATGCTTCAGCTATTAAAACCTTGTTCTTTGTCTGAAATAGGTTTAGATGTTTGAGCAGCCTGAGACAATATGGGGTTAGTTTCAAGAAGTGCAAGTTTAGCCTTGATATTCCTATATTTTGTTTCAAAATCCTTTTGACCCTTGTTTTGAATTGTTGGGTGGACTGAAACATTTTAGGTTGAAACTTGCTAGTTCCTGAAAATTTATAAGAGGGTTCTGAGATAGTTTTAGAATAACAGTCCCTAGCAAAATGACCCTTTTTACCACATTTAAAGCATTCAGTGGTCTCATTTGCTTTTGATTTTGTAAAGTTGGACTGATTTCTTTTGATGAAACGTTTTGAACTAGCAAGGAGTGCCCTTTCTTGGAATTCCAAGTTTAGGTCATTCAGGTATTCCTCATCAGGGCCTTTCATCAATTTCTTTTTCAGAATCCTCTTGAATATCCTGCACAACACCATTAGAATAGAAAGCAGTCGATATGGGTGTGGAGGTTAAGGCCTTTTTGGACTCAAAAGCTTTTGAGTCAGGGTATCTCCTTGAGATCAAGTTGTCTTCATAGACAAACTTCCCATAAATTTCAGGGAGCTCAAGGGTCTGAATGTGGTTAGCATTCCTTAGGCCTTGTGAGAAGTTGAGCCACTTCTCAGGGAGACTGTTGACAAAGCCAACATTTGTCTCATGTTTGGTCAGTACAACACCATCATTTGATAATTCATTTATCAAAGTCTTGTATCTGGTGTAGGTCTGTGAGAGACTTTCAGAGTCTTTTGCCCTGAAAGTATTATACTCAAGTTTAAGGTCCATGACCCTATTTTCCTTGGTATCGGAGGGACCCTCAAAGCTGTTTACCAAGTCATCCCAAGTTTGCTTGGCTGTTAGACAGTTGATGACTGATTCCATTATATCGTCAGGAAGACATGATATAAGGATGCTTTTCAGGCGTTGGTCTTGATTGACCACCCTCCTCTCATCAATGGTCCATTGGGCCTCAGGCTTGTTTAGCCCTGTGGCAGTCTTTGGGACAAATGGGCCATCCCTGATACAGGTGATGTAGTAAGGTTCCATACCAGTAAGATAGCAAATCATACGCTTCTTCCATTTGCTAAATTTCCCAGCTTCAAGTCTGGGTGCAACAGCTGAGTAGCTGCCACCCTTTTTGTCGACTAGCTGGGGTACATTTATATCAGCCATAGTAGGATCTTGGTTTTAAAAACCTAGAGCACTCTTGGTTAGTTTAAAAGATTTTATAAACCAGAGGCTCTGATACCACTTGTTGTTCCCTTTACACTATTAGAGTTAACTAGAAAGTTAATCTATTTCGTGTTATGACTAATACAATGTTTTAGGATTAATTCTAACAGTTATAAAACGTGAGTGTAAAAACAACAATATTTTTCAACGTTTAAATTCTTATTAGAAATAATTCCAAGAATCTATACCCAAGTGTTTTGCGGAACAAACACTTGGGATTGAATAGACAAGGGTATGGGGTGTCTCCTATCGAAACTCAAGTTTTGCTTGAGTGGTAACAATATACCCACTGAGCTATCTCAGTGAGTTGTATACTCTTTGTAGGAGAAAGTTCCTTTGCAAAAGTTCAAGACTTTAAATATACAAAGCACACTTTAACTTCTCTCCTATCTGATCTATTTATACACAAGTAATCTAAGTATAAGTGATTAAATATAATACAAGTTGTTGAGGTTGCGTGTCTGACAATTACAAATAGTAATTGTCATTTCCAAGAACCAATAGGAAAGGGCTAATAAGACTTTGGGAGTTGTTGGCTGACACTCCATGACTTTTAGCCGCAATAGGGAAGGTTGGATCTGACAAGAGAAGAGTGTTGGGCTTACACTATTATCTTCTCAGATCTTTTCCCTATTGTTCCCGCCTTTTCTTCAGGCGTTGGTTCCTCAGTCCTTCAATCACTTTGTTAGTTGAGGAGACTGGGTTCAGTGAGTTCTTGTCCAACACTCACTGAACCATCATCTTCTTCTTTGGCTTAAGTCCGACTCAGGGAGTGCCGCCTTCCTGAGAGGTGAATCCTTCTTCTTGAATTCGTCTTAAGCATCTTGAAGATGACTCACTGAGAGGCTGTTCTCTCAGTGACTTGAATTGTTCTCGGTTTAAGTTAAACACTTAGTTAATTTGTGTCCAAATCAAGTTTAACGTATTCTTGGGTTTTTCATAACCCAACAATCACCGTCGTGCGAACCGATTTTTCTTGTTACTTTGAAAACTTATTTAGGTTTCCATTTTACAAAAACAACAAGTTGAACACCATCTAAAACCTCTTAAGAAACATAATACTACTTTGACTGAGTCAAGCATCACATCATTGGTCCTCAATTATACATAGCCTGATCACCTATGCCTAATTTGGGAAGAATCATGTCATGAATGAAACAGTCATCTTTCCAAATTTTCTGAAACAATCTTCATTCAAAAGCAAAGCCTTGTGACGAGACAAACTATTCGTAAACATCCCTCTTAACAACACACAATAAATATCTACACCTATTACCCATCATCTAAATGAAAGAAATCCAACATGAGTACGAACTCGAGGATCACAAGAATTCTTAAAAATATATGGAAAGAACAAATAACGTAAATTTTATTAGAATCGACGAATATTAATACATAACGATATAATTAGCATCGGTAGTGCTAATGTTACAAAGATTACTAAGTAAGGTATAAAACCGCCAATTGGTTGACCGGCCAAGCCAATGAAAAACACCACTACACCTACGAGAGCGAGAGCCACGACGGGATGTATCACCTTGAGTATTCTGTATGATAAATACAAACAAATCATTAACATGGTAACTAAAGACATGGTCTTATACATAAAAACAAAGAGGTCTAATTACACATTCATTAAAGATTACATGGAAACACAACAAAGACTTATTTTAAACAATCCTAACGCAAGACTATTACCCCCATATCTTATCCACGCCGATTGCTAGAACCACGAGTGGTACGAGAATCACCAAAACCCCGACCAAAAATTCATAGTCTTCATCCGGAACGTAGGCCAAGTAGATGGCAGCGACAACAACATACACAATCGCAAAAATGGTAACGAGATGCGGCATTTTGAAAGAATTGATGAGAGAAATAAGAGTGGTGAAAGAATGAAAATTAAATGGGGTATTTATAATGAGGAAAGTAGCTGTTGAAATCATTGTTCATAGCCGTTGAAATCACTGTTCATAGCCGTTAGAAATCACTGTTCATAGCCGTTGGAATTCGCTGTTCATAGCCGTTAGAAATTACTATTCATAGTCGTTAGGTTCACTAGGTGGAGAGACATTCAAATTATTTCTTTTAGTATGATATCAAAAATTCGCGACAAATACCTGATGCGTGGTTTTGCGACCTTACAACAGGTTTTACCTCTCGAGGGATCTCAAGAGGCTTGCAATCCCCACCAGGCAGCGTACCTGACCGATGTAGTATCGTGTAGGGGCAAGTACAGGGGGATTGATCGTTCTCTAGGGGAATAGTGTCGTTAGGATTGAAAAACTACTCTAATAGGTCTAAGGGTGAGGGAAGATTCTTTTTGTATTTTTTATATTTTTATAAAAGCAAGTAAAATCTCGGGTTTGAAGGAGTGGACGGAAATAGTTGCTAGTCAACTAACCCAAATAACTACAATTGCAAATAAAATAAAATAACTGAAAATAAAAAAAGTTGTGGAACTTATATGGAGAGAAATGTGTTTACTTAGATTTCCTTACTCCCTAACTATCTTTTACCGGTTGATTAGTGTGTATTAATTGCGTGGATGACGGGTGTATTCCTTAATACCAATCGTGGGGTGGTGTACGTACTTCCCCAACTCTATAAGCTCCTACTTCACTCCTATGTCGAGCCGGCTAAGAAGCTCCTAACATGGGATCACTAGAATTCGCTCATGCATTAAATACAACCATAAAAACCTTAGTACGCATTGGTTCATGTTTCTGAAGAGTTCAAGCAAGTTACCGTATAGGAGGTTAGCCAGTTTTCTTAAGCCTAACATCGATAAACAATCATCCAATACAATTAATAACACACCAACAACCAATAATCAATAGTTAGGTTTCATTAGATCTAAGCAAACACAAGATAAATCTAGCCTAGCATGTTAAATAAAAGACAAGAACAAGATATAATCAAACAACACATAGACATATTGAATGATTAATTGATTACTTATCTTCAATTGAACATGGGAGATCCAAGGGTATAAAACCCTTAAAAGTAGCAGAAAAATCGTCTTAGGGTTTCTCCTCATAAAGTTGCACACTAATGACTAAAAATTATGAGAAATATAATAGAAAATCATATCTGACGGGTCACGTTATAGAGCTGACGCCGTCACCCTCGCCGCGGTTAGGGTTTCTTGATGGCCTTCTTGACGCTGTCCCCTTTTAATCATCCAAAATCCTCTCTGGCGCGTCAGGGGTTGACGGCGTCACAATGGTGCTTGACTCCGTCACAGGTACTTTTCCAGCCGATTTTGAGACTTTGTCGTTTTCTTCACTTTTATGCTCCAAAAACGTCCAAAATGCTTCCTTTTCCAGATTTCTTCTCCAAAGTACCTAAAATGACAAAAGGAACGATTTAGGGCAATATTTGATCAAATAAATACGATTTAAGGCTTAAATGACCCCCTAAAAGCGGTACACTTTTCGCTTCATCAAATACCCTTACACTTGAGATTTGCTTGTCCTCAAGCAAATGCGCTTTTATTCTAATCAAAATACAAGTTAGGGGTCATTTAACGCTAATATAAAAGTAATTACAACAAATAGTCGTTCCACTTTAATCGTAATAAGCACGGAGATTACAGACTAGCACCTCACAAGTAGTGTTTAGATACTCACATCTCTCAGGTGTCATAAAAGTATATCTCATAAATGAAAATGAATAATATCTCTCACTACCTGTCATAGCAAATAGATTACCATAGGCTTGGGAAAGGATCAAAAACCTCCTCCACTAGGCGTAAGCACCTAAGATAAACTATCAAAGAGGGCTTTTAAACGGGTTATAACGTTAGGTGTAGGGATATGATAAACACGGTTTTGTTGGATAAAGGATATTTTACTGGTGGCGAGTTAAAGATCTTGATTAATTACATGTACAATATGGCGTTGCTAAGCCAAGACTAGACTCGACTTAAGCTAATGAAAAAAATAACAAAAAGATAAAATAAACATAAAATGAAACGGGATGGTAGTCCGTATGTTTTTTCTACCTTTTTTTTTTTTTTTTTTTTTTTACATATGCTCTTGCCCTACCATAAAAAATAATACATCATAGAGGGGTTGTATCCCCCTTACACTTAAACTTTTACATAACTTTACAATTAACTATTCTAATGACTCGAATTAAGATAATCGAAACACTTGGAGTACTTTTAAAATATTTAGCACATATGGGGGTAATAATGTTGTTCTTCCCCATTACTCCATTACACTAGTACTTTACCCATGACTCCCAATCGTCCCAAAACAATATGTACAAGGATATGACTCGACTTAGCAACCATGTAATCAATTAGATAATTAACTTGGGGTTTAAACAAATGTTGTCACAATAATGCACTAAAAATGTGTGCATACAAGGTAGGCTAAGGCGATTTGGGTGTACATTTAAGTGGGGTGTAAACAAATTCTTACTTTAAGTAAAATGCTTAAAGTTAGAAACGAAAAGATAGGCTCTGAGGGGTGTACTAGGGGTATCGTGTTCTAAAAATGAGTACAACGCAAAGGGTGTGGGAGAATTACTTGACCAATGTAGCCAATGTAATTATAACAAAAACACAGGTGTAAAACAATGGGTTAATCCTAATGCCTCTTATCATGTAGTAAATCTAACTACACGAATGTAGTCTCACTTGTGGCCTCGGAATGGTCCTAACGCAAGTTCTAGAATCTAAGTGCTACCGGTACATGATGAAGCGAAAAGTGTACCGCTTTTAAGGGGTCATTTAAGCCCTAAATCGTATTTATTTGATCAAATATTGCCCTAAATCGTTCCTTTTGTCATTTTAGGTACTTTGGAGAAGAAATCTGGAAAAGGAAGCATTTTGGACGTTTTTGGATCATAAAAGTGAAGAAAACGGCAAAGTCTCAAAATTGTGCTGGAAAGTACCTTTGACGGCGTCAGGATTTGTTCTTGACGGCGTCATGGCTTGGCAAAAGTGGTGGATATGAAAATTACTCATGATAAGCCAGAGAAATTTGCATGGGAATTCTGACGGCGTCACCCTTTGGAGTGATCAAGGTCGTCACGGTATAAGTTAAAGCGGGACGGCGTCACGCCTAATTCTGACGGCGTCAAGCCTTGATAAGCCAGAACGGATTTTGGAGAGCTAAAGAGGGACGGCGTCAAGAAGGCCATCCGGGAACCCTAAAAGCGGCGAGGTGACGGCGTCACACTCCATAACGTGACGCCGTCAGATCTGAAAGTCTATATATAGTTTTGCAATTTTTTGTCATTAGGGTGGAACTTTGTGTGTAAGAACCCTAAGACGATTTTAGCAGCTTTTTCAAGGCTTTTTGCCTTGAGATCTTCCATGTTACATTGAAGATAAGTTATCAATTAATCATTCAATATGTCTATGTGTTGTTTGATTCTATCTTGTTCTTGTCTTTTGTTTAACATGCTAGGCTAGATTTTCTTTGTGTTTGCTTAGATCTAATGAAACCTAGCTATTGATTATTGGTTATTAGTGTGTTATTAGTTGTATTGGATGATTGTTCATCTATGTTAGGCTTAAGAAAACTGGCTAACTTCCTATTCGGTAACTTGCTTGAACGTCTTAAGAAACATGAACCAATGCGTACTAAGTTTTTTATGGTTGTATTTAATGCACAAGCGAATTCTAGTGATCCCATGTTAGGAGCTTCCTAGCCGGCTCGACATAGGAGTGAAGTAGGAGCTTGTAGAGTTGGGGAAGTACGTACGCCACCCCACGATTGGTATTAAGGAATACACCCGTCATCCACGCAATTAGTACACACTAATCAACCGGTAAAAGATAGTTAGGGAGTAAGGAAATCTAAGTAAACAAATTCCTCTCCACATAAGTTTTACCACCTTTTCATTTTTAGTTATTTTATTTTATTTGCATTTGTAGTTATTTGGGTTAGTTGACTAGCAACTAATTCCGCCCACTCCTTCAAAACCCGAGATTTTACTTGCTTTCATAAAAATATAAAAATACAAAAAGAATCATCCATCACCCTTAGACCTATTAGAGTAGTTTTTCATACCTAACGAACACTATTCCCTGTGGAGAACGATCAATCCCCCGTACTTACCACTACACTATACTACATCGGTCAGGTACACTGCCTGGTGGGGTTGTAAGCCTCTTGAGATCCCTCGAGAGGTAAAACCTGTTGTAAGGTCGCAAAACCACGCATCAAGTTTTTGGCGCCGCTGCCGGGGAATAGTTATTGTTTAGGTTGAATTTTTATTTTATTAGGTCTACTCACTAGATTCCTTTCTAGTGAGATTTTTATTTTATTTTTCTAGGATTTCTTGTAGTCTATCTTTTTCTTTGTGCCCTTTGTTTTTAAAACCATTTTCATTTGTCACTATGATGGATGAAATTCCATTTAGATCATTATCAATAGGGGAACAATTATATTTCACCAATAGATTTGTTTCCTATCATTCCTATGAATTTTTGTGTGATCTTTGTGATTTCCAAAAGGAGTTAGGGGTAAGGTTAGATGGGTTTAATGAATTCTATGCATGTGAGAGTTCTATTAGACAAGCATTATCTGGATCAATTCCTTTTAGTCAGGCCCTTTGGATGAATTTTGAGGAAAGCTTCCTAACCATGACCCTTAAGTGGAACGAATTGGTGGATTCGTATGAGCAAAGAGACCTAGTTTCTAAGCACATGGACTTAGAATCAAACCAAGATTCTGAGATGGTTAGTGTTGAACTACCTAGTTGCATGAGTGGGATAGATTTCACCAAAACACATGATGAACATATAGGTGATTTAGATACTATGGAGAATGAGGTTAGAAATGTAAGCCCACCAAGTACCCCACAAGTCCTACCATCATTTGAGGCACACACACCGCCCGTGACTTACCCGGAAGAAGTTGAAGAGACTATAGGAACCCCAATAGAGGTAGAGCCCTTGGACCAAACACAACTAGAAGAAATAGGTTTGAATGCTTTTAGTGATCACAACCTTTCTTTTAGTCCTATGGAAGTTCCTAGTTTTGATGAGCCGGAGCCTCAACCAAAACCGTTACCTAATCTTCCATCCTTGGATGAAAATTTAGGAATTGAATTAGGTCCCGATCCACCCATCAAACCATGTAGTCCGGGTAATGTTAAGATTAAGGTAGTAGACTCTAGGCCATGTGGAGTGGAAGCTAATATAGGAGTGAACCATGACCTTACATACTTACATCACCCATTCATGATTGATCACAAGAAACATTATGGGTTTAAACCGGGTTTATTAGGTCAAGATGGATTCCCAACTAGGAGTCTCTCGAAGTTGATAGAAGATGATCCCTTTTTAGGAGAAAACTTTAATTCACCCATTGACCAAAGTGAACTAGGTAAGGTTATGATGAAAGGAGCACACCCCTTTGAGTATATAATTCATCCACCACTCTTTCCTCACGCGGCATACTTCCACCAAGATGGTGTGTATCGCTACTATCACCCGCACTTAATCCTAAGTGTAGGAAAAACCTCTCCTTTATCCGTTAAATAAGGGTAGAGTCAGGCTCGTGACTCGAACAAAAACAAGCGCTTCTTGGGAGGCAACCCAAGCTTTATTTGCTTTGTGTGTTTATTTATTTGTTTGTTTGATTTTATTTGCTTCCGTATGTATGTTTAATTTTTATTATTATTGATTCATGTTCAAAAACTAAATTGTGAAAATGCTTTATTTTGTTTTAACTTCGTCTTAACTACATATAAAGGTATTTTGCAAAAGATAAGTGTAAGGGAAATCTAAATCGGTTTATTATAACAAATGAACATGAATCGTAATAATAATAAATTAACATACATATTAGTATTTGTTTGAGTCAAATGCTTGTATCGAGTCATAATGATGTTTTGCCGGATTTCCAGGAAGTGAGGTATAGGTTTTTCCAAAATTTTTCCGGAAACGTAACATGAGAATTCTGTCAGATCATTTCTGACGGCGTCAGGATTTACAACCTGACGGCGTCAGGTTTTAATTTTCTGAAATTTTTGAAAGTTTTGTTTTCATAAAAAGTTTTTATTAAATCTATAACTTATAATCTCCAGGAATCTGCAAAATAATCATTCCACAAGCATTATATCCTTATATAGAATTTATCCCGCCGATGTTATGCAGGTTTTCGTGTTTGTTTTCTCAGGTTTAACAGGTTATTTTGGACAAGGAAATGTTTTGGATCAAGCTTTTGGCGATGCATTAGTCATGGAGCTTCAACATTACTTTGGAAGAAGATCTAACCGTGTTACCACATTATCCACCGAACGAATCAGGGGAGTATTTGATTTCATTCTTTTACCTTATTTACTTTTACATCTTGTTATTTGAACATTGGGGACAATGTTCATCTTAAGTGTAAGGGGGGGTAAAATACGATACTTTAGAGAATACAAGTGCGCTTGATTTTTGTTTGTTTAATAGTAGATGTGTAATAAAACTGAGATAAATACCTGTTAGGGTAATTTTAGTGCCAAATTTAAAATTTTTTACAACATTTAGGAGTGAAACTTTGATTTTAATGAGCGTCTCACGGATAGGAGTTATATGACTAGCACAAAAACCGTACCACTAAAAAATTTTCCACCCCCAAATATGTGAGGTTCGCCCCTAGAATTGGTAGGAAAAGCATTTATGCTATGATGTGTGTACCGGTAGCACTTAGATTCTAGAACTTGCGTTAGGACCATTCCGAGGCCACAAGTGAGACTACATTCGTGTAGTTAGATTTACTACATGATAAGAGGCATTAGGATTAACCCATTGTTTTACACCTGTGTTTTTGTTATAATTACATTGGCTACATTGGTCAAGTAATTCTCCCACACCCTTTGCGTTGTACTCATTTTTAGTACACGATACCCCTAGTACACCCCTCAGAGCCTATCTTTTCGTTTCGACCTTTAAGCATTTTACTTAAAGGAAGAATTTGTTTACACCCCACTAAAATGTACACTCAAATCGCCTTAGCCTACCTTGTATGTACTCATTTTTAGTGCATTATTGTGACAACATTTGTTTAAACCCAAGTTAATTATCTAGTTGATTACATGGTTGCTAAGTCGAGTCATATCCTTGTACATATTGTTTTGGGACGATTGGGACTCATGGTAAAGTACTAGTGTAATGGAGTAATGGGGAAGAACATCATTTATTACCCCCATATGTGCTAAATATTTTAAAAGTACTCCAAGTGTTTAGATTATCTTAATTCGAGTCATTAGAATAGTTATTTGTAAAGTTATGTAAAAGTTCAAGTGTAAGGGGAATGCAACGCCCCTATGATGTATTATTTTGGATGGTAGGGCAAGAGTGTATGTCAAAAAAAAAAAAAAAAAAAAAAAAATCGGAAAATCAAGAAAAATACAAAAAAAAAATGAGAAAAAGAAAAGTAGAAAAAAAACATACGGACTACCATCCCGTTTTATTTTATGTTTATTTTATGTTTTTGTTATTTTGTTTTTAGCTTAAGATTGAGTCGAGTCTTGGCTTAGCAACATTGTATAGTACATGTAATTGATCAAGATCTTTAACTCGCCACCAGTAAAATATCCCTTATCCAACAAAACCGTGTTTTCCTTTTCCCTACACCTAACGTTATAACCCATGTAAAAGCCCTCTTTGATAGTTTATCTTAGGTGCTTACGCCTAGTGGAGGAGGTTTTTGATCCTTTCCTAAGCCTATGGTAATCTATTTGCTATGACAGGTAGTGAGAGATATTATCCGTTTTCATTTATGAGATTTATTTTGATGACACTTGAGAGATATGAGTATCTAAACACTACTTGTGAGGTGCTAGTATGTAATCTCCGTGCTTATTATGATTAAAGTGGAACGATTAATTGTTGCAATTACTTTTATATTAGCGTTAAATGACCCCTAACTTGCATTTTGATTAGAATAAAAGCGCATTTGCTTGAGGACAAGCAAATCTCAAGTGTAAGGGTATTTGATGAAGCGAAAAGTGTACCGCTTTTAAGGGGTCATTTAAGCCCTAAATCGTATTTATTTGATCAAATATTGCCCTAAATCGTTCCTTTTGTCATTTTAGGTACTTTGGAGAAGAAATCTGGAAAAGGAAGCATTTTGGACGTTTTTGGAGCATAAAAGTGAAGAAAACGGCAAAGTCTCAAAATTGTGCTGGAAAGTACCTTTGACGGCGTCAGGATTTGTTCTTGACGGCGTCATGGCTTGGCAAAAGTGGTGGATATGAAAATTACTCATGATAAGCCAGAGAAATTTGCATGGGAATTCTGACGGCGTCACCCTTTGGAGTGATCAAGGTCGTCACGGTATAAGTTAAAGCGGGACGGCGTCACGCCTAATTCTGACGGCGTCAAGCCTTGATAAGCCAGAACGGATTTTGGAGAGCTAAAGAGGGACGGCGTCAAGAAGGCCATCCGGGAACCCTAAAAGCGGCGAGGTGACGGCGTCACACTCCATAACGTGACGCCGTCAGATCTGAAAGTCTATATATAGTTTTGCAATTTTTTGTCATTAGGGTGGAACTTATTGTGGAACTTTGTGTGTAAGAACCCTAAGACGATTTTAGCAGCTTTCTCAAGGCTTTTTGCCTTGAGATCTTCCATGTTACATTGAAGATAAGTTATCAATTAATCATTCAATATGTCTATGTGTTGTTTGATTCTATCTTGTTCTTGTCTTTTGTTTAACATGCTAGGCTAGATTTTCTTTGTGTTTGCTTAGATCTAATGAAACCTAGCTATTGATTATTGGTTATTAGTGTGTTATTAGTTGTATTGGATGATTGTTCATCTATGTTAGGCTTAAGAAAACTGGCTAACTTCCTATTCGGTAACTTGCTTGAACGTCTTAAGAAACATGAACCAATGCGTACTAAGGTTTTTATGGTTGTATTTAATGCACAAGCGAATTCTAGTGATCCCATGTTAGGAGCTTCCTAGCCGGCTCGACATAGGAGTGAAGTAGGAGCTTGTAGAGTTGGGGAAGTACGTACGCCACCCTACGATTGGTATTAAGGAATACACCCGTCATCCACGCAATTAGTACACACTAATCAACCGGTAAAAGATAGTTAGGGAGTAAGGAAATCTAAGTAAACACATCCTCTCCACATAAGTTTTACCACCTTTTCATTTTTAGTTATTTTATTTTATTTGCATTTGTAGTTATTTGGGTTAGTTAACTAGCAACTAATTCCGCCCACTCCTTCAAAACCCGAGATTTTACTTGCTTTCATAAAAATATAAAAATACAAAAAGAATCATCCATCACCCTTAGACCTATTAGAGTAGTTTTTCATACCTAACGAACACTATTCCCTGTGGAGAACGATCAATCCCCCGTACTTACCACTACACTATACTACATCGGTCAGGTACACTGCCTGGTGGGGTTGTAAGCCTCTTGAGATCCCTCGAGAGGTACAACCTGTTGTAAGGTCGCAAAACCACGCATCAGTACACACATCATAGCATAAATGCTTTTCCTACCAATTCTAGGGGCGAACCTCACATATTTGGGGGTGGAAAATTTTTTAGTGGTACGGTTTTGTGCTAGTCATATAACTCCTATCCGTGAGACGCTCATTAAGACCAAAGTTTCACCCCTATATGTTGTAAAAAAATTTAAATTTGGCACTACCATTAAACAGGTATTTCTCTCAGTTTTATTACACATCTACCATTAAACAAACGAAAAATCAAGCGTAATAGCATTCTCTAAGGTATCGTACTTTACCCCCCCCCCTTACACTTAAGATGAACATTGTCCCCAATGTTCAAATAACAAGATGTAAAAGTAAATAAGGTAAAAGAATGAAATCAAATACTCCCCTGATTCGCTCGGTGGATAAAGAGGTAACATGGTTAGATCTTCTTCCAAGGTAATGTTGAAGCTTCAAGACTAAAGCAGCGCCAAAAGCTAGATTCCACATACATCTCCTTGTCCAAAATAACCTGTTAAACCTGAGAAAACAAACACGAAAACCTGCATAACATCGGCGGGATAAATCTGTATAAGGATATAATGCTTGTAGAATGATTATTTTGCAGATTCCTGGAGTTTATAAGTTAGAGATTTAATAAAGCATTTTATGATTCCGGAAGAAAAACAAAACTTTCAAAAAAAATTCCAGAAAACTGTTCCTGACGCCGTCAGACTTGGGTCTGACGCCGTCAGAAGTGATCTGATAGATTTTTCATGTTAAGTTTCCGGAAAATTTCTGGAAAAACTCAATTCTTATTTCCTGGAAATCCTGCAAAATATCATTATGACTCGATACAAGCATTTGACTCAAACAATTACTAATATGTATGTTAATTTAATATTGTTATGATTCATGTTCATTTGTTCTAATAAACCGATTTGGATTTCCATTACACTTATCTTTTGCAAAATACCTTTATATGTAGTTAAGACGAAGTTAAAAACAAGATAAAGCATTTTCACAATTTAGTTTCGAACATGAATCAATAATAATAAAAATTAAACATACATACGGAAGCAAATAAAACTAAACAAACAAATAAATAAACACACAAAGCAAATAAAGCTTGGGTTGCCTCCCAAGAAGCGCTTGTTTTTGTTCGAGTCACGAGCCTGACTCTACCCTTATTTAACGGATAAAGGAGAGGTTTTTCCTACACTTAGGATTAAGTGCGGGTGATAGTAGCGATACACACCATCTTGGTGGAAGTATGCCGCGTGAGGAAAGAGTGGTGGATGAATTATATACTCAAAGGGGTGTGCTCCTTTCATCATAACCTTACCTAGTTCACTTTGGTCAATGGGTGAATTAAAGTTTTCTCCTAAAAAGGGATCATCTTCTATCAACTTCGAGAGACTCCTAGTTGGGAATCCATCTTGACCTAATAAACCCGGTTTAAACCCATAATGTTTCTTGTGATCAATCATGAATGGGTGATGTAAGTATGTAAGGTCATGGTTCACTCCTATATTAGCTTCCACTCCACATGGCCTAGAGTCTACTACCTTAATCTTAACATTACCCGGACTACATGGTTTGATGGGTGGATCGGGACCTTTTTCAATTCCTAAATTCACATATAAGGATGGAAGATTAGGTAACGGTTTTGGCTGAGGCTCCGGTTCATCAAAACTAGGAACTTCCATATAACTAAAAGAAAGGTTATGACTACAAGTATTCAAACCTATATCCTCTAGTTGTGTTTGGTCCAAGGGTTCTACCTCTATTGGGGTTCCTATAGTCTCTTCTACTTCTTCTGGGTAAGTCACGGATGGTGTGTGTGCCTCAAATGATGGTAGGACTTGTGGGGTACTTGGTGGGCTTATGTTACTAACCTCATCATTCCTTGTGTCAAGATCACCTATATCCTCATCATGGGTTTTGGTAGAATTTAAACCTAACATTTTCCCTAATATCTCAAGTGCTTCTCTAGGCATCTCAACTTCTATATCCGAATCATAAGGATCATCCTCAATATTCTGACTGCTATATTCAAATTGCCCAAAAGATTCATCATGTGTTTCTTGAGATTCATCGTCATCGATCATAAAACCTAGGTCTTTTTGATCAATGTGATCATGCTCGGCTAGATCCTCCATCACATCAAGATCACCTAAGTGTTCACCCTGCATTATGGTAGTGCCTAACCATGACATGCAGCTAGGTGGCTCAACTCTACCCTCATCCCCAAACAAACTTGTTTCATGATCCTTGAAATTTGTGGTCAATTGACTTGTATTAATGTTTGTTGGGTTGTCTACTATATAATAATATTGGGCACAATTCTCAATAGCTTCCCATGCTTCCTCAGCACTTAATTCCCTAAGATCCCTGCCGGCAAAATGGTAAATGTCCCTTTGGGCATGTCGGTCGACATGATTGTAAAAGATTTGAGTTAGGGACCAAAAATCGAAGTTATGATGAGGGACTTTTTGGAGTAAATATTTAAAACGAGTCCATGCATCATAGAGAGGTTCATCTTTATGTTGTTTAAACATCAAGATGTCATATGGAGTGGGTGAATTACGTGGTTGGTGGTATGGTGGATTCGCGTTCTCCATAATGGTGAACGGAAGAGTCAATGGAAATCTTATACGAACAAAAGCACGAAGAAAATAGATAGACTAAAGAAAAACCTAGAAAAATAAAATAAAAATCTCACTAGAAAGGAATCTAGTGAGTAGACCTAATAAAATAAAAACACAAAACTTGATGCGTGGTTTTGCGACCTTACAACAGGTTTTACCTCTCGAGGGATCTCAAGAGGCTTGCAATCCCCACCAGGCAGTGTACCTGACCGATGTAGTATAGTGTAGTGGCAAGTACCGGGGGATTGATCGTTCTCTAGGGGAATAGTGTCGTTAGGATTGAAAAACTACTCTAATAGGTCTAAGGGTGAGGGAAGATTCTTTTTGTATTTTTTATATTTTTATAAAAGCAAGTAAAATCTCGGGTTTGAAGGAGTGGGCGGAATTAGTTGCTAGTCAACTAACCCAAATAACTACAATTGCAAATAAAATAAAATAACTGAAAATAAAAAAAGTTGTGGAACTTATATGGAGAGAAATGTGTTTACTTAGATTTCCTTACTCCCTAACTATCTTTTACCGGTTGATTAGTGTGTATTAATTGCGTGGATGACGGGTGTATTCCTTAATACCAATCGTGGGGTGGCGTACGTACTTCCCCAACTCTATAAGCTCCTACTTCACTCCTATGTCGAGCCGGCTAAGAAGCTCCTAACATGGGATCACTAGAATTCACTCATGCATTAAATACAACCATAAAAACCTTAGTACGCATTGGTTCATGTTTCTTAAGACGTTCAAGGAAGTTACCGTATAGGAGGTTAGCCAGTTTTCTTAAGCCTAACATCGATAAACAATCATCCAATACAATTAATAACACACCAACAACCAATAATCAATAGTTAGGTTTCATTAGATCTAAGCAAACACAAGATAAATCTAGCCTAGCATGTTAAATAAAAGACAAAACAAGATATAATCAAACAACACATAGACATATTGAATGATTAATTGATTACTTATCTTCAATTGAACATGGGAGATCCAAGGGTATAAAACCCTTAAAAGTAGCAAAAAATCGTCTTAGGGTTTCTCCTCACAAAGTTGCACACTAATGACTAAAAATTATGAGAATATATATAGAAAATCAGATCTGACGGCGTCACGTCATAGAGCTGACGCCGTCACCTCGCCGCGGTTAGGGTTTCTTGATGGCCTTCTTGACGCCGTCCCCTCTTAATCATCCAAAATCCTCTCTGGCGCGTCAGGGGTTGACGGCGTCACAATGGTGCTTGACGCCGTCACAGGTACTTTTCCAGCCGATTTTGAGACTTTGTCGTTTTCTTCACTTTTATGCTCCAAAAACGTCCAAAATGCTTCCTTTTCCAGATTTCTTCTCCAAAGTACCTAAAATGACAAAAGGAACGATTTAGGGCAATATTTGATCAAATAAATACGATTTAAGGCTTAAATGACCCCCTAAAAGCGGTACACTTTTCGCTTCATCAATACCCACAATTATTCACTTAGACAACCCTAACAACTACCTTAGACTTTAATTCCGGGACGGAATTCTGTTTGACGGGTGGGTACTGTAGCAATCTGTAAAATTCCCCAGTAATTTGTAACTGTTAATCAAGTATTAATCACCATTACTGTTCAGTTAACCATTTTTATGGGAAAATTTTAAACTTTTGTTTATTACATTATAATAACTCAAACACTTTAATACGTGATTCACCAAATATTGGAACGAGCTCACACGCGGACCACGAATATCAAACCCACTCATTTTATAACCAAACGGATCACACAATATACATGGCCCAACTTTTATTGGCCTGGTACTATTCACCAGCCCAACCCAACTTATAAGTTTTAATATTTCATATGTCTCACTCGACTAAACTCACCCTTACTTGGACTCGATTTCTCTAAAATTCGACACACAATATATGTAACATTTTACATCACTCGACTCCTCACCCACCAAAGAAACATGATGTCGACTTTCACATTTTATCTCAAACGTTTGATCACCTAACGAGAGGCAAAGTAAATCACCCTCGACAACATTCACAAATTCACACATATTAACCAAATTCGGTTTAAACTTAGTTTTCCCTAGCTCATTTGATGTTTTATGATCAATTACGAGTTTCAAATCATGTTTCTCACCTCCACACCCAATATCACACGTTAATATTGAATTTGGACCCTTTGAAGACCATGTCGACATATATGGTTATATACAACTCGACTTAACCAAATCTCACACACAAGATCCTTCTAAATATCTTCCATACTTGAGTGTGAATCTTCTAAAAGTCCTCCAAATCACTGCCACCCCAAGTGGTATCTTAAAATACAATATAAACATATATATGTGTTCATATATATCGACACATACATATATATTTACCACTTGAATTATCTAAACCCATATCCACTTGCTTCTTACACAAAGACTTTCTAGCCAAGTTTTTATTCTCTTTGTTCCCTCAAATCTTTGTCAAGATCGAATAACAATCCCAATTGTCCTTAAATTATAGTATATATCGACTATACATGCATGCATATATGAACATACACACATATATTTCCTTCACTTTTTAACTCCATTTCACACTTTCTAGCCAAGTTTATATTCTCTTTGTTCCCTCAAATCTTTGCCAAGATCGAATAACAATTACAATTGTCCTAAAATTATAGTATATATCGACTATACATGCATGCATATATGAACATACACACGTATATTTCCTTCACTTTTTAACTCCATTTCACACCTAAAAATCCTAAGTCTATACTCCCTATTCGAAGCCTCAAGAAAGCAAGTAGCATGTGCTAGCCATTCGACCCTTTTTCCAAACGTATAAAGTGTCGATCTCAATTCCTTGGTGTTGGTTCTATCAAGTTGGTGCAAGAATCCTTCTTTCCTAGTCCTTTTACTCGAATACTCACCACCTTTTAAGGTGTGGTAATCCTTCGACTCACTTCCCATTCATTCCTTTGATTTTTATGTCCCATGCATCATGTATATACTTACTCGGTCGTATATTTATTTTTATACGCATACCTTTTAATTATTTTTACGCATTATACGTTGATCTCTTTCAAGAGATGGCCAACAATCGAGTTACACACATGGTCGACACTCACGAGTCCATTTCATAGCATTTCGAAACCTATTTTGGACCTATAAAACACCGTATATATTATAACACCTTAAAAGTCACATTTAATAGTTTTACAAATCACTTAGGTCGAATAGAAAAAGGCCTTGTTATTCCAAATATACACACACAACACATAAATTTTATTGCTCACCTTAATTCTCCATACACTCAACTAATAAGCTACTGAATAAGTTCTTGATACTAAACTCATATAAGCCCTTTTAAAACTATCAAGTGATCGCTACATGAAACTGACTCAAAACTCACATATATTGTCGACTTGGGCTTAAAGCCCAATAAGCACTTTTTAAGCTCTACAAATAAGCTGGTCGTATAAGCTGATTGGATATCTTTTTGTGACCCTTAAATAAGCCCAAAATCAGACCTAACTTCCCTTAAAACCCCTCGGATCAAAAATCCTTAACGGGCCTTTAATTTCACTCGTTAAGCCCATTAAGCTTAAAAATAAGCTCTTTGACCAATAAGCAGTTGATTTTGACTTAAATAAGCTTTCTAAAGTTATTAAAACTTTCAGAAATCTTTTCACACTATTTTTTTGTGATTTTTGGACTAAGTTTGCAAAATATTTCAACTTTAAGGGTTAAAACTGCCAACTTCACAAAACTGTGTTCAAAACTGTAAATTCTGGAAGTTAAGGGTAGAACATGAACATCCAGTAAACTTTAAGCTTAAAAAGTCATTTTGGAACCTTTTTGGACTAAAAATGTAAACAAAGACTAACGGTGCAAAACTAACTCCGTTAGGGTAAAAAGTGTAAAATTGATATAAGTAAAAGGACCAAACTGTAACTTTAAGTCATATACATTTCGTTCAACCACTTTCGAGGAAACGATATTTTTGGATTAAATGACATAAAAACAAGATAATATTATATATAATATTATTTTTGAACTTTAAGCATTTTAAGCATATCACTCACACTCATATCACCAAATCAAATCGTTATCCGTTACCCATTTTCACAATCGCTATTCATATTAAGTAAAATTCTCAGACTTTACAATTATTGAGGTCGTATGTTAGAGTCATACCCATAATTCACTTGATTTCACATTTCACCTTGCCAGTTACACACAAGGTGAGTCATAGCCCCTTCTTTCACTTATTTTATATTCTTTGGGGGAGATACATGCTTGTTCTACTTACAAATTTACTCGTTTACCTTAAACATTGTACTCAATTGATGACAAACTCTCAAATTGTTTATTGAAACATAAGTCTTGTTTTCACTCACAAAAGTAATATACACTTTTATGAATTAGCATGAATTTATACACCACTTTTATATGTTTTCCAATCTCCTAGGGAAATACATGCTACAAAATAGAATACAAGTATTTTATGTATTCTACACCTGATTGATATTGCCTAAGTTACTTTATTTCCAGAAGCCCCTTTTATCATGAACCATTAATGTAACACCCCCGTTTTCGATATACGCAGCGGAATATATGTTTGGGGTATTACTTTATGGTTCACAGTCATGAGAATAGAAAATGACTCAAAAAGAGACGTTTTAAATAAAATTGTTATCATTCATTTATTTAAATCAGAGTACACAATATAGGTCCCAGAGGGAGGTTTGGAAATATGTTATAAAAAATACATTATTCATTGAATGATAACAAAGTGGACACTCTTATTATAAAAAGAAAGTCCACAGCCACTCCGTGCCGATAGCCATACTCCTAGTTACCTGAGATAAACATGCTTAAAAAGTCAACACAAAGGTTGAGTGAATCTATAGTGTTTAAAGTAATAATCAGTTTTGAACACAAGATAAATAGTAAAGAAATCAGTTCAATCATAGTTCGGAATATTGCACTAAACCTCATGACACGCAATGCGTTGACAGTTTCCAGTCTCACTAACATAATTAAATGGTAGTGGTTTGCCCCCGAGTTTAAGAAATCAAATATAATGCATCTGTCTAACCGGCTACCACGAAGATATCCATCCGATTAGTACAAATGGGTCGTCAGGCCAATAGATCTATTCACTATATTCGCGCTCACCCTGCGGGTGACTAATGATGCATGATATGAGGGTCTTTCAATAAATACAATCACAATAATAAGGGACAGTTAGCCTAGTGCAATAACAATCAGGAAAATACTTGTGTTCGGTTTGATAGCATGTATCTCCCCACATATTTGGAAAACGTATAAAGGAAAAGTGGGACTATAAACTCACCTGAACAGTCTGGATGGAAAACAAAGTTGATAAACGTCTCCGGCTCGCAACCTGGGTTGGTTATGTCAAGTTTTTAGTAACTGTTTTCTGAATATATATATGCTTCCAATGTTCGTTTCATAACGTTTTGGTTGTTGATTAAATGTTAATATTTGACACAACATGAAGTCCTTTCAAAAGTTATAAGTTTTATCTTATTTTTTTTTATGTTTTTGTTCCGTTCGTTCGTTAATTAAATACCTCGTTCGTTTGTTAAATAGGTCCTTCGTTCGTTTGTTATTGATTAAAACGTATTTTATATTCTAATAATAATAATAATAATAATAATAATAATAATAATAATAATAATAATAATAATAATAATAATAATAATAATAATAAATAGATTATTATTTAAACATTTTCACTTCTTTCCCATAAAGTTCTATATGTTGTCAACTTTTACCCTTGAACTTTCGTATATTGACAAGTTTTACCCCTCAACTTTCATAAAATTACAATTTTTACCCCTATAGTTTCAAAAATGACTCTTTCTATCCCTAGGGTTTAGGTCGACAACAAGGTTAGTCCCTTTTATAACTTTAGTTTAAATTTTGGCAAGAAATACCCTTGAGACTCCCTTGTCATTTCACACGACGTTCCTATTTTTTTAAAAACGCGCTATATCTTTCGATTTATGGCAAAACCTTTTACGACTCTTTTGCAAACTTGTTTATCAGTTTAATAACTTAATTTTTACAAAAACTCAGTTCGTGATTCGAGATCACGAGCTCGCAAATAATTTTAAAAGGGTGCGTTTGGACAGTTTGTCGGGGCAGAAAACACGCAACAAGGAAAGGCCATATCTCCCTCGTTTCTTAACGAAATCACTTTATTCTTTTTCCTATAGTTAGGTATCTAAGTGATCTATGTTTGTACAAAAAATCTAGAATTTTTAGACTTCATTTAGTGGTCGAAACTGAGCTTGAAAACTCCATGTCTGCTGTTGGTCGCGACAGCAACAAAAGAACAAAAGAAATTTTGTTTTCGATTTTTAAACTTAGGAACTAGGGATCTTTGATATTATTTGGTATCTACAACATGTTTAAGAGATTTTTAGTTAATCTTAGGTATTTTAGACTCACAAAATAAATTAGAAGGGTGTTTGTTTGTGTCGACTGATTTGAAAAAGAAAAGGAAAATGAGGTTTTGAGCACTTAAGGTTTCTATCCTTAATCCTAGGGTTTAATAGAAGTATTTTAAACATGTTCAAGTTAATTCTTACTATATTCCAACATCCATTGATCCTAAAAATAAATACTAAGGGTGCGTTTGGGTTTATTCGACCAAAAAGGAAAAGAAAGAAAATAATTTGTAACTTTTGTTTTTATGGTTCTATTATTACTAAGGTGGGTTTATTAAGGTACTTTGTAACACCCCAACCCGACAAGGGTAAAGATAACACAACAATGGATTCATATCAGATCAAAACAGAGCATACATCTACAGTAATACAAAAATCTCAAAGGTTTAAAAATGAAATATTGAATCTACATGGTTACAACGAAAACTTTCAAAACTAATTCTAAAACATAATATCTTCCATCCAATTCTAATCCAGAATAGCTACCAAGCCTTCTAAGTCCAAAGGTACACTCTCACTCATTCCCAGCATCCTACTAAAACCTGCCGCAGGAAAAGAAATGCGGCTGAGCTACGAGAGCTCAGTGAACAGATATATAGATGACAGAAACAATAACAGATAACAATACAGAAACAAATCAGAAATACAGATTATACAGATACAGAATCAAAGTGAAAGAATAGGAAAGGAGTAAGGGTAAAAGAAAAGAATGAGAAAGGAATAATGTACAAACCAGGTTTAGGGAAATACAGAAATCCATCACGAGCCCAGAGATAACAGATAATATCATAACAGATTAATCATATAATAATCCAGAGGGGATGCCTCTCAAGTAACAGATAATATGAGGGGTGACCTCATGTATCAATTGGAGTGATCAGCTCCCAGATAATGTGAAAGACGTGTATCGCACACACCATCAGTCACCAAAGATATATATAATAGATAACATAATAACAGATAACAGAAATCAGATCAGAACTAGGATGCATCCATGCGCCCCAGTAGGCCAGATTCTTCTCCTACATAACAGATAAAATCAGGGACGGGACAGGTCATCACTCTCCTGCCCTAGAGTCATGCCATCGGTGCATCAATGACATGGACATGAAACCCTCATGCCTAGTGATTGGCTCGGATATCAGACTGTGGTCAAGGTCAGATGTCATATAACAAACAGAGTCATATCTAAGGGTTCATGGCAGAAGGGTCATGTCAACAATTCAGAATAAGATAATAAGTTTTAAATCAGAGTTTATCAGATTAAGTTTAATATCAAAGCTCAAGTTCAGATTAAAAGGTTTATTTCCAATAGTCCAAAAGAGTATATCAAAGGTTAAGAATTACAAGTTTATAGCAATAATCCATTTCAGAAGTTCCTGCCAAGAGTTCATTTAATCAATCCTTTAATAATGGTTTTCATTTAAATGATCTTACAAAATGGTTTTCATAAAAATGGTCTTCCAAAACGTTTAGTAACTTCCATTTCAAGTGGTATCGCTTCCTTTTTAAAATAGCTTTTCTTAAACAGTTTCATATGTAGTTTAATAAAGGTTCAAAATCAATTAGGTTCAGATAAGGATTTAACAGGTTAAGGTTTATACCAAAAATCAAATCAAAGTTTACAACAGATATATCAGGTTAAGGTTCAGAACAAGGTTCACAGATCAGATTCAATCAAGATTCACAAATTCAGGGTTCAGAACAAGAGATCAAAACACAAAGGTTCAAGAAAGGTTCAGAACAGAAGAAACGCATCAAAGGTTCACAAACAAGTTTACAATCAGAGTTCAGGAAAAAGGTTCAGAATAAAAGAATCATAGCAGAGGTTCAAACAAAAGGTTCAAGACAAACAGATCACAACAAAGATTCACAACAGAAGGGAACATAGCAGTGGTATCGGAAATCCTAATAAAGAAAATGAAAACTAAAAGAAAAGGGGATGAAAAACCCTTACTGAAAAGGGCAGAATATCTGTACCTTATTAGCACAACAGAAAAGCAAACAAACACAGAACAATGATCAGGACTTCTCCTTCTTCACACCTAAGGAAGAGGAAGACAGAATTACTAAAGTTTCTTATTCAAATTATTCCTTTTAGTTTATCTCTTCATTTTATGTACTTTCTATTTTTATTAACTTTCCAGATTTAGTAAGTTCCCATAATTAACGGGTTTCCAGAATTAACAGATATTATCATTTCAGATTAGGTTTAACCCTGATTCAAAGATTATTATGGGATAACAGTATATTTTATCAAGTTACAGAAGTTTAGGGTTAACTATGACAATTATACAAAGTTTAGGGTTTTAAATGTAACTTCATTAATTTCCAAAGTCATTTGTGAAAATACTTCAAGTTACAGAATTATACACTCATTTTATTCAGAATTACATTTTATTCCCTTAAGTTTCACAATTTACAGATTACACCCCTTTAGTTACATAATTTCCAAAACCAACCTTATAATTACATGTTTTACAATTTAAACCCTACAATATCCATAATTACCAACCAAGCATATTATATTTCATAATTACAGAATATACCATCAGAAGTTAGTACATTACAGATTAGACCCCTCAGAATTCAGAATTTACATATTTAGTCCTTTAAGTTTACAAAATATATATATTAAATCATAATTTAACAACCATAACATATTTAACCCATAAATCCTCAAAATTACACAATAACCTTTTTATATCAGTATTTACTCAAAATAACCTCAAGATTTCAGATTTACACTTTTGGTCCCTCTTTTTTATTAAATTTCCATTCGTACCCTTTAATATCCATTTAATTCATTATATTGCAATATTTACTCTTAGGACCCCAAAGTTATATTTTTCCCACATTCTTACAGATGTATAAGACATTAAAAAAATATCCCAGAAGTTTCAAAGTTGACAAAACAGGTCCTTATACTTTTTATTGTAAATCGGCTAGACTTTTTAGAAACAATTACAAACCCTACTATTTACCAATCATTGCACCATCATTAATTCATCCTTAAAACACATTTAATGATCAAAATTTCACCCAAGAAACCTAACCCTTGTAACCCCGATTTGTATTTTATTTGATTTCTTTGTTTTCATGAAATCCGGTTTTAACAATAATTCACCACGTTAAATCTAGGCTTCCAAAAATCAAAATCATATTTTTCCCAGATCATATGACTTATAAAGAGCCCACGAAAAATAAATATCATGCCCAGAAAAATCGTTTAACATATATTTGATTTTTACGTACGTTTTAGACATCAAAATTACCACGACATGATTTAGGCTACCATAAATCGATCTATCATTTTTCCCAGGTCTAATACATCATATGAGGTCTAAATAAAATAGTTATCATGCCCAGAAATTCGGATTACATATTTTTGTGATTTACGTGTTTTATGATCATTATATTTTCATACGCATAGATTAGCATGCATGATTCGATTCATATAATTTATATGAGTTATATAACATGTAGAGATCACAGGAAAATTGCTATATCAATTTTAGAACGTGTGGTTTAGGCGTATGAATTATTTACCTTGCGTATGGCAATTCGACAAGAAATAAAGAACCACGAACGAACCAATGAAAACACGCACCAAACCTTATTTTTCCTGGCTTGCTTGCACCTCCAAGGACCCCAGAAAATTACTTGTTCACGTTCAGAAATTGTGAAGATGATTTGGTCGATTTTTGTTTATGCGCTAGGGTTTTTTCTTTGATTTTGCGATTAGGTTTTGTTGTGGAAAAAGAAATAAGATTTGATTATATCATGAGAGACCGACCTAGGGGGGCAAGGATTAGGAAATTTGGATATTAGGATCAATTATTTATTTGGGTTGATTTTATATAACCCTTCCTTAATTTTTTTTTTACATATTATTTAATATAAATGATTTAATTATTTTACTTTAATTATGTACTTTCGGAATTTAATAAATAAATGTGTATGCTAATTTTTGAACATTGAAAATGATGTAACATTGTCCCAGAAATTAGTTTGTTTCAGATATAGTTCGATTTCAGAAGTTTTGGAATTGTTTCAGAATTTTATAAGTTATTTAATTAGGTTTTATTTTATCAGGGGTAATTTGGTCATTTTAAAAGTTATCTGAATTTCAAGTATTACAACTTCTTCCCCACTAACAAAAATATTTCGTCCTCAAAATTTGCAGGAAGCAGAAAGGAAGGAGGACGGAACACAAAACAAAGACATATCAGACTTAATAGATGATAATCAGATTTTCTCGGAAGAGACGTAAGAATTACACAGGATTTTCACGGATATGCCGTCCACAGAAATTGAATTGACAGATCAGATTAGAGCGTACAGAAATAGATTATCGATAACATCAATTGGCAGACGTTCTATAACAGAACCTAAGATTATTATCAGAAGCTTAGGGGTCAGCAAAACGCGTGACGAGAATCCAGACGTATCAATTCGCATAACGGTGAAAGCAGATTACGAGTAAAATTAGGATGAACATAAGGTCTCACTAATGCAGATAATCTCAAACAGTCATCAGAATTTCTACAGCTTTAAGGCACTTCTCGAAATATCCTATGCCCACAACAAGTGCACATTATATGATGTAAGTATTATCACGTTGGCCAGACGTCATAATACTGGCATCATATAAATATGCCCTCATGATGGTCATACTTTATCTCAAGTCGTGAACAGAACAAACTTATCTTAATCCACCAAGTCTTCCTACGGTCTCAGAGATCATCAGAATCCAATACCCTAACTAAGAGGAAAACGAATCACTCGAAAAGTTAACGGAAGTCCCAGAATTTCTATCAGGATTTGGTACATCAGATCATCCATCATTCGTCAAATTTCAGATAACAAAACCATCATCCAACATACGCAGAATGAACACAGAGCGGAATTACTGATAAGGAACCTAAATCATTCAAAGGATTTATCATCAGGTAACAGAAATTTAGATAGGTCAAGCAGAAGTGAATCACATCATCCATAGCTTCATCCGTCACAGAATTTATTCGATTCAGAATTTTCTTCTATTCAAGGTCATGATCTCAGTTTCCATTCTCAAGTCTGCTTCTACTCTCAATTCATCTTAGTACAACTAAAATGAATAGAGAAGCAAGACTGCGAGTCTTGGACAGGTCTACTAGCACAGTTCGGAATTCGCCAATTCAGATTGCCGTCGTCATCGGATGCCCGGTAGTGGTGTCTGCTACAATCTCTGAATGCCAATCAAATCTACTCTTCCAGAACAAAGGTCATTCCATTAAATACGAAGATGGTCTACATGTTTCCTCGTTCGTCTCAGGGCACAAACATGCTGTTATACTATGACAACTGTCCAGATACTCGTGAAAACATGATTCCTATTAGCCAATACTATTGGCATTATTTAAGACTCATAATGGTCACAATCACTTCAGGGAAACTTCATATCTAAATCACATTACCCATCTTTACGAATAAAACTGAATTACTTTACGGAAATTGCTCTCAGTTAGTCATCTCCTGTCTCAGGAGTTCTTGTGGTTGCTTCTTCAGTCCTTCAAACATTAAATGAGGTTGTCTGATACAGAGTTCACAAGGATAGAATAATTTAATCATTTATACTCGGAAATGAAAAGTGATTACGGTTGAGATTTATGGTTAGGTATTTAAAAGGGAACACTGAGGTGAAACAAAATCATATCTCATCAGTTTCTGCAATCTCTCAACTTCTATAGCATCATGGGTCGTCAACCAAGATCGGTTCAGAATCAATTCTACTTCTCAAACGGAAGGAAAACTCAGAAGTTTCATCAGAAAATGCCAGAAAATTTGTACAACAAAACTTTCTAGGGGTGGATACTAATAGGTGTCAGGAGAATTTGACAATCAAATGAGATCAGGGTAAATCTTTCCATAACAGTGATAAGCTTAACAGATTTAAGCGGTTCAAGGTTACTATAACAAAATAGGGTGGAGCAGATTGTTATATTTCAGATGCGGTAGCCTATGCTAGCTTTTACGAAGAGCCAGCCAATCAATAATCCCAAGATCTCCAAAATCAAGTATATCAATAGTAAACGGATCCGCAGAACGAATATGGTCATTAACCCAAACGGATAGTTCAAATGTCAGAGTCAAGTACATGGTTCAGTATAGTGTGGGGATAGGTACGTGAATTGTTTAAGGTGTTGGTGTTTTTGGTTTAGCTTTTTAGCATAAGTGATAGGTAGGGTGTACATCATCGGTAATACGAACATCGTATAATTGCAGAAGTGAGACTTATAAGATATCGGATATCAGCATCATATGCTCAGTTAACAATTCCATACAGAGACGGTATTTGCATCAAATCCTTCCAAAGGAAAACTGATTTGCAAATAAGATTCATCATTCAGGACGGAATAGTATCAGAGGATACATTTATATCCAGTATGGGTCATGAATTTATAGGATGTGTCAAACACATTAAGGTTAAATGGTCTTCGGGATGGTCGGAGAGATATCAGACGGTTTATCCACAGATTAGAAATGAAGGTCAAAATCAGGTAGTGGCAGCAAAAATTTAACAATCGGTAATCATGTCAGGGTTTCCCAAAAATTATTTCAAACGCCAAAGGTGAGACATAGGAGGATAGTCGTCAATATTAAATGATAAATCAATCAATCCTTATAAGGATAAAATCAAGGTTACTGTCAAAGAAAGACGGATCGATAAAGATAAATCTTATCGTTCGGAAATGTGAGGGAATGCATTTATATACTCGTGGTCAAACGCTACAAAAATTCTCATGGGAACAGAGATGGTTACGACGGAATCAAAGGATTCATAGGTAATTATCAGAAGCAAGAAAGAAATAACAGAATGTATCAAGTGTATCATCATCATGGGGATTCTCAGATTGCCCAAAGAGGCATCAGAATGATTAACAGAAGGTTCAGAGGTCGGAGTTGAAATCGGAAGGCAAGGATCAAATAATGTCAGATAATTACTACGCAATTTCCAATGCTTTAGATTTTATTTAGGTTTCACTTCTTAGGTGGTGCAAGGCATAAGCTCTAAATTTCCAAATGTGATTTTAACCAAAAGCAAGATACGAATCAAAGTGGTGCGGAAGCAAGATACTTAAGCAAATGACTTATAGTCTACCTATTCCTCACTGGTCAGAATTTAAGTTCCTATAGGGAAATCTGATGAAGCGAAAAGTGTACCGCTTTTAAGGGGTCATTTAAGCCCTAAATCGTATTTATTTGATCAAATATTGCCCTAAATCGTTCCTTTTGTCATTTTAGGTACTTTTGAGAAGAAATCTGGAAAAGGAAGCATTTTGGACGTTTTTTGAGCATAAAAGTGAAGAAAACGACAAAGTCTCAAAATCTTGCTGGAAGTTACCTTTGACGGCGTCAGGATTAACCCTGGACGGCGTCATGGCTTGGAAAAAGTGGTGGATGTGAAATTTACTCATGATAAGCCAGTGAAAATTGCATGGAAATTCTGACGGCGTCACCCTTTAATTTGATCAAGGTCGTCACGTTATAATTCAAAGAGGGACGGCGTCACGTTCATAGTCTGACGGCGTCAAGCCTTGATAGGCCAGAACGGATTTTGGAGAGCTAAAGAGGGACGGCGTCAAGAAGGTCATCCGGGAACCCTAAAAGCGGCGAGGTGACGGCGTCACACTCCATAACGTGACGCCGTCAGATCCAAAAATCTATATATAGTTTTGCAATTCTTTGTCATTAGTGTGGAACTTATTGGGGAACTTTGTGTGTGAAAACCCTAGGACGAATTTGGCAGTTCTTTCAAGGCTTTTTGCCTTGAGATCTTCCATGTTACATTGAAGATAAGTTATCAATTAATCATTCAATATGTCTATGTGTTGTTTGATTCTATCTTATTCTTGTCTTTTGTTTAACATGTTAGGCTAGATTTATCTTGTGTTTGCTTAGATCTAATGAAACCTAGCTATTGATTATTGGTTATTAGTGTGTTGTTAGTTGTATTGGATGATTGTTCATCTATGTTAGGCTTAAGAAAACTGGCTAACTTCCTATTCGGTAACTTGCTTGAACATCTTAAAAAACATGAACCAATGCGTACTAAAGGTTTTTATGGTTGTATTTAATGCACAAGCGAATTCTAGTGATCCCATGTTAGGAGCTTCCTAGCCGGCTCGACATAGGAGTGAAGTAGGAGCTTGTAGAGTTGGGGAAGTACGTACGCCACCCCACGAATGGTATTAAGGAATACACCCGTCATCCACGCAACTAATACACACTAATCAACCGGTAAAAGATAGTTAGGGAGTAAGGAAATCTAAGTAAACACATTTTCCTCCACATAAGTTTTCACCAACATTTTCATTTTCTGTTATTTTATTTTATTTGCATTCGTAGTAATTTGGGTTAGTTGACTAGCAACTAATTCCGCCCACTCTTTCAAACCCGAGATTTTACTTGCTTTCCAAAAAAAATATAAAAACATAAAAAGAATCTTCTCTCACCCTTAGACCTATTAAAGTAATTTTTCATACCTAACGAACACTATTCCCTGTGGAGAACGATCAATCCCCCGTACTTACCACTACACTATACTACATCGGTCAGGTACACTGCCTGGTGGGGTTGTAAGCCTCTTGAGATCCCTCGAGAGGTAAAACCTGTTGTAAGGTCGCAAAACCACGCATCAAGTTTTTTGGCGCCGTTGCCGGGGAATAGTTATTGTTTAGGTTGAATTTTTATTTTATAGGTCTACTCACTAGATTCCTTTCTAGTGAGATTTTTATTTTCTTTTTATAGGTTTTCTTTAGTCTATCTTATTTCTTTGTACTTTTGTTTGTGATACCTTCCACTTACCTCATGAGTAACATTGGTCATTTGATCCCTGTTATTCGTATTTTTCGCCGTGCAAACTTTCAACTACCCGTTCCCGCCCCATCATAGAAAACAACAACCTTTCACCCGACCACCACTTTGGTAACAATTCTGAGATGGAGGAGTCTGACCATGAGAATGACCATGTTAGTCCGTTTTACTACTCAGACTCCGATGAGGATGCCGGTAATGGAGAAGTAGTTAACGAGGAATGGGGAAAAGAGGAAATTGATCCCTTTAAGTATGTTGACCCTAGGACTAAGATCGAAAAGGATAGCCTCTTTAACATGTAATTTCCGTGTAAGATTGGTTATCATGATTTTTATGCTTATCTTAACTCATCTTTGCCTATGAACATTATCTCTCGCGCTAATTATAATAAAATCATGGTAGATGAGCTAGAATATCAAGGAGATAACATTGTTGCTAGGACTAAGCCACTATACGTATTCGTTGGAAGTTTTGTGTATTTGGTGGATTTTATGGTTATGGAGAACTTAGGAGAATTCATTGATAACAAATTAACCCAAGTCATTTTTGGAGAACCCTTCAAAAGGTTGACCCACCTTGACGAAAAACTTGTGGACGGGTTAATTACATTATCGGATGGGGATGAAGATTTTACTTACCAAATTCCCCGAGCACATCCTAGGTTTAAAAACTACTCCATTGAATCTTGCAATAGACTTGTGCCTCTTGATTTGTTAAGTGAGAATGATAAGAGGAAGGGGCTCAAATATCCACATGAGAAAAATAAGAGATACTATCATGGATGTTTGGAGCTGAATGATGAATACAAGAAAGATGAGGCAACAATTAGATGGCTCACACTCGGATACGTGAGCATAAGCGACACTAGATGAGCCTTACTTTGAGTCTAGCTACAAGACTCGTTAATAAAGAAAAGCGCTTCTTGGGAGGCAACCCAAGCTTTATTTGCTTTGTGTGTTTATTTACTTGTTTGTTTGTTTGTTTTTATTTGCTTCCGTATGTGTGTTTAATTTTTATTCTTATTGGTTCATGTTCAAAAGTAATTTGTGAAAATGCTTTATTTTGTTTTTAACTTCGTCTTAACTACATATAAAGGTATTTTGCAAAAGTTAAGTGTAAGGGAAATCTAAATCGGTTTATTAGAACACAAATGAACATGAATCATAATAATAATAAATTAACATACATATTAGTATTTGTTTGAGTCAAATGCTTGTATCGAGTCATAATGAAGTTTTGCAGGAATTCCAGGAAGTAAGGTATAGGTTTTTCCAAAATTTTTCCGGAAACGTAACATGAGAATTCTGTCAGATCATTTCTGACGGCGTCAGAAGTTACAACCTGACGGCGTCAGGTTTAATTTTCTGAAAATTTTTGAAAGTTTTGTTTTCATAAAAAGTTTTTATTAAATCTATAACTTATAATCTCCAGGAATCTGCAAAATTATCATTCCACAAGCATTATATCCTTATATATAGATTTATCCCGCCGATGTTATGCAGGTTTTCGTGTTTGTTTTCTCAGGTTTAACAGGTTATTTTGGACAAGGAAATGTTTTTGGATCAAGCTTATGGCGATGCATTAGTCATGGAGCTTCTACATTCTCTTTGGAAGAAGATCTAACCGTGTTATTTCATTATCCACCGAGCGAATCAGGGGAGTATTTGATTTCATTCTTTTACTTTTTTTACTTTTACATTTGTTATTTGAACATTGGGGACAATGTTCATCTTAAGTGTAAGGGGGGGTAAAAGTACGATTAGAGAATACAATTGCGCTTGATTTTTGTTTGTTTAATAGTGGATGTGTAATAAAACTGAGATAAATACCTGTTAGGGTAATTTTAGTGCCAAATTTAAAATTTTTTACAACATATAGGAGTGAAACTTTGATCTTAATGAGCGTCTCACGGATAGGAGTTATATGACTAGCACAAAAACCGTACCACTAAAAAAAATTTCCACCCCCAAATATGTGAGGTTCGCCCCTAGAATTGGTAGGAAAAGCATTTATGCTATGATGTGTGTACCGGTAGCACTTAGATTCTAGAACTTGCGTTAGGACCATTCCGAGGCCACGAGTGAGACTACATTCGTGTAGTTAGATTTACTACATGATAAGAGGCATTAGGATTCACCCATTGTTTTACACCTGTGTTTTTGTTATAATTACATTGGCTACATTGGTCAAGTAATTCTCCCACACCCTTTGCGTTGTACTCATTTTTAGTACACGATACCCCTAGTACACCCCTCAGAGCCTATCTTTTCGTTTCTAACTTTAAGCATTTTACTTAAAGGAAGAATTTGTTTACACCCCACTTAAATGTACACCTAAATCGCCTTAGCCTACCTTGTATGCACTCATTTTTAGTGCATTATTGTGACAACATTTGTTTAAACCCAAGCTAATTATCTAGTTGATTACATGGTTGCTAAGTCGAGTCATATCCTTGTACATATTATTTTGGGACGATTGGTACTCATGGGTAAAGTACTAGTGTAATGGAGTAATGGGGAAGATCATCATTTATTACCCCCATATGTGCTAAATATTTTAAAAGTACTCCAAGTTTTTCAATTATCTTAATTCGAGTCATTAGAATAGTTATTTGTAAAGTTATGTAAAAGTTCAAGTGTAAGGGGAATGCAATGCCCCTATGATGTATTATTTTGGATGGTAAGGCAAAAGTGTATGCAAAAAAAAAAAAAAAAAAAAAAAAAAAAAAAAAAAAAAAAAAAAATCAAGAAAAATACAAAAAAAATGAGAAAAAGAAAAGTAGAAAAAACATACGGACTACCATCCCGTTTTATTTTATGTTTATTTTATGTTTTTGTTATTTTCTTTCATTAGCTTAAGATTGAGTCGAGTCTTGGCTTAGCAACATTGTATAGTACATGTAATTGATCAAGATCTTTAACTCGCCACCAGTAAAATATCCTTTATCCAACAAAACCGTGTTTTCCTTTTCCCTACACCTAACATTATAACCCATTTAAAAGCCCTCTTTGATAGTTTATCTTAGGTGCTTACGCCTAGTGGAGGAGGTTTTCGATCCTTTCCCAAGCCTATGGTAATCTATTTGCTATGACAGGTAGTGAGAGATATTATCCGTTTTCATTTATGAGATTTATTTTGATGACACTTGAGAGATGTGAGTATCTAAACACTACTTGTGAGGTGCTAGTTTATAATCTCCGTGCTTATTATGATTAAAGTGGAACGAATATTTGTTGTAATTACTTTTATGTTAGCATTAAATGACCCCTAACTTGTATTTTGATTAGAATAAAAGCGCATTTGCTTGAGGACAAGCAAATCTCAAGTGTAAGGGTATTTGATGAAGCGAAAAGTGTACCGCTTTTAAGGGGTCATTTAAGCCCTAAATCGTATTTATTTGATCAAATATTGCCCTAAATCGTTCCTTTTGTCATTTTAGGTACTTTTGAGAAGAAATCTGGAAAAGGAAGCATTTTGGACGTTTTTGGAGCATAAAAGTGAAGAAAACGACAAAGTCTCAAAATCTTGCTGGAAGTTACCTTTGACGGCGTCAGGATTAACCCTGGACGGCGTCATGGCTTGGCAAAAGTGGTGGATGTGAAATTTACTCATGATAAGCCAGTGAAAATTGCATGGAAATTCTGACGGCGTCACCCTTTAATTTGATCAAGGTCGTCACGTTATAATTCAAAGAGGGACGGCGTCACGTTCATAGTCTGACGGCGTCAAGCCTTGATAGGCCAGAACGGATTTTGGAGAGCTAAAGAGGGACGGCGTCAAGAAGGTCATCCGGGAACCCTAAAAGCGGCGAGGTGACGGCGTCACACTCCATAACGTGACGCCGTCAGATCCAAAAATCTATATATAGTTTTGCAATTCTTTGTCATTAGTGTGGAACTTATTGGGGAACTTTGTGTGTGAAAACCCTAGGACGAATTTGGCAGCTCTTTCAAGGCTTTTTGCCTTAAGATCTTCCATGTTACATTGAAGATAAGTTATCAATTAATCATTCAATATGTCTATGTGTTGTTTGATTCTATCTTATTCTTGTCTTTTGTTTAACATGTTAGGCTAGATTTATCTTGTGTTTGCTTAGATCTAATGAAACCTAGCTATTGATTATTGGTTATTAGTGTGTTGTTAGTTGTATTGGATGATTGTTCATCTATGTTAGGCTTAAGAAAACTGGCTAACTTCCTATTCGGTAACTTGCTTGAACGTCTTAAGAAACATGAACCAATGCGTACAAAAGGTTTTTATGGTTGTATTTAATGCACAAGCGAATTCTAGTGATCCCATGTTAGGAGCTTCCTAGCCGGCTCGACATAGGAGTGAAGTAGGAGCTTGTAGAGTTGGGGAAGTACGTACGCCACCCCACGAATGGTATTAAGGAATACACCCGTCATCCACGCAACTAATACACACTAATCAACCGGTAAAAGATAGTTAGGGAGTAAGGAAATCTAAGTAAACACATTTCCCTCCACATAAGTTTTCACCAACATTTTCATTTTCTGTTATTTTATTTTATTTGCATTCGTAGTAATTTGGGTTAGTTGACTAGCAACTAATTCCGCCCACTCTTTCAAACCCGAGATTTTACTTGCTTTCCAAAAAAAATATAAAAACATAAAAAGAATCTTCTCTCACCCTTAGACCTATTAAAGTAATTTTTCATACCTAACGAACACTATTCCCTGTGGAGAACGATCAATCCCCCGTACTTACCACTACACTATACTACATCGGTCAGGTACACTGCCTGGTGGGGTTGTAAGCCTCTTGAGATCCCTCGAGAGGTAAAACCTGTTGTAAGGTCGCAAAACCACGCATCAAAATCCTAAAGCAAATTCTCAAAGGTTGTCCTACGAGCGCCTACAGTGGAAACTTAGTGGTCCAGACTTCACAGGTCAAGGGTAAATGTATTACGAGTCGCAACCTGTGAACTCTGATACCATAAATTGTAACACCCCAACCCGACAAGGGTAAAGATATCACAACAATGGATTCATATCAGATCAAAACAGAGCATACATCTACAGTAATACAAAAATCTCAAAGGTTTACAAATGAAATACTGAATCTACAAGGTTACAACGGAAACTTTCAAAACTAATTCTAAAACATAATATCTTCCATCCAATTCTAATCCAGAATAGCTACCAAGCCTTCTAAGTCCAGAGGTACACTCTCACTCATTCCCAGCATCCTACTAAAACCTGCCGCAGGAAAAGAAATGCGGCTGAGCTACGAGAGCTCAGTGAACAGATATATAGATGACAGAAACAATAACAGATAACAATACAGAAACAAATCAGAAATACAGATTATACAGATACAGAATCAAAGTGAAAGAATAGGAAAGGAGTAAGGGTAAAAGAAAAGAATGAGAAAGGAATAATGTACAAACCAGGTTTAGGGAAATACAGAAATCCATCACGAGCCCAGAGATAACAGATAATATCATAACAGATTAATCATATAATAATCCAGAGGGGATGCCTCTCAAGTAACAGATAATATGAGGGGTGACCTCATGTATCAATTGGAGTGATCAGCTCCCAGATAATGTGAAAGACGTGTATCGCACACACCATCAGTCACCAGAGATATATATAACAGATAACATAATAACAGATAACAGAAATCAGATCAGAACTAGGATGCATCCATGCGCCCCAGTAGGCCAGATTCTTCTCCTACATAACAGATAAAATCAGGGACGGGACAAGTCATCACTCTCCTACCCTAGAGTCATGCCATCGGTGCATCAATGACATGGACATGAAACCCTCATGCCTAGTGATTGGCTCGGATATCAGACTGTGGTCAAGGTCAGATGTCATATAACAAACAGAGTCATATCTAAGGGTTCATGGCAGAAGGGTCATGTCAACAATTCAGAATAAGATAATAAGGTTTAAATCAGAGTTTATCAGATTAAGTTTAATATCAAAGCTCAAGTTCAGATTAAAAGGTTTATTTCCAATAGTCCAAAAGAGTATATCAAAGGTTAAGAATTACAATTTTATAGCAATAATCCATTTCAGAAGTTCCTGTCAAGAGTTCATTTAATCAATCCTTTAATAATGGTTTTCATTTAAATGATCTTACAAAATGGTTTTCATAAAAATGGTCTTCCAAAACGTTTAGTAACTTCCATTTCAAGTGGTATCGCTTCCTTTTTAAAATAGCTTTTCTTAAACAGTTTCATATGTAGTTTAATAAAGGTTCAAAATCAATTAGGTTCAGATAAGGATTTAACAGGTTAAGGTTTATACCAAAAATCAAATCAAAGTTTACAACAGATATATCAGGTTAAGGTTCAGAACAAGGTTCACAGATCAGATTCAATCAAGATTCACAAATTCAGGGTTCAGAACAAGAGATCAAAACACAAAGGTTCAAGAAAGGTTCAGAACAGAAGAAACGCATCAAAGGTTCACAAACAAGTTTACAATCAAAGTTCAGGAAAAAGGTTCAGAATAAAAGAATCTTAGCAGAGGTTCAAACAAAAGGTTCAAGACAAACAGATCACAACAAAGATTCACAACAGAAGGGAACATAGCAGTGGTATCGGAAATCCTAATAAAGAAAATGAAAACTAAAAGAAAAGGGGATGAAAAACCCTTACTGAAAAGGGCAGAATATCTGTACCTTATTAGCACAACAGAAAAGCAAACAAACACAGAACAATGATCAGGACTTCTCCTTCTTCACACCTAAGGAAGAGGAAGACATAATTACTAAAGTTTCTTATTCAAATTATTCCTTTTAGTTTATCTCTTCATTTTATGTACTTTCTATTTTTAGTAACTTTCCAGATTTAGTAAGTTTCCATAATTAACGGGTTTCCAGAATTAACAGATATTATCATTTCAGATTAGGTTTAACCCTGATTCAAAGATTATTATGGGATAACAGTATATTTTATCAAGTTACAGATGTTTAGGGTTAACTATGACAATTATACAAAGTTTAGGGTTTTAAATGTAACTTCATTAATTTCCAAAGTCATTTGTGAAAATACTTCAAGTTACAGAATTATACACTCATTTTATTCAGAATTACATTTTATTCCCTTAAGTTTCACAATTTACAGATTACACCCCTTTAGTTACATAATTTCCAAAACCAACCTTATAATTACATGTTTTACAATTTAAACCCTACAATATCCATAATTACCAACCAAGCATATTATATTTCATAATTACAGAATATACCATCAGAAGTTAGTACATTACAGATTAGACCCCTCATAATTCAGAATTTACATATTTAGTCCTTTAAGTTTACAAAATATATATATTAAATCATAATTTAACAACCATTACATATTTAACCCATAAATCCTCAAAATTACACAATAACCTTTTTATATCAGTATTTACTCAAAATAACCTCAAGATTTCAGATTTACACTTTTGGTCCCTCTCTTTTATTAAATTTCCATTCGTACCCTTTAATATCCATTTAATTCATTATATTGCAATATTTACTCTTAGGACCCCAAAGTTATATTTTTCCCACATTCTTACAGATGTATAATACATTAAAAAAATATCGCAGAACTTTCAAAGTTGACAAAACAGGTCCTTATACTTTTTATTGTAAATCAGCTAGACTTTTTAGAAACAATTACAAACCCTACTATTTACCAATCATTGCACCATCATTAATTCATCCTTAAAACACATTTAATGATCAGAATTTCACCCAAGAAACCTAACCCTAGTAACCCCGATTTGTATTTTATTTGATTTCTTTGTTTTCATGAAATCCGGTTTTAACAATAATTCACCACGTTAAATCTAGGCTTCCAAAAATCAAAATCATATTTTTCCCAGATCATATGACTTATAAAGAGCCCACGAAAAATAAATAGCATGCCCAGAAAAATCGTTTAACATATATTTGATTTTTACGTACGTTTTAGACATCAAAATTACCACGACATGATTTAGGCTACCATAAATCGATCTATCATTTTTCCCAGGTCTAATACATCATATGAGGTCTAAATAAAATAGTTATCATGCCCAGAAATTCGGATTACATATTTTTGTGATTTACGTGTTTTATGATCGTTATATTTTCATACGCATAGATTAGCATGCATGATTCAATTCATATAATTTATATGAGTTATATAACATGTAGAGATCACAGGAAAATTGCTATATCAATTTTAGAACGTGTGTTTTAGGCGTATGAATTATTTACCTTGCGTATGGCAATTCGACAAGAAATAAAGAACCACGAACGAACCAATGAAAACACGCACCAACCCTTATTTTTCCTGGCTTGCTTGCACCTCCAAGGACCCCAGAAAATTACTTGTTCACGTTCAGAAATTGTGAAGATGATTTGGTCGATTTTTGTTTATGCGCTAGGGTTTTTTCTTTGATTTTGCGATTAGGTTTTGTTGTGGAAAAAGAAATAAGATTTGATTATATCATGAGAGACTGAACTAGGGGGGCAAGGATCATGAAATTTGGATATTAGGATCAATTATTTATTTGGGTTGATTTTATATAACCCTTCCTTAAATTTTTTTTTACATATTATTTAATATAAATGATTTAATTATTTTACTTTAATTATTTATTTTTGGAATTTAATAAATAAATGTGTATGCTAATTTTTGAACATTGAAAATGATGTAACATTGTCCCAGAAATTAGTTTGTTTCAGATATAGTTCGATTTCAGAAGTTTTGGAATTGTTTCAGAATTTTGTAAGTTATTTAATTAGGTTTTATGTTATCAGGGGTAATTTGGTTATTTTATGAGTTATCTGAATTTCAGGTATTACATACTTAGTAGTATTTAGAGTATATAGAAAAAAATGAAAAAGAGCTTGAGGACTTACCTAGAAATATATGGGTCGATTAGGGTTTTATTGGATTTGGGGTTTTGAAAATTGATCACCAATGCTCCTAGCTTCCTTCTTGGCTTCCTGTGAGTGTTCTTGGTCTTGATTTAGGGTTGTGGTATTTCGAAATGAAGGTGTATGGGCTGGTTTGGGTTTTGTCGAAAGACATGGGTAGAGAAGAAAGGTTATGGTTGCTATATATATAGAAAATGAATGTTGAGGTTTATCTATATGAGCCTTAGGTTAAGTAGTTGAGTTGGTTGATGGAGGAGAGGCCACAAGGGGGGGTGTGGCGTGGTGAGGTGTATGAGAAGGTGATGATGTGTTTGTTATATAACCATACATGTAACCTATCTTCTAGAGGAGGGGGGATGTGGAGGGGTTGTGTTCTTTCATTTGATGACTTAAAGTTTAAGAAAAATATGTTTTTAGTTTGTGTCTTATAGGATTCGAACTAAGCTAGGGTTTTTGGAAGAGTTTGGTTCGAAATGGCTTCTATGGTTTGTACTCTAGGCTTAGTTGGGTAGTACTCTAGGGTTTAAGGTTTAGTTATGGTTCCTAGGGTTGTGGGATTTTTAGAAATGAGATTTTAGGGTTTTGTGAAATAAAATTATATGTATCGATTTGTATATATGGAAAAGAAAATAATTTTTATGCATTGGTTAGTTGTACTTTAGGCTTAAAGAGGTTGTACTAATGTTTAGAAAATAAGAAAAATATAATCTTAGTAATTACTTAATTTATATAATTTTTATATAATTTTTATTAAGGTTTTAAGGTAATTAAATGGATTTTTAAGTTTTTGTGCATTAGAGTGTTGTACCATAGGTTTGAGGGTGTGTACATTTATTTTATAAATTAAACAAATTTATTTTAAAAATTTGTGTATAAAATACGTATTCCTTTAAAAACAGTTATTTTTAAAGTTTATATAAAGTTTTTATAAATAATTAGTTTTTATGCATTAAAGACTTGTACCTTAACTTAAAGGACTTGTACATATACCTAATATGTTAAGAAATAAATTTTTAGGGTTAATATAGAGAATAATTGGATAATGTGTTTTAAAAGGAGTACATTGAGGTTTATTATGATATTTATATTAATATTCTTATGTTTGTGCATTAAGTACTTGTACTTTAGTTTAAAAGTCTTGTACATATTTATTTTATAAAAATATTTATTAGGGCTTGTGATTTTATTACATACAATAATAGTTTTTGTGAAATTAGGGTTTTATTGGGAGTTATAGTGGAATTAGGGTTTCTGTGCTTTAGTGACTTGTACATTAGCTAAATAAATTATATTTTAGTATTTTTAGGGTTTCGTTATTTTTAAATGTTGTTATAGTAGTTTAGGGTTTCATAAAACTCTTATCAGATAGAAATTGTTTAATTTTAAATGTGCGTTAATGAAATAACGTAAAGTGGTAAATGGAATCTCATAAAGTGTTAGGTCAAGTATGTTTATATAATTAAATACTAAATCAGTTTGAGTTGCGAGCACGTTTATCGGGGATGAGATAACAGTTAAAATAAAAAAAATAAAAAAAAATTACCCGTAGAAAAGGATAAGTACTTTAAGTGATAGCTTATTTATTGTGAGATTTTCACAGTGGTTACAATTAATCACTTGCGAGTGAACGCGAATATTGTGAACATATCAGTTTGAGGCTGACTGCCTATTTCACTAATACTTGACGGATAGCCTTAGTTGCTAGTCGTATTAGTCGCAATGCATTATATTTGAAGTAAAATAGGAAATTGCCAAATCCCCTATCACCCGAGGGCCATAACTCATGCCATTAATTTGAATTGTTTCCCCCATAACTCATGCCATTAATTTGGATTGTTCCCCACCGAATCCCAGTACTCAGTTAACGTTTGCGTGTCATGAGACTTAGGGCAATATATATATACAACTGCAATATCACTATTTCAAATTATGATTGTAATTCTCATGCAATTGGTACCATCACTATTTAAAATTATGATTGTAATTCTCATGCAATCGGTACCATCACTATTTCAAATTATGATTGTAATTCTCATGCAATCGGTACCATCACTATTTCAAATTATGATTGAAATTCACATGAAATTCTACACTTGTGTTTAACTGATTTACATGCAATTTACTTATGGTTTTCACCCCACGTAACTCACTACTTATTTCATCAATATTGGTATTTATTTCAATTATCACGTCACATTCGGAACTATTGAAATCAACTGTTTACTTATAAACTCTATGAACTCACCAACCTTTGTGTTGACACTTTTAAGCATGTTTATCTCAGGTAATTAACGGAGCAGACAAGACACGGAGTAGGCACTAACTGATGGTTTTTGTGGTGTAAAATAAATTATGTCATTCAGTTCAAACTACTACACCCTTTTATGGGATTTCACAACTCTGATATTTCACTTTTGTATCTCATATATTATTTGAATGGCAATAACTTTCAAAACGCCTCTTTTGAGTCATTTTCTATGATTATGACTATGATCCTCCCCGTAATACCCCGATTAGTCTTCCGCTGTTAACTCATAATTTAGGGGGTGTTACAGCTAGTACCAATCTACCACGATCCACACGATCCTTACTAAATCACACAATCAATACACTTGACTCGATCTACCTGATCTACCCTTGATCCACTTGATCAACACACAAGCCCACAAGCTACAAGAGATCTCCAAGATCTCGACAAGATCACAATGATCTACTCTCACAAACTACACAAAAGAAAATCAACTTGGTGTATGCTAGGATACAACAAGTATGTAACAAGTGTTACAAGTGCACTAACTATAACTACAACACTTTGTAGCTTCTTTGATACTTTGTGTTCTTCTCTTGCACTAGTAGAGGAATGAAGGTGATCACTTGGTTGGATGATTGGATCACTTTTTAAATAAAAGAAAACTAAACTAAATGATCAAAGGAGAGAAGGTGTGATAAGAGTTTTAAACTCACAAAGTTGTGTGTGAAAAAGGATGCCCAAAAACTGTGAAGAGGGTTGGTATTTATACGTAGAAGAAATTTGCCCGTTATAGGGACACGGTACCACTAAATTTAGTGGTACCGTGGTACCGTGCCAGACAAGGATGCTCAAATTTTTGTTTTTAGTGGTGAAGTTTATTTGGGAAAGTTTGGAGTTGATTTTGGGGGGAAAAATAGTTGTTATGATTTTTAAACTTATTTTTCTAATAAAACATTTCTTTATAATTCAAAAATAACTTGTAAGGTATATCTTTGAAAAAATGTTTTGTCACATTAAAAATGTGTAGTTTGAAACACAAATTCACTTCTTTGATCATTTGTCAAGTTGTAAATTTGTTTGTTCATACCTAGAGTGATATACGTAGAAACGGGATATTTCGACTAAAAACTTGTTTACGTTAATTTTGACATAAAGTGTTTTCACATTTTGTTATCATCAAAACATGGAGTTATCGAAAGATACAAATAACATTTTTAGAACATTATTTGCATCAACAGAATGCTATTCTTGGGGACCAAGGGTTCGAAAGTTCTAGAAAAATGAGTGAGTGGGGTGTTTAAGTCGGTTAATGCAAGTTGGCAAAGTAAATTTTGGCTTTGGAAGACCAGAACTATCCAGCCTATTGGTATAGGGTTCCAGGCTATCGGTTGGAATGAACTAAGCCATCCAGCCTAATCGGCTACGGGGTCAGGCCGATAGGCTGGAGGGGCCTCAACGCACATGTTTTTTTTTCTTTCTTGTTTAAACTTGCCGTTTGCTCATTTCTTGATCGTGACTCATCATTCTTCAATCAAACATGACTTTTTCTTTATCTTGATACTTGGAAGCATTGATTTGTTGATTATTTTGCTCTTGAAAGGCTTCCCGAGGTAGGTCTAATACGGAAATCTTCGTACGTGCATAAAACTTCCTTGATTCATCATTTCTTCTTATTTTTTATTTTTTTTCTTTTTTCTTTTTTCTTTTTTTCCATTTCGTGTACTTGGCTACATATGAACCTGCATACACACTCTTATATGATTAAGTAACAAAAGCTCATGAATATAACCAAATAACGTGCACAAAAGTATGGATAACATGACTTAAAACATACTCAATTTGAGCGTTATCAATTACCCTTAAGTACCCCTTAAACTTGTCAACTTTTCAAAAACTTGACGTGTCTTTTTTCTTGATTAATTCTAAACTTGACAACTTTCCGAAAACAAACACTATATTAATTTTAAAAAACACATGTTTTGTATTTCAAAAAACACATGTTTTGCATCAATGGTTGAACCAAATCACGATTTTACAATTCTAATTATTTGCCGCTATACATCATCGCTTTGCATGGATATACGTCTATTTATTTTATTGGTAAAGAAATTGTACATTTGTTGACTAGTAGTCTTGCGTGCGTCCTTCCACGTTATATCTTGAACATTAAGGGTGCGTTTGTTATCCAGATTTTCACACAAAGGTTTGGACTCAATACAATTTTTATTCGTTTGGTTTGCAAGGATTTGTGTGGGGCCACAATACCCACTATCATGGGTTTTGAGAAGAAGAGAGAAACCCCTGCTTCATGGGTGTGTGTAGCAAAAATGTGGGTCAAAATTTGTGTTTTCTTTTTATCTCTCACATCTTTTATTATTTATCTCCTTTTCTAAATTATAATAAAAAGTAATTTTTAAATTTAACTATAATCCCAAACCCACAAAACAAACAAAACTTTAAATTACCATCAATATTCTCTTTCTACTATTTCATCAAACCAAATTCAAATCCAAATCCAATGCCAAACCTATTTACGAACCAAACGGGCCCTAAAAGTTATAGCTAAAAAATATGGGTCCTATAATTTTCTACGAAGTATATGATATTTAAGTTAACACAAATAAACAACACTTTCATAATAAAATTGTTTGTACTTATGGTTGATTTTTCACGATGGTGATATACCATTACTCTAGTAGTAAGGGTCATGGGATCGACAAAGTCTTGAGGTTAGTGGTTCGGTTCTAGTTATGGTGGTATGGTTTAGATTGGTGTTTTGGTTCATCGATTTTTGGGTTGAGATTGGTGGTTTAGTTGTTGTTGAAAGGTCGCCTTAGTAACCGTCTTGGGTCCGCAAGGGCTATGGTTGTTAGAACGTATAATGGACTTATTTATCTACGCCTCTATACTTCGCCGTGACACCACTCTTTGATTATATCGCCGGAATTGTTCGGTGCTGGTTCCAACGGGTTTTTATGTTAGTTGTTCGGGTCATGATCGATGTCACATAGTTTCAATTTTCTATCAAGTGATTAACTTAAGTGGTTATACTTGTATTAGATTCGAATGAAATGGATTTTTTCTTCAATTATTGTGTTGTCACATCCTTAAGGATTGTTATAGTTTTAGGATGCGTGGTCCGAATTATCATTGGCCCTTGTACGTAATATCTAGGATCATGAGCTGGGTGTAGCGGTGACCGCGATGATAACCATCAACTCAATGCCACATCAACTTTTCAACGCTACCAACGTCACCACCAATATAGTATAATAAGACAACTAACTTCACTAACAAACAAACCCCACGAAAACCAATTAAACTCACAAAAACAAGCAACCGACTTCACAATTCATTGACCAACTTGTGCCTTTTCTTCTCCATCCACCAACGCGTTGGTTGTGCTCGTGTGTTTAGTGTTTGATGCGTCTTTGAGGTGCCAACAAAGCAACAGACGCGTTCTGTTTCTTCTATTACATGCAGTCTAATATCTTGCCAGGATTTTATCTTTTATAAATTTATTGACCTAAAAAAATATTGTATATACATAGGCTTATACCTTGTTCTTTCTAGGACCACATTAGGTACCTCGGACTCCCATAATCGAATGAATGTTTTTAAATCTTGTTCTTTCTAGAACCACGTTATTCAAAGTGTTCACTTACATTTATAAACTTATTCAGTTCCAAAAGATGGTAAACCTTGTAACTGTTTATCATATGATGATGATATGAACATTAGTTTTATCAATATATGTGTTGAAGGACCACATACTCATCAATAATGGATGTAATTTCAGGTGTTTGGGGAACACAAAAATCCTAAACAAAATCCAAGCAACCCCAGCTCTGAATTTCACCTCTTCATACACTTTATGTCCTTCTACTTCACCCCACCTGTGTTTTGTTTTGTTTTCTATCTTATCTATCAAATCTTTAAACTTTGAATCTAGCTACAAGCATTTTTAAACATGCATCTTTAAAAATTTTAATAAAAAATTGAGGTTATCTTTTAAATCTATGATATTTGAGTTTAGCTACAAGCATTTTTAAACGTGCAACTCTTTCTTTTTTTGACGTCACTCACAACAGAAACTTTAAAGTGTTAAATGGATATACGTTACCTCATTAGACAATGAATAATTCCATAATTGATATAGACCAACCAAGAAGCTTTGAGAGATGTTAGAAAGAGACATGTCATGAGCATTAAAGTGAATGGTGATTTAAGCCCATTCTGCAATTTATAGTCTTTGCTTGGAGATATAGAGAGAATCTTATGTGAATATGACATGACTTTGCATCACATTTCACACATACCAAATATTACACACAACTTGCATAGTGTAATATACTAATATTATTTTATAACCTTTTTTACCGAGCATATATAGGCTTATGACCAAAAGTTCCATGTAGATAAAAAGAATTAATTGTACATTAATGACCTATATTTCTTACAACTGTCCTACAATAATGGAACATCATATGCTACATATCGTTACTACTTACTACCAGACATCATATGCTACATATCGTTACTACTTACTACTTTGTCTGGATATCTTTTTTTCTTGTACTCTTAATAATTTGTTTGACGGGGTCGCTTACATTTAAAATTCTTATTAGTATAAAAAAAATACATCACCATCACAACACCTAACAATTTACCCCGCCAATTAGCAACGACACAAAGTTGTATCATTGACAAATGACAATGACACGAGGACACCGATTCCACAAACAATATGTTTCCAAACAAGTTAGTGACTGTTCTTGTCCATGATGATATAGACATGGACTTTACTAATCACTTTGTTAAGTAATCAATTGCCACAATCAAGAATTTGGCACTTGTTGGTTCGGGGAAAATTGGACCAACAATGTTAATGCACAAAGCTAGGTAACCAGGAATCCGGGACCATGGCATGATTCGCATTTTTTTTGAAGTACTTATGCATCTCTATTAATTGAAGACCAATAGTATCCCAAACTCTTAGCTATGAGCCTATGAATGTTGCTCCTCGTGGTCCATATACCAGAAGTTCTACAACGGATTTCTTAAACAATAGCATGAGCATTCTCAGGACCACACATCGTAACAAGGGACCAGTATAAATTTTCTGTATGAGATATCCTTTTCACATTGGGGATTTCATATGTTTTCTAACTTTGTCATACATGTAACACATGATCTATGATTGGGGTCATCAATGTGTATCCTCATTGTTTTATTTGAGCAACAATATAGGAGGAGATGAGGTCGATTTTTCTTTCAAACCTTCTACGTACCAGAAATTTCTTGGTGAGGCGTTTAAAGGTGAATGTGGTCACGTTCCTCATTACACATGATATTGACCTCGAGTGACAATTTAAAAAAAAAAAAAAAAAAAAAAAATCGATTATATTATGTACTTCAAATATCATCAAGGGTAACTGCAACAAGCCAATTCAACTCGGTGGCCTTGTAACGAAATTGATCACCAATGAATAGACACAAGAACCAACATGGTCAAAATAGTATGGACTAATACTGTAAGATCAACCACAACGGCTATTCTACAGCTTGTAAGCTTGTAGTGGGGTGGATTGTGCTCATGGTCACCGCTGCAAGTGGCACGTGCTCGTGGTCACCACTACAGGTGGCTCACGCTAAAGTTTGTGGCGTAAGCGTCGAGCAAACAAGGGTGTTCTATTTTAGTTATTAGTAATTGTAGTAATTAAAACTATTAATAAAGAATAAGTATGTCAATTCTTTCTCTCTCTCTCTCTAATAATTTTATCTCTCTAATTTTCCCGCCACAATTCTCCGATCTAACACCATCATTATCTCCTCCACCACATCCCGATCTAAACAGTTCATACCGGACGCCCCTCGGAACAGCCACGCGCCGTCACGCACCGTTTACGGTCGCCGGAATTTTTATTTTTCCGGCGAGTTTTTGCAATTAAACTCCACCACCTCTTCCCCACTTTTTCCGACCAATTCTCCACCAGCTTCGGCCCTTATACTCTGGCCACGCTCCGCCACGCGCCGGATTTGGTGGCGCTTTAGTGTTTTTAGATTTTGTGTTGCAGGCAAGTAGTGACGGTTTTCTGGGTCTCACCTCCGGCGAGTGAAGATTCCCATACCTTGCTGAGCAGAAACTAAGTGGTTTTGTCGGATACCGCCGTCGGCCGCCGCTGCTACCGCCACTGTTGACCGGATTTTTTTTCCGGCAGCAGCAGAGTACATTTTTTAATACATTCTTTTATTTATTCATCTATCTTTTATTCTTTTTCATTCTTCCTCTTGTTTTATTGCTTGCTTATTAGTTTTTCTAGATATTCTAGTTGGCTTTTTGCACTATTTCTGTATTGTGTCCCTTTTGCCTGTTTGCCTTTTTGGTTGTAGTTTGTTGGGTTCAGGATAGACTCCTTGAATAGTGATGGTCACCTGAGGTCATGTCATGCCGGACTGGGTGGGGTAGGCGGGGTTGGCGGGGTAGGCGAGTATAGGGGGTAGGGGTTATGCTAGGGTTGCGTCCTCACGTAGGATTAGGGTGGGTAGTTGGAACGTTGGGTCTTTGACCGGTAAACTCTTTGAGCTTGCTGGTGTGTTGAGGAGACATAAGGTTGACATTGCGTGCTTCCAAGAGACAAAATGAAAGGGTTCCAGCACGAGGGAGGGCAACGGCTACAAGCTTTGGTACTCGAGCTCTTGGTCAGCGAGAAATGGTGTTGGAGTCATTTTGGTGGCGGGCCTCAAGGATAATGTAGTGTGAGTGATCCGGAGTAGCGATAGGATCATGATGATCACGTTGGTTATTAATGGGGAGACCGTCAACGTGATCAGCGCTTACGCACCATAGGTGGGCCAAAGTGAAGCAGAGAAGAAGAGCTTCTGGGACTCTTTAGACGAGCTAGTTAGGGAGTGCCCGTCGGATAAGCGTTTGATTATAGGAGGTGACTTGAACGGCCATATAAGAGCAGCAGCGGATGGTTACACGGGGGTCCACGGAGGTTTTGGCTTTGGAGTTAGGAATAACGAAGGTCGAGCGATTTTAGAGTTTGCTACGGCTCACGACTTGGTAGTAGCGAACTCTTTCTTCAAGAAGAGAGATGTTCACTTGATCACCTTCCTGAGCGGGGGTAACAACACCCAGATTGACTATTTGATGGTGCGAAGAAGGGATCTTAGATCATGTAGGGACTGCAGGGTTTTCCCTAGCAAGGCATGCTCATCCCAACACAAATTGCCTGCGTTGGATACTCTTTTCCAGAGGCAACAACCAAGGAGAGTAGCGACGAGGTTGCCGAGGATCCTATGCAAGAATTTGAACGGCGAGGCAGCAGAGTCGTTTAGAGTGAAAGTCTTAGAGAGACTTTCTACTCGGTCAGAGGAATTGACTGCTAGAGACGCGGACCAAATGTGGACCACTATTGCCGACATCATGAAGGACGCAGCAAAGGATTCCCTTGGTATGGCTAGCGGGGCTGCGAGGACCCAGCCGCCAAGCAGGGAATCTTGGTGGCTTAGTGAGGAAGTGCAATCCAAAGTTGCAGTGAAACAATCCAGGTTCAGAGAGCTTCTTTTGAGCCGAGAGGGCCACCAAGCTGACATTACTGCCGCTGAAGAGAGATATAAAGTAGCTAAAAGAGAAGCGAAAAAGGCAGCAGCCCAGGCGAAGGACAAGGCGTACGAAGTTTTGTATAAGAAATTGGACTCCAAAGAGTGGGCAAACGATATATTCAGGATTGCTAAAGCCCGAGAGAGAAGGAGGAGGGATTTAGGAAATGTTAAATATATCAAAGATGAAGGCGGACGGACCATTGTGAACATAGAGGATATTAGGAAAAGATGGGGAAGGTATTTCTCCTCTCTTTTCATCGGAGGAAGTACTGAAGGAAGCAGGGAAGAAGAGAACCCTAGCTAGCGGCCAGAGTGCTACTATTCAAGGATTAGCCAACCAGAGGTGAAAGTTGCAATACAGAAGATGGGAAGAAACAAAGTAGTAGGGCCAGACCAAATCCCCATAGAAGCTTGGAGGTGTATGGGTGACGAGGGGGTAAAATGGCTGACTTGTCTCTTCAACAAGATCTTCTCCGGGGCTAAGATGCCAGAAGAATGGAGACTCAGCGAAGTCATCCCCATCTACAAGAACAAGGGGGATGTGCAAGTATGTTGCAATTATAGGGGCATTAAGCTTCTTAGCCACTCCATGAAGCTTTGGGAGAGAGTTATCGAAAGAAGGTTGAGAAGGGAGACGAGGGTGTCTGAGAACCAACTTGGCTTCATGCCAGGAAGGTCATCAATTGAGGCTATACACCTTCTCAGAAGTCTCATGGAGAAGTACAGAGAAAGAAAAAAGGACCTGCATATGGCGTTCCTTGACCTCGAAAAGGCTTATGATAGTGTCCCACGCGAGTTGATTTGGAGAACTCTTATCGATAAAGGAACCCCAAGGAGATACATGCGGGTCATTAAGGATATGTACGAGGGGGCTAAGACCCTTGTACGGTCCATAGTGGTGTAGCAACCTGTAGATTTCCTTAGTAATTAGTAAACGTAAATCAAGTAGTAATCCATCATTTCAGTTTACTTAACCTTTTTACGAGAAAATTTTGAAAATTCTGTTTATTGCATTTCTATAAATCATAAACGTTGTTACGTGAATTACAATACTTTGGAACGAGCTAACACACGCACCACGACAATCCATTTCACAAATAAAAACCAAACGGGTCCTTAATTCTTATTCTAGGCCTATTAGTATTCAAGCCCACACCATTTCCAGTCCAAATTTTCATTTTCTCTTTTATACTTATCGACCCAACCTACATTTACTTGACCTCTTTTATTTCAAATTTCGACACACAAACTATACCATATTTTTCATGGTTCGATTCTCCACTTTACAAAGATTCAGTAACGACAATTCATAAAGTCTAGTTCGAACGTTTGCTATATAAACAAGGCCAAAAGTAAACTCGATTCAACTCGAGTACAAATTCATTCAAGTATAATCCAACTCGATCAAACATATTTGTTTCCTAAGCGTTTTGGCTTGTAACCGAATCAAATGAGTCCTAAACTCCCTATCACTCCTTTCTTATTCTCTTGGACCCGTTAAAATGTTCTTTGGACCCTTTTATATATGTTGAACCAACATTTAATCATGCATACTTGATCTAAACCGAAACACAATCACACTCACACCACTTGAACTAGATTCACTCAAGTTTGCCTAGCTATATTGATTCCCCATGTCCCCTCATCTCATCCATTCGGTATCTAAATAATCCCAACTTGTATTTAAAAACTATATACTTGATGATACACATATACATAACTCGTATAAACACACACACACACTCTCTCATTCACACTCCAAACTTACCACTTCACAATATTTTCTAAGCCTCTATTCTATCTATGTCGAGCCTTCAAGAAGCAAGGACCATTTTATAGGAGTTCGAACCATTTTTCCAACATTTAAGTGTTGATCTCGATTCTTTTGTTATAGTTCTAGCGTGTAACGTGCATAAACCCTTCGTTCCTAGTTCATATTGACGAGTTCTCACCACCATATTGGTGTTGTAAGTCATTCGAACTCATATCCATACATATATATGTTTTTCACTTAATCATACTCATTTTTATTTCATTCGACATTCATTGCTAGCTTTCCTTTATTTATTTCACTTTCTCGTATTTCATTTATCGTATAATCATGACCTCCTATTCAATGGATGGCTAAAAAATTAAGTTCTATATTCATTCGACACATATAACATCATATTAATAATTAACGAGACCAATATTGAACCTATGTTACATATCGAGCACATATTAATCATATAAATCATTTAAACCTTTGATGTAATCGACTAGAAAATGATCCATTTAAATCATTTTTATACGCATAACATGTCGAATAAAATACACGACTTGATTCTCTATAAGCTCATCTAATAAGCTGTAAGAATAAGCTCCTTAAACAAGCTCTTATAACACCTTTTTAAAACCCCAACTTAAACCCCCGCGAAAATAGTTTCAGAACTCAATATATATATATATATATATATATATATATATATATATATATATATATATATATATATATATATATATATATATATATATATATATATATATATATATATATATATATATATATATATATATATTCACATTTAGCAAATCTTAAACCATCGAAATCTCAGACTTCCCTATTATTCAGGTCGTGTGTTGGAGTCGTTCCCGTATTACATTTAACATCACATTACTTTGACTGCTACGGTTAAGGTGAGTCATAGCCCCACTCTTACTCTTTTATACTCATTTTAAACTACTTGGGGGAGATACATGCTTAGAAATACTTTACTCGCTTATCAAATACATGATTTGCATGTTGATGCAATTACTCAAAACATTTATACTTTTGTGATATGCTACGCTTTTATACTTTTTGGACATGATGTATAGTTTTACTACGATATATGCCTTAATGGGTTAAACTTATTCATATACACACTATTCTTAGCAATTGTTTAACTCCTGGATTGGAGCCATTGGAGAGGTATTGATAGTAACTATCGGGCCGATGCCCCCACCCTTGTGTCCAAAATGACGCGACCTTGGGTGAATATAATCCGGAATTCTCATGATACATATATACACCTTCAGGAGGTTCAATTTGCTGCTATTCATTACATTAAGTGCGTATATATCGTATACACATATGTCCTACTCATACTTTAGCAGTGAGTTGTAAACACACAGGTTACAAGTCTTGTATGGCCGGGACTTGGGACTGAGTGGATTTACAATGCATTTGCTGTGGAAACCTTATTCAAATACTTTACAATTAAACTAAACTCTATGAACTCACCAACCTTTGGTTGACACTTTTTAGCATGTTTATCTCAGGTTATTAAGGCGATAGTGGATGCTTGGATCTTAGAGTCATATGCATACTTTGGAGACTTTTCCTTTATCCTTTACCATTCGATACACTTTGAAAACATTTATCTAACCTTATACTTTGGAACCTATTGTGTTAACTCTGATTTAAATAATTCGAATGGTAACATTTCAAAACGTCTCATTTAGAGGTCGTTTCTATACCTTGTTCTATATTATGAAGTAACACCCCATTAACACTATCGTTCTGCTGCGGTAATTTGGGGGTGTTATAAGTGGGGATCTCAGAGTTTTTCCCTATGGATGTTGGGCTCTATTAGGGTTCTGCCATTAGCCCTTACCTCTTCGCCTTGATTCTTGATGAGTTATCTCGAGGGATACAAGAGGGCATCCCGTGGAGCATGATTTTTGCCGACGACATTGTGTTGGTGGCAGAATCAGCGAAAGGGTTAAACACCAGACTCGAGAACTGGAGGGAGGCTCTTGAAGACAAGGGTCTTCGGGTGAGTAGAGAGAAGACGGAGTACATGAGATGTGATTTTGGGAGGATCGAGTCAGGTCACAACGAAGAAATTGATATTCGTATTGGTGACCAGATCCTGCCACCTAAGGAGGCTTTTATATATCTGGGATCGATGATTCACAAATCAGAGAGGGTAGATGAGGACGTAACCCACCGGATTATAGCTGGTTGGGCGAGATGGAGGGCGGCGTCGGGAGTCCTTTGTGACAGAAAAGTCCCCTTAAAGTTAAAGGGAAAATTTCATAAGGTGGCGATTAGACCGGTTATGTTGTACGGGTCTGAGTGTTGGCCCATCTCCAAGGCCCATGCTAACAGGGTTGAGGTGGCGGAGCTGAGAATGCTAAGATGGACCTGTGGTAAAACCTTGCTTGACATGATCCCAAATGGAGTTTTCAGAGCAAAACTCGAAGTATAGAATATTATCTCGAAGATGAGAGAAGGAAGGTTGAGTTGGTTTGGTCATGTCAGGAGGAGGCCTCAATTAGAGCCAGTAAGAAGAGTCGAAGCGCTTGTTGTAGATGGTGTGAGAAAAAGGGGTAGATCCAAACTCAGGTGGGAGGATAGACTTAAGTTCGACATGAAGGAACTTCTCTTGTCCGAGGACATGACCTCAGATAGGAAGGCGTGGAGAGATAGAATTAGGATCTGCGGGTAGTCTCGGCTAGGAGTTTTGTGGGTTTAGGTTGTTTTTGGGTGTTAGGCTTTTTAAGTGCCCCTTTGTTGCCTTGCCACCTGCGCTTTGGTTTTTGGTGCTTTGTTTCTGCTTAGACTTAGTCTTAGGTCCCGTGCGTTGCTTTTCCTTGCTCTGTGTTGCTCCCGTAGGTTTGCCTGCTTTTCTTGCCCCCTGCGTTTTGGTTTTTGGTGACTCGTTTTTTGCTTTGCCTTTGCTTTAAGCCTCGTGCGTTGCTTTACTTTGCTCTGTGTTGCTCCCTTACGTTTGTCTGCTTCTTTAGTGCCTTGGCTCTTTGTTTTTGTCTAGGCTTTGTTGTTGTGCTCCTTTGCTTGTGCTTTTGCCTGTGTCCCGTTCCTGCTTGCTGGTTTTTCGCTCTGTTTATTGGTTTTGCCTGCTTTCGTTCGCTTGTTGTTTACTGTCTTTCTTGCTCTCTCTTTTTTCTCTCTCACCCGCACACCTGCACTTGCCGAAGGTCTCGTTGGAAGCTGTCTCTCTACTCCCGGGTTTATCTTGGGGTAGGGGTAGGATCTGTCTATATTCTACGTCCCCCATACCCTGCCCTGACGGGATTGGGTTTGTTGTTGTTGTTGTTGTTGTAGTAGTTGTAGTGATTGTTGCCGAGTAAAAATGAAGAGAAGTAAGCTCATGTAGCGTTGATGTGACAATAGTGGTATGCAGTGATCACAATGATCATTGCGGTCAGTTAAGCACTACGAATGCTCTAACATGAATGTTTAATTACTATGTTTGATTATCTTAGGAAGGAAATAATATTTATAACAAATAATGTAACAAGCATTTTGTATCATGTAATGGTAATTGTAAGACACATAGTTTTACATAAAATGTGAGTTTCCTCTTTCAAAACTCATATGATTCACTCTTTTAATACTAGTAGTAATGGTAATCTCTTTCATGATCTCCCTCTCTTTTAACTTGCCACTAGAATCAAGCCAAGCTCGAGCTTGACAGTGTTTGAGCTTGGCTCAAAAACTATAAGGTAGGTTTGAGCTCGGCTCGATAGCTTGATGAACTTTAATCATCTAGGATTGAGCTCAGCTCGAGTAATATTCGAATAAAGCTCGAACTCGACTCGAAAAACTCGAATTTATATATAAACATTGTATTCGATGACCAAACGAATCAATAAAGTTTAGAAAATCCGCTATAAACTCAAGAGCAAAGAACTTATCTAAAATATTTGAGAGCATTAGGCTTTAAAGCCCTTTTACGGTAAATGTTTAATTATTATATCAATATTCACATTAACTTTTAGGTCGTTTATATAAACATGTATAATGGAAATGTATATGTACATTATTTTAAAAGCTCAATCTCGGCTCGTTATGTGTTTCAATCTATTTTATTGGGCTCGAGCACGGGTTTGAGCTCGAAAAAAGCCCGGCTCGATCGAGTCAAACTCGAGCTCGAGCTCGAATTGCTTGATAAAAACTTGGTTGTTTTGCCGCCCTACTTTCCACTACCTTTACCCCGTAATAATCATCAAACCTCACAATTTATCTGTATCTCACTAAAGTCACATATGCACACAATACATACACACAAAGGTTTTATTTCTACCGGTTGTATACGTGCACCATCGATATCTCAAAAAACACCCGTTCACGCGTGGTTATATTGGTGATGGTGTAACAATTCACTAGGCATGGTCACCACCTTTCATGTGTGGAGTCGACTCAAAACTCACATATATTTGCTCTTAGAGCCATGGGTACCGTGGCGTGCAACACTCGCCAGTCCCATATTGCATGCATTTTGGCACTGTGAGTTCCAAGCCACGATACCCTCCCCCTTGAGCCAGTTAACTGGCTTATGCCTGTTTGTGCTTTTTGTTTTGTTTTTTTAAAATGTGTTTTGTGTGTAAATGTTGTGTTTTAATCAGGTATAATGGGTCATAAATGGGGTTTTTGGCTTGAGTTACGAGGGAGTGGGTATTTTGGTGTGTGAGTGATAAAAATGAGTTGCTGAGGTGGCAAACTCGTTCAAGCCAGTTTAAGCCACGGTACCTAGCACTCTTAACGGTCGCAAAGTTAAAAAAAATAAAAAATAAAAAAATAAAATAAAATAAAAAATCCTACTTATGTAACCCTTTTACCAATCAAAACCATTTTTTTCAATTTACCAAAACAACCCACCGTACATAAACCTATGCATCCCGACGCATACAAGACTATGCACATAAGATCCTAAGCCTAATCCAAGCGCATTACCAAACAAGCTATGCATCCAGACGCATACAAGTATGCTTTTTATGATTCTTAATGCATCAAGTGCATCGAGGTGCACAAAGCTAAAATGCATCGGCATCAATGTTTACATTCTTATGCATCAAGTGCACAAACCTTGTGCATCCCAGCGCACAAAGCTAAAATGCATCGAGACATCAAAGCGCACAAGCTTTTGCATCTAGGTGCACAAATCTAAAATGCATCTAGCTAGGCGCACAAGCTTATGCATCGAGGTGCACAAGCTTATGCATCAGGCGCATAGGCATCAATGTTTTACATTCTTATGCATCAAGAGCACAAAGCTTATGCATCACGGGCCATAAAATTGTATTTGTTTTTAGTCGTTGGATGTGCCACGTGTCTTAAATCTAACGGATGCTTTTCGAAAGTTTATTTTGGTAAATTGTATGTGCGCGGTTTATTTTGGTAATGTAGTATCATAAAGGGTCCGTTTAAAAAAATTTCTCAAAAAAAAAAAAAAAAAAAAAAAAAAAAAAAAAACAGTATCGGAGAACATGTAGTGTGTGTAAAGTAGATTAATGAGTCAAAATTAGCCCTGAAAAGATTGTCACTATCAAGTGCAGAAATACAAATAAGGGTCAGGTGTGAAAATAAATACTCCTAGATACAAAGGATTCGGCAATATATCCAAATTGTTAGGACCCCATTCAATTAAATATCCTTCATCTAAAATACTGCCTCACTGCCAAATCTATTTAATATGTTACAAACACGGGATGCATGCATCACCATTGAGATTTAAATCATTAAAAAGATATAAGGTGTCAAATTGTTGATTCGTGCATCGGTGAATACCACAACATGCACGTATGTCTGTAAAAGCAAAATAAGAAAAAACTATTTCATGTTACTGATATCATATATGTAGACTAAATGAGCATATGTGGGTCTGAAATTCATGTGAGTTGTGTATGTGAGGAAAAAATAACCGGGATTATCATCATTATGTTTTACTAGTATGTTAAGGTAAGTTCAAACTATAAGGCTAACTGTAACGGTCATGAAGACTACGTGATAAGAAGCAGTTAAACTTGTGGTGCATTGTTACGGAGATGCCATGGATGTTCACATGTGAACGTGCAAAATTCGGGTGAACCAATGGCGGTGATCACCGATGCGGCTAGTTTTTTGTTTTTTTGTTTTTTTTTTTTTTAATGAGCGTGTGCTGCATGTTATGAGGTATGATCGTATTTAAGTGAGATATAGATAAATGATAACAAATGAGATAACTATTACGGGGGTAAATGTGGTGAGAATAGAAGAAATGGTGTGACAATATCTTGAAGATGGTTACCAGTACCACCAACGTTACACCCGCTCTACGAGAACTATAACTAGTTATATGTCTTTGACTATAGTTTTTTTTTCCTCTTTTGTAAGGCTAGTGGCAGTAAGGGATCACTTGTGATCAATTACATATGTCGATCTCCTTATTGTGGAGGAATCGATCCACATTTTTTTTTGATCTTGGTCATCTTCACGATCGACACATATGTCCATTTGCTTTGTTTTCTTTTCTTTGTTTTCCGAAAACAGTTACTACTATTATATTTTATATATTTCGTTAACTCTTCCAGAAAATACAATATGTTTGATAAGTTTTACACCTATTTTATTCTTATTAAATTTTGTGATCATTACTGAAGCTAATGATCATTTGTGTTTAGTTCATTTGTTTTCTTTTCTTTGTTTTTCCGAGGAGCAATAAAAAATTAATTAGTAAAAACAACAAAGACTTGAACTTGATCGAGAAAAGAAATATAAAAAAGACATCATATTCTATATCACACCAATCGACATCATATTAATGAAATTTGAGTTTGTGTTAAAAATGTTTTTTTTTAAGTAAATAAATAAATAAAATAAATAAAAAAATATCATAGTCGCCCTTACTGAGGCATCTAATCGCCTGTAGGTCGCTGGAGAGAGAAAGCTGACGTGCCAGAAAAAATAGGAGGGAATGAATGCCCTTACTAGGGGCAGCCTAAGAATAAAGCTTAAGTATCTTCTTATTTTTATCTTTTTTGTTTTTAAGTGCAAGTTCTTTTGTTCAAAAAAATAAAAATAAATTGCAAGTTCGGGAATAATATTTCTTGTTTAGTAAAAGAAAGATCAAAAGTGTCCTTTGCATATCTAGTTTTTTTGGGCTCTTGCGAAATTGTGGTTGATAATCTAAAGAGACAATCAATCATTCAGAAATGTGCCCCCACCACATCTCTCATAAAACAGCCTTTTTTATTTAATGATAAAACATAAATTCTATCCGTAATCTATAGCAACCAATGCATGAATTGGCATTTGTCAATCACTTTCCAAAATAATTCACTAACTAAAGATGCACATTTCATGTTAATTTAGACACATATATTTCAATCTTAGTATATGGTTAAACCTTGTTCCTACTCAAAAAAATAAGGCATAGTTGAAGTATTGGTTTTTATTTATTATAACTTTATATAATTAAATTATATTCAACCATGCATGTTTTACTATTCATAGGAATTTTTAAATATTTTTTCTAAATAATTCACAATACGTTTGAAAATTATGAAAACTAAGAAAGTAATGATTGTTTCGCCTAGTTAACACAGTTTACTTCTACAGAAGAAATTTAGGTGTCGTTTAGTTGTAGAAAAATTTTCCCGTTTCTAAATTCCTTAAGAATGGAATGGTTTTTCTTTTCTAGAGAAGAATTGAGAATTTTGAAAACCCGTTTAGTTGAAGTTATATTTTTCTTTTTTTAAAAAGATTACCTCCGATTGTGACGGTGACGGCGACGGTTAGCGGTGGAGAACAACACAAGAGATTAGGGTTAGAATGGTGTATGTGTAAATTTTGGAGATCCCATCTCTTTTTATTGAGAAAAATTGAGAAAGAAAAAAGTGAGAAGAGTAAAATAGGCTTTTCAATTTATTAGTTAAAATTTATAAAATGAGAATTTCATTTTTTTTTTTTTTTGAAAATTGTTGAAAAAATGTGTGACTAAACGGATTTTCAATTTTTTTTATTTTCAAATGAAAAATTTTTTAGAAAAATGAGATATTTTTTACCAACTAAACGCACCCTTAAGGTTGCATTCTTACGCTTACAATTTTACCGTTACAATTATATTAATGAACACTTTTAAACTTATTTAAGCTGCTTTATTTTTTATTATCTTTTTTTTTTTTTTCTTTTTTTTTTTTGTCTTTGTTAAATTATCTTCGAAGTTATTTTTTGCTTTTTTTACATATTTTCTACACGCTTTTATATATTGTGTGAAAAAAATCAGTTTCTTAACATTTGCAATTGTATAAAAGTTTCTTATATCTAATAAAGTTGTTAAATATAAGAAATCATAAGATTTTTCACACTATAGTTATATTGAAGAAGTGTTCACTTAATAATGTGTTTAATCAATACATGACAACATAGATGATTAATTGACATCGTAAACTATATCTTTTTGTCAAAATAACATGTGTTTTTAAACATCACAATAGAATAAACAGGATACGAAAATCCACAGCGAACCGCAAAAATATACACTCGTTTTTTATACATATGTAGACATCAATATATTTGGCATGGCCCTGAGCTTTGTGATATTTTAGGTACATGAATATATATCAACGGCATGACATTGTCATATGTCATATGTGGTGTTTCAGTATGATAGTATGGCCGCTGAGTAACAAGTTTTTACCCCTCGTCGTTTAACCATAGTTACCTATTTTTTAGAGGACAATCTATAGGGCTTGAACAATGTGACATATATTCAAACCATGTAATTCTCTTCCTTTTAGACCAAGAGTAATAGGCGTTGAAGTGGGCTTAGTTGCCCCTTCAACGCCCGTTGGCCCACCCCTTTGGGGCGTCAAAGCCCGTTGAATGGCTATAAAATCCAACGACCGTTGATGCATCAACGGGCGTGGAAGCATTTTTTGGTCAAATATAGCCGTTTAACGGCTATATTTTGGCATTAACTTCCTTTTTTTTTTTTTTTTTTACCTTCAACTTTCTATAAAATCTAACATTTCTTTTTCATTTCAACACAACTTTCTTTCATCAAACAATAACGCCCGTTTTCATCCAAAAAAAAAATGGTTCGCCGGCTAGTTGATACAATTGAATCGAGTAGTGATTCAAGTTCCGACGAATTTGAAACCGAAGTTTTAGCCGTTTGTACGAGTGCGGTAAACTTTATGGCGAATTTTGTTCACCGAAGCGTTAGTCAACGTCGACCGATTCAAACAAGACAAGTTATCATGCGCGATCGTGGAGAAGCTAATAACCGTTTGATGCGAGATTATTTTATTGAGAATCCCCGTTGGCCGCAACCAAGAGTTTTCAAACAACGTTTCCGAATGTCTAAACAGTTGTTCTTACGTTTGCGTGACGATTTGGAAAGGGAAGTCGGGTACTTTAAACAAAAATTCGACGCACTAGGGAAGCTTGGATTCACCACAACCCAAAAGTTGACGGCCGCCATACGGATTTTGGCGTTTGCACAAACATCCGACATCAACGACGAGTACTTGCACATGGTGGCTAAAACTATTCGAGACACACTTAGAGAGTTCGCAATCGGTATTATATTTTATTTTTATTTAACGTTTATTTTTAGTTAACGTTTATTTTTAATTTACGTTTATTTTTATTTAACGTTTATTTATATTTAACGTTTAGAATTATTTATCTTTTACATTTAAGCATATGTTTTTAATATTGTAGCTATTTGTGAGATATACGGTCGTCGATACCTTAGAAAACCGACTTGGTTCGACCTACAGAAAATATACGAGGTGCACGAAGACATGCACACTCGGTATGATCAAAAGGACATTGTTTGGCGCAGCCGGATCGAACAATGATCTCAACGTGTTACAACAATCACCACTCATAGAGGACATTGTTTCAGGTAAAATGTCAACCGCATCTTTTTACGCCAATAATAATTACTATCCGTACGGTTATTTTTTGGGAGATGGTATATATCCCGAACATAGCTACATCGTAAAGACTTTCACCGACACTGTGGATGAGAAAAGATTGCATTTCAAAAAGCAACAAGAATCGGCAAGAAAAGATATAGAACGTTTCTTTGGTGTTCTCAAGCAACGTTGGGCGTACATAAGAACTCCTTGCAAATTATGGTCGACTGAAACGATGGAGTACATTATGGAAGCATGTATCATTTTACATAATATGATTTTGGAAGATGAGGGAAATGCATACTGTCAAGATTATAGACCCGAAGCAGTGGAAGAAGATGAAAATAGAGAACAAGCACCCATGCCAGTCAGATTACAAAACACCAGGTACATGCGAAGTGGCGACGTTCATAATTCTCTTAAGGCGGATTTGGTAGAGCATGTTTGGGCACGAAAGCAACATAGGGTGCGCAATGGTGAAGTTGAGGATGAAGAAATAGCCGATGAAGAGTTTGAAGACTTGGGTGACGAGCCAGTTGTAGATTTGGGTGACGACGAGGAAGATTATTATGCGAGTGACGACTACGAAGATGCGGACTATGCGAGTGACGAATGAATTATTTTATGTTTATGTTGTGTTATTTCTAAATTTGGAATAATTTGTAATAAGTTTGTTTAGAAAAAAAAAAAAAAAAAAAAAAAAAAAAAAAAAAAAAAAAAAGTTGAATAATTAAAAAAGGGGCGTTGAAGCCTTCATGCATTACTACCATTTTGCTTCAACGCTCAATTCAATTGGGTGCCACATGTCAACTTTTGCCCCTACCAACACTCCTTTTCATTACTCTTGGTCTTAGGAAGGCTGGTGTGACAACTTTTATTTGTACCAAACAGAATTTAAACTTGAAACTTTCACATTTTAATGGTTTAGTTAGAATACCACTTCATGACTTGATCACACCTGGATGGATCATGTTAGGCTGCCCTTATTGGTAACACACCACTCAATTGTGAGGGTGTACCTCACGCATGACACCACTAAACCACCCCTCACTCATGCGTGAGTTAGCCCAAAAAAGCTTCACAATGGTGAGCCGGTCACCACTTGGTTTCCGTGCAAGTTTATATTATTTATTTGTATAAAGTGGGTATATAATTGATATATGAGAATGGTGTCACCAATTTGGGGTGAAAAGTGAGAGGGAGTGAGAGGATGTAAATGGAGAGAGAAAGTTAAAGTGCGCTAATGTGGAAGGTGAGTGAGGGTATTTTGATGTGACTGATATGGGCAGTCTTAGTAAAATTCGATAGGATACATAATTAAGTATGACACATATAGTAGTACACATTTTGGTGTGTCTGATATTGGCAGTCTTAGTAAAATTCAATAGGATATATAATTAAGTATGAAACATGTCGTAGTACACATTTGTCCTTGTTGCCTTATTTGCTGCAACATTTATCAATACATTTGTCCTTGTTGCCTTTTTTGTTGCAACATTTATGTAACCACTCAACATAATTAATGCAACCTAAATTAGAAGTCTATAATACTTCCCATAACCCTAACCGAAAATCATCTCCCTCACCTTCCATTAATCAGTCAATACCTAAAGGGATTCGAACCAAAGTTGACTTTCTAGTCGACTTGTGGTTTTGCAATGTTGTATATGATCTAGCCCTAATTCTACATGTGCGGTACTGATTGATACCTGACGTAACCAACTAAAGTGATTATCCCCTAAACCTTTGCTCGATCGATCAAGTATTAATGATGCAAGAAGAAGGTGATTTCTTGCAGATAGAAGATTACCTGTAATTCAAGATAGCAGAAACAACTAAGTAATTCTATAAACACCCTATATACGTGTTTAGGCTAAGTACACTATCTAATTATATGTGGCTAAATACATGTGAGCATTATGGGTCGTGTTGAAAGTTATGAGTTGTGTAATAAGCTGAGGGCTTATTGTGCAATTTGTGGAAGTTGTGTTGTTTGTATTTTGTGTGTACAGGCAGCTGATAAATGGAGTTCTAAAGTACAAGGACTAAAGGTGCAAGCTGGAAAGAACTTGAAGGAGCTAAAGTGACAAGTGAAGGGTACTCAATCAAGTGCAACTATAAAAGATCTCATTCTCTCATTATTAGATAGTTTTTAGGGTTTTCACTATGTGCTTTTTACACACAGTTGTATTCGTTTAGTTGTTAAGTTTCTTTGTAATCTAAACTCTCTATTTTTCTTGTATTGTAAAACTCATAAATGAATCAACCATAAGAGGTGGTTGGTTGGGTTGATTCGTAATAAAACTTGTTTTGTTTAACTGGTTCATTGTGTTTGATCATAACTTTGTATACTTTTAACATGGTATCAGAGCCAGGTTGGTTTTGATACAAAGTTTTTGATCAGAAAATCGATTTTTGCGAAATTAGGGTTTCAATCAAATTTGGGGGTTTTTTTATTATTGGTCAGATATTATTAGATCGTTGTGTAATTCATTCAATTAGTGATTGAATCAATTATTTTGGGTATCAATTCAAGGACAATTGATTGTTTCAATTTTTAGGGTTTTCTAAAAATTGGGGGTTTTCATTCTGGTGTTCTTGTTAGTGATTAACGTATGTTAATCGGTTGATTTTGTTCAGGATCTCATAGATCTTGATATTATTGGTGTGTCGTCAAAATTAGGTTTTACTGTATCAAACCATAATTCAGGATTAGAGTTGTTTTTTGTTTCTTTTGGTAGCAATTGGTTGTTTGATTTGTTGTTTCTGTTGTGTGAGTGCACATAACTTCTTTCTCATTTGTTTCTTTTGATTTTTTTTAGGTACTAAGGTTCTGGTTCCGCTGCTTATTGATTTGATTGATCTTCTTGATCAATTGCTTGGAGTTGTGTGCACTTTAACACCACTCACTCTCTTTTCTCTTAGGAAATTTTTTTCTAGTGTTTTAGATCTGTGGAGAAGTGTAGGTTAAGGGACTTGTTTGTGTTGGAGTTGTTGGTTATTGGTGGTTACTTGTGATTGTAGGCGATATAAGGTGTATTTTCTTATTTTTTGTTATTTTTCTGATTCATCATCATGGTTGGGAAAAATGGTGATGAAGCTGGGGGATCAGGGGGATCAGGTGATAAACTTGATCAGTTTGACCCTATGTTCTTGCATAGTAGTGATACTAGTGGAATTCCTTTGATAAGTTTTAAATTGGAAGGTCCTGAAAACTACGAAGTTTGGTTTGCTGCTATTAAACTAGCTATTCACACTAAAAATAAACTTGGTTTCATAAATGGTAAAATTCCCAAACCTACTGAGGCTGGTTTTATGCAAGAACAATGGGATAGGTGTAACTCTGTGGTTTTATCTTGGATTCTTGGCTGTGTTTCTTAAGATGTGTTTATGGGACAAGTTTTTTCTAAAAATGCTAAAACTGTATGGGATGAATTGGAAGAAACATATAATAAAGAAGATGGTTCCATAATATTCAATATGCATTTTAAAATACATTCATTCACTCAATCTGACATTCCTTTGTCAGAATACTATCTAAAATTTAATGCATTATGGAGGCAATATGACTCCCTTGTGGATTTGCCTGACTGCACTTGTGCAGGTTCTGAGAAACTCAAGAAACATAATCAGCTCATTAAGCTGAGGCAGTTTCTTATGGGTATGGATGAGGTTTATGCTCCCATTAGGAGCGTTATCCTTACCACTGATCCTATTCCTGATGTTAAGAGTGCCTTTGCCACTCTGTCAAAAGATGAGTCTCATAGGAGTACTCCATCTCATTCAGGTTCTAAGTCTGATAACTCTGCATTTGCATCCAAATCTAATAAAAAATATAATGAGTGGTCTGTAAACAAAAATGTTAATAATAATAATACTCAATCTAGAAGGCTTAATAGGCCTAATTTGGTCTGTACTCATTGTAAAAGAAATGGACATACTGCTGATAGATGTTTTGAGCTAGTTGGATATCCATATGGTTTTCAAAAGAAAAATGGCACTAATCAAAACAATACTAGTAGCAATACTGTTTCAGGGCATAAGGATATGCATGTTGGTTCATCTAACTCATCTACAAATGAACAGTATCAAAGGCTAATGGCTTTGATCAGTGACAAATCTGGGTGCAGCAGTATGCCTGCAAACATTGCAGGTATTAACTGTGTTATTAGCTTTAGCCATTCTAAGTTTTCTAATCATAATACCAACATAAGTACTTACAATATATATATATATATATATATTGGTTGGATAATTGACTCTGGTGCAAGTCAACATATGACTTACACAGTGTTGAACATGTTTAATGTGGTTGATGTATCTAACCTAAATATGACTGTTTGTCATCCTAATGGTACTAAAGCTAAGGTTACCCAAGTTGGGAGTTTAAAATTGACTGATAAATTGGTTATTGATGATGTCCTGGTTGTACCTGGATATCAAGTTAGCTTGTTGTCTGTTCACAAGCTTAACAAAGATAATAAATGCAGAGTCATTTTTTATGAAGATATTTGTAATTTTCAGGACTTTGATCTAAAGACCCAGATGGGGACTGGTAATCAAAGTGATGGGCTGTATTTTCTTATTACAGGTAAAAAGTTAACTAATAACATTCAAGTTTGTTGTTTATCTAAGTGTATATGGCATAATAGGCTTGGTCATCCTTCTGACCAAGTTCTGAACATTCTTAAACACAAACTAAAAATTGATAATGATTCTAAGAATGATCCTTGTGATGTGTGTCACAAGGCTTAACAAACCAGAGACCCTTTTCCTCTTAGTTAACATCAAACCACTGAAGTTGGACAGATTGTTCATTTAGATGTATGGGGTCCCTATAAAGTTCAAAGTAAAGAAGGGTATAAGTACTTTCTGACTATTGTTGATGATTTTTCTAGAGCTGTTTGGGTGTTTCTGTTAAGGGGGAAAACTGAAGTGATTTCACACATTGTAACTTTCTATAACTTGATTAAAAATCAATTTGATAAAACTGTGAAAGTTTTTAGAAGTGACAATGGAACTGAGTTTGTGGATCAAAATATGGATAAGTTTTGTAAAGATAATGGTATTTATCAAAAAACTTCATGTTCTTATACCCTTCAACAAAATGGTTTAACAGAAAGAAAACACAGACACTTGTTAAATGTAGCTAGAGCCCTTATGTTTCAGGGGGGGGGGATTCCTTTGAACAAGTGGACTGAGTGTGTTCTAACTGCTGCTTACTTGATTAACAAGACACCTAGCTCTGTTTTGTCTCGAAAGTCACCATATGAAATGATCTATAATTGTGAACCAAATTTCTCTCTATTAAAAGTTTTTGGATGTCTATGTTTTTCAACTGTTTTAAATAATTTTGATGAATTTTCTTCAAGGTCAGAGAAATGTGTCTTTATTGGTTACTCTTTTGATAAAAAAGGTTTTAAATTCTTCAGTTTAGAAACAAAAAAGGTTTTATACTCAAGAGATGTGAAATTTTATGAAACTGTGTTTCCCTTTAAACACAGTTCTGAAAAAAAGAATTATGAGTTTGAGTTTCAAAATACAAATGGTCAAAACTTTTTTAACTCTGGCCTTGGGTCATCAAATGATCCTTATGATGATGAGAGAGAGAATGAGTCAGTTAAGACTCCTGAACTCAGTGAAGTCATAGACCAGTCTATATTTGGAGGCACTCCTAATGAAATTGTACAGGATGAGGTGGAGCATCCTGATGTCACAGGTGAAGCAATCAGTGATGACTTGGAGAATGATACACTTGTTGATAATGATAAAATGTTTGAGGGTGATGATGACTACTATCAAGGATTTAATGATTTGTTTCAGGATGTTGTTGTGACACCTGTTGTGACACTAGACAGAGAAGCTAGTCTTAGGACTTATACTAGAAAGTCTAGTAGAAAAACAAGTCAACCAGTTAAACTAAATGATTATGTTTTGGATAAAAAGGTTAAATATAGCATTGATAAATCTGTTAATTATAGTAACCTTAGCAAAGAAAATTATGTGTTTTCTACTAATCTTAATAAGGTTATTGAACCTAAAACATACAATGAAGCTATTAAAGATAACAGATGGATAGATGCTATGAATCTTGAAATGGAAGCATTAAACAGAAATAACACTTGGGTCATTGTTGAACTCCCTGCTGGGAGAAGAGCAATTGGCTGCAAGTGGGTGTGAAAAATTAAATATAAATCTGATGGAAGTGTGGAAAGATATAAAGTCTGGTGATGCGTGGTTTTGCGACCTTACAATAGGTTTTACCTCTCGAGGGATCTCGAGAAGCTTGCAAACCCCACCAGGCAGTGTACCTGACCGATGTAGTATAGTGAAGTGGCAAGTACCGGGGGATTGATCGTTCTCTAGGGGAATAGTGTCGTTAGGATTGAAAAACTACTCTAATAGGTCTAGGGGTGAGGGAAGATTCTTTTTGTATTTTTATATTTTTATGAAAGCAAGTAAAATCTCGGGTTTGAAGGAGTGGGCGGAATTAGTTGCTAGTCAACTAACCCAGATAACTACAATTGCAAATAAAATAAAATAACTGAAAATGAAAAGGTCGTGGAACTTATATGGGGAGAAATGTGTTTACTTAGATTTCCTTACTCCCTAACTATCTTTTACCGGTTGATTAGTGTGTATTAATTGCGTGGATGACGGGTGTATTCCTTAATACCAATCGTGGGGTGGCGTACGTACTTCCCCAACTCTACAAGCTCCTACTTCACTCCTATGTCGAGCCGGCTAAGAAGCTCCTAACATGGGATCACTAGAATTCGCTCATGCATTAAATACAACCATAAAAACCTTAGTACGCATTGGTTCATGTTTCTTAAGACGTTCAAGCAAGTTACCGTATAGGAGGTTAGCCAGTTTTCTTAAGCCTAACATCGATAAACAATCATCCAATACAATTAATAACACACTAATAACCAATAATCAATAGTTAGGTTTCATTAGATCTAAGCAAACACAAGATAAATCTAGCCTAGCATGTTAATTAAAAGACAAGAACAAGATATAATCAAACAACACATAGACATATTGATTGATTAAGTGATTACTTATCTTCAATTAAACATGGGAGATCCAAGGGTTATAAACCCTTAAAAATGGCAGAAAATTCGTCTTAGGGTTTCTCCTCACAAAGTTGCACACAATGAATAAAAATTACAAAACTATATATAGAGTTTAGTGGCTGACGGCGTCACGTTGTAGGAGGTGACGCCGTCACCTCGCCGTGGCTAGGGTTCCCGGATGGTCTTCCTGACGCCGTCCCTCTTTAATCCTCCAAAATCCGCTCTGGCCTATCAAGGGTTGACGCCGTCAGAATAGTGCTTGACGCCGTCTCTCTTTAACTTAAACCGTGATGGCCTTGATCACCTTAAAGGGTGACGCCGTCAGAATTCCTTTTGCAAAACTCTCTGGCGCGTCACGTGTATTTTGTCATATCCACCTTTTTGCCAAACCATGACGCCGTCAGGAGCAATACTTGACGCCGTCATGTGTACTTTTCCAACAGCTTTGGAGACTTTGTCGTTTTCTTCACTTTTATGCTCCAAAAACGTTCAAAATGCTTCCTTTTCCAGATTTCTTCTCCAAAGTACCTAAAATGACAAAAGGAACGATTTAGGGCAATATTTGATCAAATAAATACGATTTAGAGCTTAAATGACCCCCTAAAAGCGGTACACTTTTCGCTTCATCATCTGGCTTGTAGCCAAAGGTTTTAATCATAAGGAAGGGATTGATTATGAAGAAACTTTTTCTCCAATAATTAAAATTGTTACTGTGAGAATTATCATAAGTATTGCTGTACAGAATAGTTGGCTATTATATCAGCTTGATATTAATAATGCTTTTTTGTATGGTGAACTTGATGAAGATGTTTACATGCAATTACCTCAAGGTTATTTTGTTGAGAATGACAAGATAGCATGCAAGTTAAATAAGTCCTTATATGGTTTGAAACAAGCTCCAAGAGAATGGAATGAAAAATTAACTTGTATCTTAAAAGAAAATGGATTTTGTCAAAGAAAAAATGATTTTTCTTTGTTTACCAAATTTGAGAATGATGTGTTCTTAGTCTTACCGGTGTATGTGGATGACATTGTTATCACTGGTAACAATGTTTCTGAGATTGAAAAGTTTAAACAGTTTTTAAGAACTAAGTTTCTTATTAAGGACTTGGGTAAACTCAAGTATTTTTTGGGTATTGAAGTTTTGAATGATGATACTGGGTTGTGTTTGACCCAGAGAAAGTATTGTTTGGAATTACTTAATGAGTTTGGTATGCTTGCATGCAAACCAAGTAAGACTCTTATTGAATCAGATAATGTATCTGATAAAAATAAACTAAAAGGAGTTATAAAGGATGAGCCTTTGCTTGGTATTAATAACTATCAAAAGCTTGTTGGAAAACTTATTTACTTGACATTGACTAGGCCAGACTTGTCTTATGCAGTTCACTGTTTAAGTCAAGTCATGCAAATTTAAATAATGAATTTGGTTTTCATAATTTGATGTTAAAACTTTCAAATTAAAGTTATATCACATATGATTCATCCTGCAAGTTTAAATAATGAATTTGGTTTTCAAAAAAGAACGTGAAAAAAGTATAAAAAAATATTTCTCAAAAGTATATAAAAGTGTCGTCTATTGAAAGATGATTAGATGCACGTCGCAAAGATATAATTTTTTTCTAAACAATTAATGGTTTTTAAGAATTTTTCAAATAAATGGAGTGAATGTGTGTTTGTTATTAAATGTTGATGGTTTTGGTCACTTCAATATAATTTAAACAAATATTTTTTTGCTCTTTATTGGTATTGAATACTACATGATACGAAATCATATGTGATTTTTCTGGTTGTAAATTTCGACACTCACAAGAAAGAAACTCGGAAAAATCGTCGAAACTATACAAAAATGTCACTCTAATGAAAAATGATTTTATTCTCGATATGACGGTGTAACTATTTTTACTTAACAATTAATGGCTTATTAGATATTTAACTTTTGAAAAAGAGGATGTAAATGGATTTTTCTAATTTTGATTGAAAAATAAGTGGCTAAAATTGTCTCATTTGATTTATTTTTATTTATTTTTTATTATTAATTATTATTTTTTAACCAAACTCATAACCACCACTCTTTAAAGTTATATTTTTCAAAGGTTAATGATAGTTACACGGGCACCCGGCTAATTTTGACAGAATTGCATATATATCTTTTACAAAGTGAATAATTGCATATATATCTTTTGTACAAGTTTTTTATGCACATAATACAATGGTTTTTATGCATGCTTTGAATATATATGCAATTATGCATTTTTGGAAGGATATATATGAAAAAACCCCGCTAATTTTACTTCAATCACGGAATCATGCTGTGTTTTTACGATTCTACCCTCAAAGTCATTTTACTCTTTTTTTTTCCTCATTTTGATATTTGACTTTTTCACATTTTGATTCTTGCATGCGCCTCTCTTCCTACTTCCAAATAGGGGTGTTCATCGGTTCGGTTCTTGGTTAATTGGTTTATTCGGTTCGGGTTGTTTGGTTAAAAAAAAAAATTGGGTCATAACCGAAAACCGAACCGAACCAAAAATATTTGTGACCGAACCGAACCGAGAACCGAACCGAAGTTCGGTTCGGTTATGGGTCAAAACCGAAAACCGAAATTTTGTACTTGAATATTGAACAACATTTATATTTGCTATAATATTGAACCATAACAGTCTTGCATACACATATTGATATGTATGTCAAATGATTAAACCTAGAGAATAGAACATACATCATCCAGATACATAAACTTTCCTAAGAAATAACTAATCATAGCACATGACCCCATGACGGTATGCCAAAATATATGCAAAACGACATACCTAGACAAGTTTTAACATCTATTGAACACAAAATACCCTAACATCATAGGACCTAGGGTTAGTCAAGTTTTATTTTTTTAATTAATATATAAAAAATATTAAATATTAATTATAATTCGGTTTTCGGTTCGGTTCGGTTGTTAATATGCTAAACCCATAACCGAACCATAAACCGATTAAAATGTTCGGTTCGGTTCGGTTTTTACCAATTCGGTTCGGTTAAGAATTCGGTTCAGTTATTTTTGGTTCGGTTCGGTTTCGGTTGTCGGTTACTGCAGATATTACCCGATCCATGAACACCCCTACTTCCAAATTCTACCCCATGTTCTTCCTTTGACGTCGTTTATAACGATTAAAAAATTCTTTTGAGCAAAATAAATTAACTAAATTACAAATTTAAAACAAACAACCTACATTCATGATCCCAATATTTTTCTAAAATTTCTTGATTCAAGTCTCCTGATTGTATTATCTGAAACCATCAAGTAACAACATAAATTAAGTACAAAAAACCATCAAGTAACAACATAAATTAAGTACGAAATCATGAATCGAAGCCGGCTTATGGAGCAAATAACAAAGATAATACATTAAGGTTTTATTCTAATGCTTCCCCGCACCAATAGTGTGAGCAAATGCATGATCTCGTCTCCCTGATATTAAGTCACAATAGTTTAAGTTGTTTGACAGCCAAATTAAACGAATGCTATTTGTAACACCCAAAATTTGTAGTTTTAGTTACGAGTATTTTAATACTAGTATTTATATGGCTTTAGAATGTTAAGAGAATTAGCATGTAACGGAAAAAGGACCTCACATGTAATATAAGTTAACTGACAAGGACCTTCGATGTAACAAAACTAACGATAGGACTAACTGTGCCAAAGTAAGAAAGAAGGTGTGAAAAGACAAAAATACCCTTATGGACTTATAACAAGTCAATCCATTGATTAATCCCCCTCATTCTCACATATGTCCCATTTCGGATGCCCTTGCTGGTAACAGTTTAAATTTTGAGACCAAACTTTAGTCAGAAGATGAAGTTTATATGTATTACTATCATTTAGTGATTTCTAATAGTGTAAGCGTGATTGTTATGATACGAATGCCTAAGCGACGCACCATTAGTTTATGTTACGGGTGCCTAAGTGATGCACAAATAGCTTATGATACGAGTGCCTAAGCGATGCACGAAGCGGAACTCCCATTAAAGTATGGTGTTCATATGAGATGGATTAGAGATCTCTCGTATGGAGCCTGTCAAATATAGAATGTATGTGTTCTCGAGTTTTATTTTTAAGGGAAAGGAAGGGGGAAATGATGGGAAACTGAAAAAATATGTGTTATTGAGATTTTTTTTGGAAGGAAGGGAAAGAGGAGGGAAGGGAAAGGTAGGGGAGCTGTAGTGTTATTTGTTCCATCAAGGCATCAATCATCCTCCCAAAATCGGGCGGTAAGCTAGGGAAAGCATCTTCACAACTTTAAAGTTTTTTGGTAAATTACCAATTTATCCTTTTATAAAATTTCTTCACGTCACACACTATTTTACAGAATAAAGTATTTGATGAAATAACAATTGAATGTTTAAATGCAACGTGTTTCTTTTTGCATTGTTTTTCTTTTCTCTCGTGGGTTGCTATATACTCCCTCCGTCTCAATTTATTTGTCAGGAGAGAGAAAACACAAAGTTTAATAAAAATGGGGTCACTTTAATTTTCAACCACTAAAATGGAATATTCCTCTACTAGATTCTCTAGTTTTTACTAAATAAGAAAAGTGGACAATTAATTTGAGACATCCATAAAAGGAAATATGGACAATTAAATTGAGACGGAGGGAGTAGTAATTAATAATTGCTATTTACTAATTAATTAATATGAGAATTAATTAAGGCTCCAGTGATTGTTCATGAGTATTGAATTGAATTAATTTGTTTATGATGTATGCAGTCATTCCATACCCATTTGCATCTGGCAACATTTTGCATACTTGCTGGCAAGTTTCGTGTGTCAAAATGATGATATGTATATAGTTTTGAGGGTATATTGGTAATTTCATTAGTTTCTCTATCCTTTCCTTGCTACTTAAATACAAACTCAATAACACAAATTTCAATAACCACTTTCTTCCCAACGTCATCCCTTACTTTGCTCTTCCTATCCTATCCCCTTCTATTCTTTAAAATTTAGACTCGAGATAGGGTGATCCTATGTAGCGTTTGAAACCCGAGAATGCTTAAGGGCATGAAGGTAAAGGCCGCACATGAGTACTCGCCGCCTATAGAAGGGAATTCCAACATAGTAACAAACCGATAAGAAATCGGATATGATAGTAGCATTGCAATCAGATATTGGACATTATCATAGTAGCCGATTAGATATCAGATAGTTTGTAGAATATCAAGTTAGTAGCATTACAGTTAGATATTGGATATGATTATAGTAGCCGATTAGATATTAGATTAATAGTAGCTTCCAATTAGATATCGGATATGGTTATAGTATCTAATTAGATATAGGATAATTAGTAGAATATTTTAGTAGAAAAACCTGATTAGACATCGGCGGATTAGTAGCAAAATAGCAATGATTGACTTATAGAAAATGATAGTAGTAGCATTCCATAGTATATGATGTTTTGGGTTAAACGGGAGTGTTTGGATTAACACCCACACTTAATGAAATCATGTTTTCGCGCGTTATAGATTTGAAGTTTGTAATTAGACATGTTATTTAAGCTATATGAAATGTGCCTTCAAGGTTTGAAAGATTTCCGAGTCATGTAAGTCCAATTTTCGGAAAAATGGGAAATTGCATATTTGAAGGTGGATACGACGTATAGGAGTTCTGTTGAAAAAAAAATAAAAATAAAATAAAAAATAATAATTGACACATTTTTCCGTGTGCAAATCAACATCATTCTGAAAACTGGATACGGCGTAAAAGCACAACATCATTCCGTGTGCAAATCAAAAAGCCTCGTGTACATATGAACGCCCTTTACAAAACTTGACACATTTTTTTAAGGCATTTTGCTAGGAAATCAAATTTTCAAATATTTGACCACATTGCAATTCAATTTTGACTTTATCGGTCTATAGGAACACTCAATTTTGTCACGTACGCGGAGTGAAGCTCTCTTATTGGCCCAATTGGGTTTTTCGAACATGCTTTTTCCTAAAGACACTGAAATGATCGTTTTCCTCTACAGTATTAAAGATTTTATTCGTGTTGTCGAAATTTATTTAATAATTGGTGATCCTTACATGTCTTAATGAGGCCTAAACATACAAAAGTATTACTCATCCATATCCACACTAGCTATGAACAATAAACTGAACCAGAAACCAAAATAACTAACTTGAGATAATTGATGTAAATACAATTTATAAGTTTACCAGAACTTCTAACTTATTCATATGCATGTAAATACAATTTACTTCATCTGTTAACTAGGTAAAAGAAACTACTGAAACTACAGAACAGAAAATACAAACAGACGTGTGATTCTTCACCTAGTTTTGTTATCAACTGAAAACAACTGAAAGTTTAACATTATTGACCTAATAGAGCAAACAGAAATTTTACCTAAATTTGTAATCAAGTTAGAGCTCTATTCCTCGAGAAGCTTAGCACAGTCTGAGATAATTGGCAACCTTAAAGTTGTCTCTTTTCATCAATTACTTGATGAAACTACTGACTAATTGGTTTTTCCAACTAATCACCTAGTCACCTACGTGCATAGTTGCTTATGCAGACACCAAAAACACTTTCTTTTGAAAAAATTGTTCTGTTGGACTTTGGTTTTCCAAAATGATTAATTAATGTGTTTTCCTCGAGTACTTTATCTTAAGAAACTAGTATCATGAACTCCTGAACACCAATTGGAAACGAATAAAGCACTTACATATATTAAGTGTCTAACACACGTGCTAAACGAGCTTTCCTTTGATACTTATCTCAGTGTATACAACATCAGTGTCAAATCTTCTCTATAACAATTTTAACTTGATATTTACTTTCCATTATATATTTAAATGGATAAACCACAAATTGATCTACGATTTCAGTTTTACAAGTATATCTCACCCGTAGTTTGTTCTTCATGCAACAGGTGCTTGGCAGCAAATATTGAAGATGTCATCTAATGGGGCATGATCGCCTGTACCTTCGTCCTTCCATGCATACAACAACTCCTTGCCTTTAAACACAAACATCCCTCCCTACAAACCAACACACGATTACTTAGAAGAGCTGAGTTAATTTCAAATAGTATCGAAATATCAGCAGCTGGGACAGTTTTAAATTAAACCTGTTGCAAGACACTTCCCCTATCATCTGGAGTCACTTCAATAGTGTAATTCTCTGTAGCTTTTTTTAGCGCCTCAAATCTTGATTTTGATAACACTTTCGCCTGTCATTTCACATTCAGAAATTATACTAATATCACTTATCTGTCAAACAATTTTTTTAAGAGGCATGAAGGAAAGATGATATTACACTGGCAGGGTTAAAAAATGTTCGTCCAATGCCATAATACAAACCCAAAAGATTATATGCCTGAGACACAGAAATAAAATGTAAGTTTCAGTGACATAGAATGCGGCAGTAATTTGAAAAGACTAAAGTCGCATTAAGACTAAAATACCTTTCGTTCAGGATCTGCATAGAGGCTATCCAATGGAAATGCCAGCTGCAGCCATCATAGAATTATTATGTAAAGAATCAGCTTTGGTATTGGACAAGATTGCGATATAAGCAACATCATCTCAAATTGGCCAAAAAAGAACAAAAAAGTTAACAAGGAGGAAATGGATACCCTTTCAGCAAAGATGCGAGCTTTCTTTGGTTCACCAATACCAATGGCAATTAGCTTAACACCAGCCGCTTCGAATTTTGATATAGATTCTTTGAGAGTTGAAGCAAGTTCCCAACTATACATGTTATAAAATTAAGTTAAACTTCACCAATTTAGGAAGCCTGTTGTCTACTTGTCAAAAAAAAGGATCAAAATTTAAACTGTTACCAGCAAGGGCATCCGAAATGCCTCAGAAGAGCGACAACAGCAACGCCCTAAAGAGCGGTAAAGAACATGTTACAAAAGAATCGATGCACTTACAATTGACACTGATATCAATACAAAAACCTCAAATATTGAAGAACCGATAAGATCAATAGGCATTTGACAGCAAGAACTACTGCAAGTCTCGTCTTGTGACATATGATAGGGTAATGAGTTTAAATCAGCTAAAGATCAGGGTTCATCATCCATTTTAGAAGCATTATCGTCTTGTGACATACGATAGGCATTTGACAACTAGAAGCATTATCGACAATTTTCGCCATTCTTTTCTTTTTCAAGTCAGCTAAAGATCAGGTTCATCATCCATTTTAGTTCCAATGAAATACGATAGGCGGATAGGGTAATGAGTTTAAATCTTATTCTTGTGTCTGTCCAATAAAATACGACAGGGGTGTTAAACTGTTAATGAACATGAGACAGTAAAATTTCACCTTGGTAGTGCTGTTTTGTGAGTCATTTTATGAAAACGTTCGCTTGTGCTGGCTTCTACCACAGCACGTAAGTGTTAAACTACTAATCTTATGGAATAGTTGATGGTTATACACGTTTCAAAGCCATTTTCATTAGTTTTTGATTCTTTAAGCTAACTAAATGACTTGCCAAAATGGCATTGTTCACAGATCTTGGTGATAAATTTCACCTGTGGTTGTATACAATTTATTTAGGTTAAGTATTAGCTTTTATAACGAACCACCACCAAATAACCTAATGGTAAGGTCATTTATTTTCTCACGGGAGGTCAAGAGTTCAAAACTCGCTAGGTGTGAACATTTGAGGGTGGCCAGGGAAAGGTCGGAAACGGTCTCAGGATTAACCCTCCCTATGTAACCTGAACAAGGAAAAACCTCATCCAGTTATTAACTTACATAACGACGAAATGATCCTCTCTTTTATAACTAATAAACTTATCGTCTTCAATGTCAAATTCAAGTTATCAATGAGCTTCATAAATATACAACAACAACAAACCCAATCCCGTCAGGGCAGGGTATAGGGGAGGTAGAATGTAGACAGACCCTACCCCTACCCCAAGGAAAAACCCGGGTGTAGAGAGGCTGCTTCCAAAGAGACCTCCGGCAAGTGCTTGTGTGCGCGTGAGAAAGCAAAGGCAGAACAGCAACCGAGAAGACAAAGCAGTCAACAAGCATACAAGAGAGCAGACATAACAGGCAAACACAAAAAATGCAAACACCAAAACAGAGAAGAAACGAAAGCACCAAAACAGAAAGCACAAAAGAAAAGAACAAAGAACCAAGAAAAGCAGGCCAACCTAAGGAGGCAAGACAAAGTACAAAAGCAAAGAACAAAGATCACAGAACAAGACAAAGCAAAGCAGCGCAACGCACGGGGCCTAAGCTTCATAAATATGCGGTCCCAAATATTTCTCCATTAAACTTCGTGTAACACATAGTTCCACAAGAATTCCGATTTCCAAATATGTAACACCTATTTCTCCCTTAAGAGGTGGGGGACTTGTCTTAATGTCTCTTACTCGATAAAAGATTGAAGACTCATGTTAATATAATATATTTGACTGTTTATTAACTATGTTATATTTATAATAAAAAGTTTTGTTTCATATTTACATAAGTTACTTAAATAAATTGCATAAACGAGCACTTAAAATCATTCGAACAATTATAAAAAAACAAACAACATTATTTCATTCAGATTGGTAAGATGTTGTAGTCAGATTCAGACCTAAAACATCTTAATGAAACAACACACCCTTAAACATGAGAAGTCTAATTTGCATCGACAAATCCTTATTCAGTTGACCAAATTCTGTAATCAAACAATTAAATAACAGAAATATTGTACTTCCTCCGTCTCAAAAAAATTATCTTGACAAAAAAAACACACTAGGTAAGAAAATCATAATTATTACCGCTTTCTATTTCTTAATTTTTAGCAAAATGACTGTTTTACAACTGACTAATTAATTAATGTCTTCTTTAAAGTTTGTAACAATAATTTCAAGCAAGGTTTTCAAGATCGGGATCCTACCTAGGATCGTTTTCGTCTTTGCAAGATCGTGATCGTAAGATTGGATCGGGATACTAAGATCCTACTATAATGCTATTTTTTAATGATCTTTCTAATATTATTCAAATCTACAAATTATTATATATTATAAACATGAAATTATATGAATATTTCATGAAAATGTTGTCATAAATTATGAATATAGAATATTTAAGAAGAATCACCTATTGTTTTTTAAATTATATAAAACCATAAACTATAAATTTGTAGTTTTTTAGTTTGCGGTTTGAGAAAAGTAAGATCGGATCGGAGTAGATCTTAAGATCCTATAGTCAAGATCGGATAGGATCCTACGTAAGATCCGGATCGTTTTTGCTTCGTAGAATCGTAAAATAGAAAGATGCTAAGATCTGTGTCGGGATCTTAACAACTATGATTTCAAGTATGGTGATACGGTCAACTTGATCAAACTTCCTTAGTAAGTAACAATTAAATTGGAACATCCCGAAAAGGAAACAAGGAAACATGGACAGAGGGACTAGTAAGTTACCTCAGATTGATCCCAGAGATCATTAAACATAACGGATTCACCAGAAGCAGTAAAAATGTCAACATCTCCAAGTACAGCACCAATTTCAGGGGAGTAAGTAGCTGTTGAAGAAGCTTTTGGTAGAACAACACTTTGTTTACTTTTTCTGTTTGTATTTAAACTAAGTGAACATGCTATGCTGTTAGATAACAGAGATTGATTTAATTGTGATGATGGAGATTGAAATGAACAAACTGAGGTGCACTTATTGGAGGTTAATAGTGAATAAGAAGATGATATAATAGCAGGTATAGCCATAACTTGTTTTCGTAATGGAAGTTTAACTAAATTGTGAGATTTTTAAAACATACAGTAGCATGTTATCTATGAACTATGCAAATGAAAGAAGGTAGACGTGTAACCATACAACTCACGCAAAATTTATGGATTTATTGGGCGATTAATCAAGTATTATTGGGCTATATGTAAAATGGGCTTGTGAACTGACCCAAACTGCTATAAAAATTTTGCGAACTATAAATGTTTTGTTCGCGAGAGGTTTAAATCAGGCGGGTAAATCCAGAACCCGTGCATCCTTTTTAGACTCGGTGTAATGTGGGTAGTTCACCATCCATTTTAGAAGCATTATCGTCTTGTGACATACGATAGGCATTTGACAACTAGAAGCATTATCGACAATTTTCGCCTTTCTTTTCTTTTTCAAGTCAGCTAAAGATCAGGTTCATCATCCATTTTAGTTCCAATGAAATACGATAGGCGGATAGGGTAATAAGTTCAAATCTTATTCTTGTGTTTGTCCAATAAAATACGACAGGGGTGTTAAACTGTTAATGAACACGAGACAGTAAAATTTCACCTTGGTAGTGCTGTTTTGTGAGTCATTTTATGAAAACATTCGCTTGTGCTGGTTTCTACCACAGCACGTAAGTGTTAAACAACTAATCTTATGGAATTGTTGATGGTTATACACGTTTCAAAGCCATTTTCATTAGTTTTTGATCCTTTAAGCTAACTAAATGACTTGCCATAATGGCATTGTTCACAAATCTTGGTGATCACATTTCACCTGTGGTTATATACAATTTATTTAGGTTAAGTATTAGCTTTTATAACGAACCACCACCAAATAGCCTAATGGTAAGGTCATTTATTTTCTCACAGGAGGTCAAGATTTCAAACCTCGCTAGGTGTGTACATTTGAGGGTGCCCGGGGAAAGGTCGGAAACGGTCCCAGGATTAACCCTCCCTATGTAACCTGAACAAGGAAAAACCTCATCCAGTTATTAACTTACATAACGACGAAATGATCCTCTCTTTTATAACTAATAACTTTATCGTCTTCAATGTCAAATTCAAGTTATCAATGAGCTTCATAAATATGCGGTCCCAAATATTTCTCCATTAAACTTCGTGTAACACATAGTTCCACAAGAATTCCGATTTCCAAATATGTAATTAACTTAAACATGAGAAGTCTAATTTGCATCAACAAATCCTTAATCAGTTGACCAAATTCTGTAATCAAACAATTAAATTACAGAAATATTGTACTTCCTCCGTCTCAAAAAAATTATCTCAACACATAAAACACACTAGGTAAGAATATCATAATTATTACCGCTTTCTATTTCTTAATTTTTAGCAAAATGACTGTTTTACAACTTACTAATTAATTAAGGTGCGTTTGGTATGCTGCCATGAATCACAATCGGTATCGGTTTCGGTATAAGATGGGTCTCTCACCTATGATAGATTCATACCTTCCCTCTTGAACTCCTATGAAGTATGGACAATATCCATATTTCATTCCTATATAATGTGGGCTCCTCATCTTAACCAAACACTTACAATCATTTCCACTATGATTCCCTCATTCCCATAGGGGATATCAAACGCACCCTTAATGTCTTCTTTAAAGTTTGTAACAATAATTTCAAGCAATGTTTTCAAGATCGGGATCCTACCTAGGATCGTTTTCGTCTTTGCAAGATCGTGATCGTAAGATCGGATCGGGATCGTAAGATCCTACTATAATGCTATTTTTTAATGATTTTTGTAATATTATTCAAATCTACGGATTATTATATATTATAAACATGAAATTATATGAATATTTCATGAAAATGTTGTTATAAATTATGAATACCGAATGTTTAAGAAGAATCATACGTTGTTTTTTGCATTATATAAAAACATAAACCATAAAATTATAGTTTTTTAGTTTGCGGTTCGAGAAAATTAAGATCGGATCGGAGTAGATCTTAAGATCTTACGGTTAAGATCGGGATCCTATAAGATCTTAAGCTTGTTAAGATCCTACATAGGATCCGGATCGTTTTTGCTTTGTAGAATCGTAAAATCGTAAGATCCTAAAATCAGGATGAAGATCTTAAGTAGCGTAATACGGTAAACTTGATCAAACTTCCTTACTAAGGAACAATTAAATTGGAACATCCCGAAAAGGAAACAATGAAACATGGACGGAGGGGCTAGTAAGTTACCTCAGATTGATCCCAGAGATCATTAAACATAACGGATTCACCAGAAGCAGTAAAAATGTCAACATCTCCAAGTACAACACCAATTTTAGGGGAGTAAGTAGCTGTTGAAGAAGCTTTTGGTAGAACAACACTTTGTTTACTTTTTCTATTTGTATTTAAACTAAGGTGTCGTTTGTTTTTTCAGAGCTTTTACCTCTTCATCTGCAAATCATGTCTGCAGAAGAAAAGGTACATCTAAAGCTCTTCATCTGCAAGAAGAAGACCGTTTATTTTTTGTGCTATTGAAATACCTTTTTTTTTTTTTTTTTTTTTTTTTTTCACTATTATTTTTTGTGCTATTGAAGTAGATAAGTTTTCGTCCGTTTTATACGTTATCATCCGTTTTATACGTTTTTGTTCCTTTTTTTACGTTTTGGTACGTTTTCCACGCTTTCGACCCCCTTTTTTTACGTTTTCGTCTGTTTTTTTACGTTTTCGTCACTTTTTCTACGTTGTCATCCGTTTTTACGTTTTCTACGTTTTTTTTACGTTTTCGCCCCTTTTTTTTACATTTTCATCTCTTTTTTTTACGTTTTCGTCTGTTTTTTTACGTTTTCGTCAATTTTTCTACGATATCGTCTGTTTTTTTTACATTTTCATCCATTTTATTATGTTTTCGTCTGTTTTTTTACGTTGTCGTCTTTTTTTTTACGTTTTCGTCTTTTTTTTTACGTTTTCGTCTGTTTTTTAATGTTTTCGTATGTATTTTTACATTTTCGTCCGTTTTTTACGTTTTCGATCATTTTTTACGTTTTCGTCTGTTTTTTACGTTTTCGGTTGTTTTTTATGTTTCGTTCGTTTTTTACGTTTTTTAATTTTATTTAGTTTTTCGTCTGTTTTTTTACGTTTTCGTGTGTTTTTTACGCTTTTGTCTATTTTTTACGTTTTGACTCTTTTTTATGTTTTCGTATGTTTTTTACGTTTTCGTCTATTTTTCATCCGTTTTTTACGTTTTCGTCTATTTTTCATCCGTTTTTTACGTTTTCGTCTGCCGTTTTACATTTTCATCTGTTTTTTGACGTTTTTGTCCGTGTTTTTTACATTTTTGTCAGTGTTTTTACATTTTCGTCTGTTTTATTACATTTTCATTCATTTTTTACGTTTTCGTCCATTTTCATACGATTTCGTAAGTATTTTTACGTTTTTGTACATTATTGTACTTTTCTTACGTAAGAAAACGGACGAAACAGATGAAAATGTAAGAAAATGGTCAAAAACGTAAAACATGGACGGAAACGTGTAAAAACGGTCGCAAACCTAAAAAATGGACAAAAACGTAAAAAAAAATCAAAAACGTAAAAAAACGGAGGAAAACGTAAAAAACGCGAACGAAAACGTAAAAAAAAGACGAAAACGGACTAAAAGGTAAAAAAACAGACGAAACGTAAAAAAAGACGAAAACGTAAAACAAGGTCGAAAACATAAAAAACGAACGAAAACGTAAAAAAGATAAAAAAACGTACGAAAACTTATAAAAACTGACAAAAACGTTAAAAACGGTAAAAAAAACGTAAAGAAACTTACGAAAACAGACTGAACGTAAAAAAACAGACGAAAACGTAAAAAAACAAGCGAAAACGTAAAAAAAGGGTCGAAAACGTTAAAAAACGGACGAAAACACACTGAAAGTAAAAAAACAGACGAACACGTAAAAAACAGAAGAAAACCTAAAAAAACAGGCGAAAACGTAAAAAAAGGGTCGAAAACGTAAAAAAAGGGCGAAAACATAAGAAAACGGACGAAAACGTACAAAAACCGACAAAAACTTAAAAAGAATTACCAAAAATAAAAAAAATGGTCGAAAACGTAAAGAAACGGACGAAAACGTAAAAAACGGTCGAAAATGTAAAAAAAGGGACGAAAATGTTAAAAAACGGACGAAATCGGACTAAAACGTAAAAAAAACTGACGAAAACGTAAAAAAGGACGAAAACGTAAAAAACAGATCGAAAAACGTAAAAAAAACGGACGAAAAAGTAAAAAAACGAACGAAAACGTAAAAAAAATGTATAAAAATTGACAAAAACATAGAAAAACGGATATTGAGAAGGAGATGTAAGGTTTGTGATAGAAGAGGTAAAAAGTGAAAGATAATGTCTGAAGTTTAGAAGAGGAAAGAAGTGAAAAGAAGCACTTATGTTTGCGAAAAAACAAACATAAACCACTGCCCTTCCGCAGACGAAAGAAGTGAAAAGAGGGAAAAAGTACTTATTGAGAAAAAACAAATGACACCTAAGTGAACATGCTATGCTGTTAGATAACAGAGATTGATTTAATTGTGATGATGGAGATTGAAATGAACAAACTGAGGTGCACTTATTGGAGGTTAATAGTGAATAAGAAGAAGATATAATAGCAGGTATAGCCATAACTTGTTTTCGTAATGGAAGTTTAACTAAATTGTGAGATTTTTAAAACATACAGTAGCATGTTATGTATGAACTACTACTAGTTAATATATATATTAAATGCCGTTTAAAACGGCATCGTGTCATCATCGCTACAGTAACAATTGGACCACATTTAAGTTAGCCCACCTTCGGCCTAAACCTTTGGCCCAAAATCAAGTTTCGCAAATTGACAAAAAATACTCCTGAAGTTGACGACTATTTGCAAAAGTAGTCCTTTTTCCAAAAAAATGTTTCGACAATTGGCAAAAAATACCCCTGCCATTGGCGACTCTTTGCAAAAATAGTCCTTTTTCGGGAAAAAAAAATTTTTTTTTTACCCCCGGCCTACTCTCTACTTAATAAAAATATCGTGCAATAATCAACGAAATAAAACAACGCCCCGCCACAACGCCCCGCCGCAACGCGGCGGATCGTCGCCCAACTCGTATTATTCATGTGGAAGAACTATGCAAATGAAAGAAGGTACACGTGTAACCATACAACTCACGCAAAATTTATGGATTTATTGGGCGATTTATCAAGTATTATTAAGCTATATGTAAAATGGGCTTGTGAACTGACCCAAACTGCTATAAAAATTTTGCCAACTATAAATGTTTTGTTCGCGAGAGGTTTAAATCGGGCGGGTAAATCTAGAACCCGTGCATCCTTTTTAGACTCAGTGTAATGTGGGTAGTTCACCACCACGTACTAACCACCGTTTGTATTTAAACTAAGTGAACATGCTATGTTGTTGGATAATAGAGATTGATTTAATTGTGATTATGGAGATTGAAATGAACAAACTGAGGGGCTTGTAAACTGACCCAAACTGCTATAAAATTTTGCGAACTATAAATGTTTTGTTCGCGAGAGGTTTAAATCAGGCGGGTATATCCAGAACCCGTGCATCCTTTTTAGACTCGGTGTAATGTGGGTATTTCACCACCACATACTAACCACCGTTAACCCCCCCCCCCCCCCTTGACCGTGCGCGGTCCTTTGTTTTTGGGTTTGGTTTAGTGGTGCAGACCGCCAAAAAGTTTGCACAAAAGAAAGTTCACTAGAGCCTAAAAAAATGCTACTTTAGAAATTAGAAAAAAAAAAATTAACTTAATCATTCTATTCATTTATAAATATCATGATGAGGAAGTTTTCAACCTCTGGAGAATGTACCTAATCGTTGTAAAGTATTATAGGCAGGCGGCTTTCTAATGCTCTACGGGAAGAGTCTATTTTTGGCATTTTCGGGATTTAATAAAAAAAACAGTAAATTGACGGGATTTTTTTAGATTTTTTTTTTTTTTTTGAACAGCCAAACATTTTAATAATCCGAAAGTATCCGCCGGGACTCGAACCCGGGACAATCCCAAAGATGGGTTCCACTACTAATGGACCTCCATCTTACTAACTGAGCTAGGCTCATGTTGGCAAGGAGTAAATTGACGAGATTTTTTTAGATTGATTGCTTGGAAAAACATAAATAACAAATAAACTAAAAAGGATAACAGTCAACAGGATAAAGGCAACTACCTAGGAAAAAGTAAATAACTTAACAACAGCTTAATACTAGCAAGTACAGCGAATGATCTTAAATGTGGTATCCTTGATTTGGTTGACCGAGAGACATTACCTATGGATAAATAATGGCAAGGGTGGGATCAGCTTATCCTATCCTAACCTAACCTAAACATGCAATACACGAAATTCTCAACTCAAATGAATAAAACTTCGAGCGTTTATGGTGGATAACCCAAAGCGAGGGCTAAGGCCTAGACATGCAATTGCTAGTACGGGTGTCATGACTAGCTTAGGTTTACTTAATGATCAATAGACAAACATAATTCAACTTAGATATATCTTAATTGGATATGTTTGATTTACTGAATTTGTAAGTCTCTCACTGATTTACTTCCCTAGATATGGTCAAGTATGGGTGTCACACAAATTATTAATTGCACGGATTATTGGTAATAAACTTTAAAGCAATAGATCATAGATTCAACATTGATAATGAAATAAACAATAAAAGTCAGTTAATTGCACATAACAAGGTGTCACTAGTTGTTATTCATCATAATCTAGGTGTCATGCATCATACCTAGTTACTAACAAGTTTAGCCTAGCATATTAGCGATGGTCACACAAATAACATGATAAAAATTGATAGTAAAACACATGATAAATCAAACAAAAGAATGAATTAATAACAAGTGTTATAGCATAGTCAACTGATGTTTACACTTGATAAAAGGACAATACAATGCAAGAAAAACCCTAAACAAAGCTGAAAGTTTTGTCTCTTAAACCCAACTCCCCGGTTGCATGTAAATAATGAGAACCCTCACTACAAAAATAGAAGCGATTTGGGACTACAATCTCGTCCCAAATATTGAAGGCTTGTAGAGCTAGACAAAAGCAGAATGGGACGAGATACCTTTTCTTTTGTCCCAAAAAAATTTGGGTCGACATATACGAAGCAAAATGGGACGACATGTTATAAGGGCCCACCACCCAGTAAACTCTTGAATTACAAATTGGGTCGACATTTTATTTGCATATTTGGGACGAGATTCTCGTCCCAAATCTTTTCCCTTTTTTTTACTTTCTGTAAAGCATTTACTTAAATACGAAAAATGTTTTTAGAAATGCAAAATGAGACAACATTTAGGACAAAATGGTACGAGATTGTCGTACCAAATTGTTTGCATTAATTAAAATCAGACCCAGTAGGACTGCTGATGTGGTAGCCAAAGCAAAATGGGACGACATTTGTTTGAAATTTTGGGACGACAATGTCGTCTCATTCTATCCTGTATGAAAAAAAAAAAAAAAAAAAAAATGCAGCAAAAAAAAAAAAAATGCAGCAGAAACCTGCATATCCAGATTTTTTCCAGAAAAAATCTACCAATACACAACCTGTAAATCAACCAATATCCGCAATACCAATTCGGCAATATGATACAATACCAAATTACTCATCCACGATTGCATTCGACAAATACGATACAAATTAAACTAACAAATACGATACAAATTAAACTACTCCTCAAAGTTGCTAACAATTCACAAACTTATACCATTCCTCAAAGTTACTAACAATTCACAAAGTTATAACATTCGACAATATAAACCATTCGACAAAGTTACTAACAATTCACAAAGTTAACACATATAATAATATCTTACATCATCCCTACGCGGCTACGCCTACTCCTAGTCCGACTCCTCCTAAGAACCCGCCTCCTCCCCCCTCCTCCTCCCCCTCCTCCTCCACCTCCTCCACACCACTACTAGCATTATTATTCTCGGGAATGCGGCTCAAATGAGGATTAGTTTGTCTTATGTATTTGTTAAGGTCGGGTGGCGGCATTGCATAATTAGGACTAGAACCCGGGTTAGAACTAGAACCCGGGCATGTAGTAGAGTCGGGAAAGGTGGGACGATAACAATTGTCAAAGGAAGAATTCTTGATTTGATGTTCTTAGTTTTATATTTCCTGTTCCACAAGAACACATAAAAGGATTATATCGCTGCATCTCAGGTTTTAAATTTGGTGTGAAGATAAGAGGTTTGGTGTTATCAGGTGGTGATGGGGGATGAAAGTGGTGGTCGCCAGTGGTGGTGGAGCTCGATGGTGATGGAGGTGATGTTGTTGCTGTTGTTCAATCTTCAAAGAGAGAGGAAAAAAAATATAGATCCGATATGCAAATGAGAGAGAGGGAGGGAATATATGATAGATCGGATTTTATGTAGAGATTGGATAAGATTTTTTGGATTTTATGTAGAGATTGGATAAGATCTTTTGGATATTAAAGAGGATAAGGTTTATCATTTAGTGTCTCATGTATAACCATATCATCTCGGCTCATTCGTTTAACATCACATGTACAACAATGGAATAGACTGAATGATGGGATTAATTTCGTTAATAATCTCTTGCTCATCCGTTGTGAAGATATCGAGCCTTTGTGTTGGGAATTAAATATTTTGAAGATTAGTATCGGGAACTAAAGGTTTACAAGATTAGTTCTGCTCAAGGAAATTCACTAAGTATCATTCTACTGCTAGTGCATTTCATTCTACTGCTAGTGTTAGAGATTCTGCTGCCGCAAGAATTCTACTGCTAGTATATCAAGATTGTGCTGCTGAGTAGATAACGGATGTGTATTCTACTGCCGTGTGGATAAGTATGAAAAAGATATTTGTGTATAAAAGTCAAGTATATACGGTAGACAATATCTTTGATAGTTGTTCACAGAAAAAGTTGTAAAATACAGATAAATGTTGTATCTTAATGACTGACACACTCAACACAAGCAAAGCATGTGCTCGACAAGACTTGACAATATTGTAAAGATCTCTCTTGGACTATAAAAGAGAAATCTTAGCTTAGTGACTAAGTGTGTGCCTTTCATAGAACTTTCATATTAGTTATCAAGAACAAACACAACAATATCTCTAGTCATAAAAACTTAAGATTCAAGTTTTTATAACCCTAGTGATAGTGAAGATCACTCGTATTATTTCTTGAATAATATTGAATCGTTTGGTAATATACTTTCCTTGTTCATTGTTCAAACAACAAACATAACTGTTCCATTTCCATAACCAAATAACCTTCTAAGTGTGGTTAAGTAGATTCCGCATACTTAATCATATTAACTCAAGATATCATATACACACGTTATAAAGGTCTAACACCCTTTCAGTGTATCGAATCCTCTCACTTTGTCTCGTTGCGGTAAAAGGTCCTCCTGGTCTAGGACCATCATTTGTTCCTCCTTCCTGTTTCATCCCCAATTACTCCCTTTATCAATAGGCTAATATGTTCTCCGATGTACCAAAATATTTTTATCTCAAAGAGGACTAAGCTTTAATATTTTCTATGAACATTATTTAGTATACATCCAAGCCACCTTTGTCGTATTATTTTTTCTATATCGAGGCTGTAAATACGTATCATATTGATTACGTTTTAACATCAAAAATATTTTTGATAAATAGTAAAGTATTCATTTTAAAAAAATTTAATTTATGTAATTTTTAAATTTAATTTTTACACTAACATATAATTTTAAAGCAAATAATTTTTTAAAATTAATTTATATACAAGTATTTTTAAATAGATTATTGGATAAAAAAAAAAGCCATTTTAAATGTTTAGTAAAAATGGGACGATATTGTCGTCCCATTCTGTTTTTAAAAAAGTTTTAATATTGATTTAAAAATAAAAACTAATTTAAAAAGTTTTTAAATAAAAAAAACAAATACTCGCAGAATGGGACGACATTGTCGTTCCATTTTGCTTGGCGGGACGTTTTATTTTTTGGGAGATTCCATTTAAAATGTCAAAAATTAGATGTATATAAATATGGGACGACATTGTCGTCCCATTTTTCTCAAATCTCAACTTTCCTTTGATTGCCTTTTTGGTTGAAAAAACTGTGGGCCATGGCCAAAATTTGGGACGACAATGTCGACCCAAATTTTTGGCTAGTCCCAAATAGAAGGTTTTGGTGTAGAGCCTATACTTGTATATATAGTTTTAGGGGGTCAGACAGCGATGGGCGGAACTTCATGGGGGCTAGGAGGAGTTCCCCCCACCCAAAAAAAAAAAAAAAAAAAAAAAAAGAAATCAGCCATTAATTGTTTATATGTATATTACATGGAAGTTTTAGGGGGAAAAAAACAAAATATGCATCAGCAAAACAAAGTGCAGTAGCTTTGTGAGTTGCAGAATACCAAGGAAAGAAACAAAAGTACAACTATATGTGTATTGGGTCTTATACAATTTAACATATGTACAACTATATAATAATAATGAATCAAATCCAATGCTTTATGAAGAATTAGGTAATGCTTCAAGCAATAATTTTCAAGTTACGAAAGAAAAGTTACTTTTACGTTATAATAAAGTTGGCCCTCTAACAAAAATGTTAAAGTTCTGCCACTACAGACGACGCCAGAGTACTTAGACGGCGTCTGAGGTCGATTAGGGTTTTATGTCGGTCCAACAACCGACGGCACGACGACATGTGATGGCCTATTGGATGGCGTCACACTCAACCGAGACAGCGTCTGGATCTTCTTGTGACGGTGTCTTGCTCATGCTTCCTAGGTGACACGGCGTCCTGAAATATGTGACGGCATTTGGTCGAGTGTCAAATATGAAAGCTCTCTAGAAGGGTCGTCTCACTTTCCCAATGGCGTATGGAGGGTGTTTTGTTTATTTGGTCATCTTGTACAATCCTAAACGGCGTTTGGCATCGTCAAAAGTGATAATTTTTTCATTTGTTCCATCTTTTAGCAGTTTCCGAGCATAAGTGCACATTTTGGTCCATATTCATCAACTATCTGTATTTATGAAGAATTATGCAAGTAAATAAGGAATAACAAACAATAAGCCATACAAAATCATTGATAAAATGCCTCAAAATTTAGTGCATTTAAGGCCTCATCATACCCCTATACCCCACTATTTTTAAGGGTATCTCATATGTGCCTCAACATCGCATCCTTAATAATTCCTTGCCCTAAAATAAAATCATTTTCGCATTTGGCCCTTTGTGACTTATGCGCTCTTTGCGACTTACGCAACTTGTACTTTTGCCCAAATGCGAGTACTAGTGTGTAAGAGTACAAATACAAGTGTGTAAGAGTACAAGTCGCATAAAAAAGGTACAAGTCGCGTAAAAAATAAAAAAGTCGCATAAAAAAGTACAAGTCCTATAAAAAGTACACCGTCGGTCGCATAAGAGGACACTTACACACATGTACTTTTTACTTACACATATGTACTTTCAAATTGGACACTTGTCAAACTTAGATGAAGTTGGATAAGTCGCATATGTCGCATAAGTCGCGAAGGGTCAAATGCAAAAACTAGATTTTTTTGATACTAACATTTAATTCATATTCATGGTTACCTTTTGGGGCAACAAATGAATTAGCCCTTATTTTTGTTCGCAACTTCTCATTCTATCTTTATACTTTATACATTACAAACTTCTTATTTTATTTTTGTACAAATGTTTCAAAACACTCAAAAAAATAAAACCCCAAAAAAAATCAACAACCAAACGTCTAACCACCCAATTAAAATTTTTGTCTAGGTCACTCACCACCGGTTAATCTTCGAGCCCCAACTTTTGTTTAAGAAACACAATAACTACAATACCAACAAGCACAATACCACAACTCACCATTCGTACCTCCACAACAACAATAACGTATGTATCAACAACAAATGTACCAACCACAACAACGAATGTTCAACTTTCAACATCAAAAACAACGCCAAGAAGACGTATTGTTCTATATATGTTTGGTGGTGTGCTAAATGCATGAATGATGATGTGGAGACGTCGTGGAAGTGCCGGGTTTGGTGACCATTACCTCTAGCATGAAGTGTCAACTGACCATTCCTTACAGACCTAGCCTAATGCAATAAGCACATGTTTTATGTGACCTTTTAGCCAGGAGTTGTATTAAAGTCATTGAACACATGACCTATTTCTTCGAAAGCCCTCATTGACTAGTCAACTAGACATTTGCAGTAGAAGAGTTACATGATACAAAAGAACTTGGACTTAAAACTCTGGAAGTAAGTTAATGAATTTTTCCAAAAACCTAGAAATTTGCAGTGAGACTGACGCTATCATGTGTAAATACTTACGCCGTTAGCTTGGAGCTACGGTTTCCCGCAAGACACGATTCTTAGTTCTTTCTTATTCGACAACATAACTTATTGATTTTTTTTATCTAAATTCTAAAATGTATGTGGCGTAAATTATGTTTCATACTAACCTTAGTACATTACATTATATTAACATGGTGATAAAAAAAAAAGTGAATTACAAAAGGAAAGTAAGAAATGGTACAAAAACAGAAGGTGTACATTAATCATGTCTAAGTGTCTAACATCGCTATGTATCTGTAAGCCCATAAAGTAACGTTACACGTTTTAGCCACATAACACTACATCTTGTGTGATAAAGTTTGGTATGCACTATTTTCATGTATATAGTTCAGATTCATTAAATTATAGAACCAACACTTTTATTTCTTTTGGTAGTCTTGAATGTAAAATGTACCGGATTGAAATTGAAACAAATGAAGTGACACCGCCTAGGCACCAATTCTTAAGTTATTAAAGGGGATGTTAAATTAGCCACCAACTTTAGGGAGCATGTTAGTTGGTAGGAGTTTGCTCCCTTAAATTGAGCACAATCTGTGAGTGTCATATTCAATTATTCATAGCGAAAATTAATGCGGAGGCCGAAGTTGTCCCGCAGAGGTTTAACTTTTTTTCAATATTTAAAAAGGCCTACTTGTTCGCTGCTTCTAAGTAAAAAAGTAAAAACATACACGTGTTCGGTCCAGATTTAATGCAAGTAAAAAAAAAAAAAAAAAAAACATACAACCTTTGCCATATCACCCATTTCACTGCTTTGAGACAGCGATAACTTTTAAAATGACTCACAGAATAAAACCAATCATAAAACAAATCCAACTCACCATTTCTATGCTTATAAGCACCGATCACTATTACAACTTTTTTAAAAATAAAACTTACCAAAACTATCCAAAACTTTTTAATATTTACAACTTTTTTATATAACAAATTTTATTCATCAAATATTTAGCAAATATATAGCGAATTCGCTAATTAAAAAAATACCGTTGCGAAGAGCTCTAAATTACGAACAAAATGAGCCCAACATTAATATGTTTTTGACGTACGTACAATTTTATAAAAAATATTGAAGTTTGATATATATATATATATATATATTACAAGTTTTTTAAAATTGAAAAATAAAACTTACCAAAACTATCCTAAACTTTTTAATATTTACAACTTTTTTATATAACAAACTTTATTCGTCAAATATTTACAAGATATACAGCGAATTCGTTAATAATAAAAATACCGTTGCGAAGAGTTCTAAATTACGAACAAAATGAGCCAAATATTGATATGCTTTTGACGTACGTACGATTTTATAAAAAAATATTGAAGTTTGATATATATATATAAAATATTGAAGTTCAATATTTTTTATAAAATCGTACGTATGTCAAAAGCATATCAACATTGGGCTTGTTTTGTTCGTAATTTAGAGATCTTCGCAACGGTATTTTTTTTTATTAACGAATTCACTATATATTTGCTAAATATTTGACGAATTAAGTTTATTATATAAAAAATGTGTAAATATTAAAAAGTTTAGGGTAGTTTTGGTATGTTTTATTTTAAAAAAACATTTGGAGTAAGTTGATCGCTGCTTGTTGGCATAGAAACGTGAGTTGGATTTGTTTTATACTTGGTTTTATTATGTGGTCTTTTTAAAAAATATCGCTGGCTCAAAGCATCGAAATTGGTGATGTGGTAAAGGTTTTATTTATTTATTTTTTTACTTGCGTTAAATCTGAGCCGAACACGTGTATGTTTTTGACTTCTCTGCTTAGAAGCAGTGAACAAGTAGCTCTTTTTGGATATTGAAAAAAAATTGAACCTTTGCGGGACAACTCCATTTGAAAAGTGCATATGAAGTAATTTTAACTTATTCATATTCAAGAGGGTGATGGGAAATTGGGAATAGAACCTTACCTACATTCAGTGCATCCAATAACCATTATGATTCATGACCCACCCATACCCAACCCCTGCTCTCCCTCTTCAAAACTTAGGAGTTAGGATACCTTTACTATGTTTAATCTTTGTTTATTTTAGTTAATGTTGACCAGGTAAAAGACTCGAGATACCGGCATAGTTTCATTTCCCACTAAAATGTAACGATGACAGCTGAACATCGTCTGATTTGATCCTTACAAAAGGGGCAGTCGGCAATTGGTACCTACAAATAACAAGAATCATGATTTCTCCGCTAATAAGAGCATCCGTTATGAGAAGGGGCTCAAGGGGTGTGCAAATGATGTCGTCGCACTAGACGTCCATTTAAAATGGGCCTATTTTTCTTAATTCTTGTATATAAATACATCTGATATTAAACATATATGGCGTGTGTGATTCAAATTTACCGTTATTGCCTATTGCCACCGAAACTATGAGACGACCCTGTCCATCATGCTGGTTTATGAATAGGTCTAAATCTTTTTAAAGATGTTTATAAATTTGTGAGCCATATTAAAAACCAATACCTAGTTGAAATGAAAAGGTGTAAGATCTAAAAAAGAATTAAATTATTTTATAATTTATTTTTTTAGTTATTATTATAATTTTTTTTTTATGAAATATTGATCGTGTGTTTGATATGAAAAGTTTTATGAATAAATTATATCTATAGTAAAAGTAGATTTATGATATTGAAAAAGTTTATAACTAACAAAGTTTCATCATACTAGCGATCTAAGCTTAACAAAAGATGCATTGAAAATATACATTGATATTAATTGTAACATGTATCTTTATTACTTTTGTGTTGTTAAAGTGTTCATTAAATATTGTAACAACGTACCTTTGTTTTCGAATAAATAAAAACATGTTCATTTTGAAATAATATTATATTGTTCTAAACATCTACGTTTTTATTAATCAAAACAGACAAGAGTCGTCCTTGAGGGTAAACGAGATGAGCGATCGTTCAGAGTCTTAAATTTTTTGCCGTTATCAATAATATACATGTGTACACAATAAAACAAACAATTAAGCAAGAAAATAGTGTGAAATTTTTAAATGAACTTATACGAATCCACTTTACGAAAATGGACCATCGAAAGTGGTGTTACAGAAGTCTACCAAGCGAGCAAACTGAAGGGGCGAGCAAGGTTTGCTTGTTGTGTTGACAGTCTATTAGCACCCATAATGTATTGAAATCGGCGAGCAATGGAGTGGCGAGGAAGGTTTGTTAGAGTTATGGATATAAATTAATATTTGTATGACCAGTTTCGAACACGAGACTTCGGGATTGCACACATTACATATGAGTCTCAATGGTTTGAATAATTAAATATAGATTTATGTTTTAATTATTCATTTCACAAACAAATACTTAACGGTCGTTAGTACTTAACGGGGTTTGGATAGCGCTTGTTAAATAAGGACTAAAAGTGAAAGAGATGGCAAGAAGAATCTAGAACCCTCCCCATGGGTTAGATTCGGCCGACCCATCCCTTTATGGGTTAGGGTTTGGTTGCTTGGAGTAGGGAACAAGTTATTGGTTACCTATAAATACAAACCTATTGTGTTTGTTATTCCCTAATCCTAATTCCAAGCAAACCCTATTTTTTTCTTCTTCCTTCTTCTTGTGGCCGGTCGAATATCACTTCCCAAACACCTTGGGATTTTCGATTAAGCTTCAACATAAGTTAGGGTTTTGTTTGTGAACTTAAAACCTAGCTTTTCACATTGAGACGCTAGTAATACGTGTGTACAAAAACGAAGAACAAGCTTCCTTTAGCTTGTGTAATTTCCCCATTCGACTAGGTGATTGAGTCGATCCATATTAAAACCAATTTAGGGTTTATCTTGTTCTTGGAATGCACGGTTTCTTGTTCTTGCTAGAAACCAAAAGGTACGCATCACTTTTAATTTTAGTTAATTAATTACTTGTATAATAGTTTCTATTATCCGCTGCGTGTACTTGATGTTTGGTTTATATGTTTATAGTTGTATGATTCACATATTCCAACAGTGGCATCAAGAGCCCGTTTATACTTGTAATTGATTACTAAAAACGCATAAAATTGGATCTACTTGATTATTGCATACTTTGAGGTTTCTAAGTTTTTTTTAAAACTTCTATTTTTTTTGAAAGTACTGTTCATCAAAGTTACTGTTCATCGCTTTTACTGTTCTTCGGTTTTTTTTTTTTTTTTTTTTTTTTTTTTAGGTTTTGAAAATTTGTAGAAACCCTAGGTTGCAAGTAAAATTTTATGTGTTAAATTAATGAGTACTTGGTGATGTCATTAATTCAGTATGCGTATATATTGACTTGATTATATGTGTTACATGATAATAAGTGCAATATGGGGAATCCTTGACAAAAACATGCATGTTTTGTCACGAAAAATTGATGTTGATTGTTACATGTTCTACATGCTATGTGTATGCGATTTTAAATTAATTAGGGTTTTAGTTATTACTAAAATTTAATTAATTAGGTTTTTAGAGAAGACCTAAAATTGGGGAAGACCCCATTAAATCGTATATTTAATCAATTATGTGTGTTATGTATATATTAATCATAAGACTTACGCGGCCAACTCGTTGGCGTCTGTGGTCCATTGGGTACAATGAGCTCGAAAACCAATGGGAGTCTTAAGACCAATATATACATATTAATTGATTTAGCATGTTCATTATTAAGTTGTTATTGTTTTTTTTTTTTTTAATTACGCATTTGTTTAAATATGTTGTAGACATGATTGTAAACAAAAGGGTAATTTTCAAAAAGAAAATAAACTTGACTTAATAACGGTGTAACATTGTTTTAAGCAAGAAAATTATAAGTGTTTAATTGATTGATGCGACTGTACAAAAGTGGTCGAAAGGCGGACCTAATATTGACAAACTATAAAGTGGGTATAAGGAGGCTTGACATTAAATTGTCATCCGAAAGGGGCGCGTTTTTAATTAGCCTTCGGGCGGACGTTTGTCTCTCCGCTCGCCTGTTCGTCAATATTAGACTTACCTAGTACACCATGAAAAAGTACGAAGCATCTTAAGGCAATGTTGTAAGTTACTCAACGCCATCAATTAAAACTTTGATGATTTGAGCTTATTAATGTAACGAATGAGTAAACAGTTTTGAAACATATGATACAAGATGAATGCATGACATCTTGTACATATTTTGATTACACACATCAAAAATTTAATACCCTTAAATTTAAGTTATATGCCACCCAATTAATACGGAAACACCTGAGATTACATTCTATCATTGCTAGCAGCCTCAGCTGATGTGATGATTTAAAGAATGGTAATCAAAGGGTAAATTGAGTACTTTCATTGCTAGCAGCCTCAGCTGATGGGGTGAAACGACGTCAATTTACATGTTTCTAAATTGGTTGACTTAATTGAGCACTTTCATTACTAGCAGCCTCAGCTGATGTGATGAAACGGCGTCAAGGCATAAAGATTTGGGGATGAAACATGCTTACATTTGCAACTGATGTTGGCAAAATAATGTGAGTCCCATGATTCTAGGAATTGCAATTGGATATTGGCAATTGGGGTTGACCCGTACCTTATTGAGTACTTTCATTACTAGTAGCCTCAGTTGATGTAATGAAACGACGTCAATTTGGATCCTAGTTTTCAGTGAAAATTAAATGGTTAAATATTAATTTAACATGGGTGTTTAATTTTCTTGAAAAGTTTAATTATCGAAAATACTAAAATTGAATTTTGAAAATTCTTTTAATGTATTAATGCAATGATAAAACCGTAAACGGGGACATTCTTTTAGTAGTAAATTGATCTACACCCATAGGGGTTTGGATAGAGTCAATTTTTACTGAAAAGAATAAACCGAGTCTACTTTCGTGTGAAGAGTGAGACTCTATCCTTTTCTGAATAGATAAGAGTATAAGATATAATTATAAATAATTAGAATCGTCTAAATTCTAAGAAATAACTCATGGCAGTTTCATAATTGCAAGTTTAGGAGTTATTAAGATTAGAAGCTAGACTAATTACCGCAAAATTTGGTAAAAGGCAAACTAGAATGATTGATCTAGTTGTTGTGCTTTAACCATTTAAAGATGCTACTTACCATAGTGGTGATGGTAGACCTAATTGAGGAAGAAATTGCATGCCCAATTTTCTTAAGTTAATTGTATTGATGGATATTCCATCATTGACCAAGTAGAATACATTCCTTGAGTACCTTAGTAGCTGTTACGTAAGGAATTACTCAAAAGTGTAGGAAAGTAAACATCACGCTATTTGCTTTTACTGGTTATGCAACACTTATAATGTTGTCAAATTCAGTGGGAGCATTGTGTTGTAATTGCTGAATAATGAGTTCATGTAGTGATCTTTAATTCAGTGGGAGCTACAAGTCTTGATATCTTGATAGTAACCCAGATTATCTCTTGAATCTCTTGAGATAATTACTTTCCAATTATAGACACTTGTGGTATTAAGGATAGTCGTGTACGTTTCCTTACTAGACGAGGTGATTCTATATCTACTTATGTCTATGACACAAATCATATTGATCACATAAGTAAACGATTGACGTGTTGTTTATCTGATACGTGATGTTGTTCCATGCACAAGTGGGAGAAATCTTTATTGTGTGCAAGCAACAACATAAAGGGATATGATTTAAAGGGTTCTCTTGACTGTAAGGTAAGAGATTAATGTTCTAATGTGTTTTGTTCACATCTAATAATAGAAAACTTGGTGTTAATATCTACTTCCATTACTAGATGTTAATGACAAGGTAAATTACATACTTTCATTATTAGCAGCCTCAGCTGATGTCATGGAACTATGTTAATTTACAAGTTTCTAAATTAGGTAACTATTAGAACAAGTGTCAATATGATAGTAAGATTACTTCAAATGTGAATATTTATGTATTGTTGTAATGACATAAATAAATGAAGTAATTTAATGCTACTTCAAATTTAGATGTTTATGTATTCTTGGAATGACATAAATACATGAAGTAATAAATTAACTTGAAATTACGATTGAAACCAAATTTTGGTGTTCATGATTACTTTAGTTATATGTGTTTATATATATTGTAAAGATATAAACATAAAGTCTTTTATTGCTATAAGACTTATAATAAAGTAAGACGTTAACTTGTTATGTTTTTTTTAAGACATATACAATGTAACACCCCCAATTTCATGATACGCAGCGGAATTCAAACTGGGTGTTACTTGATGGCACAACAGTCATAATAATAGAAAACGATCTTTACTGAGTCGTTTTAAAAAGGATTTATCATTCAAATTATAATATATCAAAGTTTACAAAAGAGGTCCCATAAGGTTCCATGTTTACAAAGTACATCAATGTAGAGTCATTTGATGTCGTTTTGAATGATAATATAAGTTATAGCCTTCTTGATTGAGCCTATGCCCCTCCGTGCCATCCTTGATCATTATGCACCTGAAATACATGCTTGAAATTGTCAACACAAAGGTTGATTGGAATTCGTAGGTTTAGTTAAATCGTTTGAACACAATATGTTAGTAGTGTGAGTTATAAATTCACACTCATGGTTGGAAAACAAAACGGTTATTATTTCACTAAGCTCATGATAACCAAAACATTAACATCGAACCAACAATATTGGTATATTTGTAACATAGAAGCCCTACCAAGGTAATTTGCCATTATACCCCTAGATCTCAAATATAGTGCGTTTGTTTGAACTCGTGGTTGTTCAACACAAACGGGATTCGTCAATCCCAATAGGCCTACTCACAATATTCGCGCTCACTCGCAAGTGACTAATGGTTCATGATATAGGGACTTCGAACATGGCAATTGTTACTTAGTGACAATAAAACATAGTCGGGTAGCATACAGTAGAAAGCATTGTGTTCGAGTAGAAAAATAGTAGCATGTATCCCCCCTACGGGTGTGTAAAATAGTTAAACAATAGAAAGTAGGGCTACGAACTCACCTTGAACTAATGATATCACAACGTATAACGGAATCGATGGATTAAGCCAGGAAGTCTCTACGTACAACCTAGAAATATGATATCGTGTCTTAGGTTCTAAAACAACGAAGTGAATATATAAACATGCCAAAAAGTTTATATATCTTGTACTGCCGTTCGGGCCATCGTAATTCAGAGGTCATGTAGTAAACGTTCGAGGAGCCAGGACACTTTAACTCGTAAATCCACAACTCGTCGATCCGTTTACCCAAATGAAACCCCTCACACAAAGTTCCCTAGTGTTGTAGTATTTGATAGAAAGTATATTTTGCTTACTTGATTATATGATATATTAAGAGTTTATAAAACACTAAATAATCAAATAAAAGTTCGTAAGTATTTAAAGTATATAAATACTTACCTTAATATAGAATGCTTGAGTATTATAGAAAAAGGGAATATAAGCGGAGCTTCGACGTAGAATTTGCAATCTTCGTAAACCCGAGGCCACTTGAAGATTATAACAACGCCTTCTTGAAAACCCGAAGCTATTTGAAGATAATAACAAAGTCTTTTTGGTGACTTGAAGTTATTTGAAGATTATAACGACGCCTTTCTTGAAAACTCGGAGCAAAGTAGATCAAAATCTAGCTTTTACTCAAGAACTCATCAACTTTCTTATGAAATATAAGAAAAGTGCCTTAGGTTTTAGGACTTTGAAGATATTAGAAGGTGTGGTGCAAGAATTTCTATGTGTTTAGTTGGCTATTTATAGGATGAGAAATTTAGTTAACTACATATTGGGTTAAATTTTAACCATGGTTAAAATAACACATGTAATCATCTAGGAAAACAATGGCCAAGATTTAGCCACCAAGGGGATGACTCCCCCCCTATTGGCGGTTTGGGAGGTCTAGGGAGGTGACTAGATGAGTTCTTGATATTATCTTTCTTATAGAGTTAGTTTTGGTTCCGTAAATTTCTAACCGTAAGTTGTTAAGTCACGAAACGCAAAACCGGGTATCGTAAAAATACGAAACTTGAAAGAATGATTAAACTTGTCAATATACTCCATAATAAAATATAAAATGAGTGGTAAGTCCCATCGGGTTGCTCAAACCCTGATAAAACTGAAAAACACGGGTCTAAAACGCGTAATACGTAAAACGTACGAAAGTTGCGTAAAATTGAGAAAAGTAAAATGTAACTTTTCTAATAGGATAATAATAAATTAAAATGGCTTATAATGTCTAGACTGGGCTCAGTCTAGTGTCGGTTGATGTTAAATGCCTTTTAGACATAAAACCGTAAGCCAAAAATTCAAGGAATGATATAGAAAATCAAAGAATGATTTTTATGGTCAATGGAGGGGGAAAATATGTTGAATTTTCTAATAATATAAAAGCTTCTAAATGCCTTAGAAAATATGGTGCAGGTGAAGGCTAAGGTTGCGGATAAGTAAAAGTGCTTAAAACGCAATTCTAGTTCTGTAAGACACGAGACTTATTTTGTGACATTTTTAACTTAGAATTTTTAATTTTTAAAAATTCCGAAATTAATTGTGAGTGTACCAAACATTAATCTGATGCGAGGAAAATTATCGCAGTTGGTTTTCGTTATGCACAGGATGTTTAAACGACGTTTAAACCAAACGTATAATTCCTTAATAACTTTTGCGAAAATGACCCGACAAGCGTCAAACTTTTATTTTGTCATAGAAATGATTTATCTCACAAGAATATGAAATTAAAATTTCGATATGAAATACAAATTTCGGAAATGAATAGTGAAAATGAATAGTAAAAATGAATAGTAAAATGAATAGTAAAAATTTCGGGAATAGAAATTAACCTAAAATGTGAATTGTTACAGTCTCCACCCCTTACGAGAGCTCCGTCCCGGAGATCACTTTGCTTTAGGTGTAGATGAGAATATCGTCGATGAATACAATCACGAATTTGTCTAGGTATGGCTTACACACTCGATTCATGAGATCTATGAATACCGCCGGTGCGTTAGTCAAACCGAATGGCATTACTTGGAATTTGTGGTGACCATATCATGCTGATCGAAACCTCCGAGTTCATTGGTTATGAGGTTGATACTAAATGGTTGATTTAGGAATTTGTATGAGTAGAAAGGTTTATAAACCTGATAGATGTCAAGTTACTCATCTGCATAGGTAGTTCACCACTGAGTTGGTTTGACACAAGTGTAAGATTTACCAACTTGTTTAATATACCTATTTCAGGTGGTATAGTTCTACATAAAGGTATGTTGGAAATGGTTAAGCTAGTTACGCGAAGGTTTTGGTCACAAGTGACACCTGAAAATGAGCAATGTGAGTTTCTTGGTTCTCAATCTTGTAAAGCTGACGAGGGTGCCTGTGGTGTAACTAAAGATGATTTGAGTTTTTAAAAGTGCATCAAGATCTGCTAACGAGCTTGTGGGATTATGGGTTGTGAAGATGATGATTGTGAGAAGGTTAAGAAGGTTTGGGTTCTTCATTTTGGTTTTCTGAGATTTAGTTGGAAATGAAGACATGGATAGAGGGTTTTTGATAATGGTGTTGTGTTTATAGGCTAGCTAGTGAGAGTAGTAGTGTATAATATGGTGGTCTAGGAGATTAAGGGTACAATCTTGGATTTTACAAAGTTTACTAACTGAATCTACTCAGTTTAGTGATTACAAAGGAACTACTACTATATGGGTCTACGGTGATTTTTAGTCAGAATTAGGATAGGTTCTTGAGTTGGGAGGTGGTGATAATGGTGCTACATCATATGCACTATCATATCCATCATCCTCTTCAGAGCGTGGCTCAACCCAATCAGATACAAAATACTCGGGGGAAGGTGGTACAACATTAGCCGGTAGTGGTTCCTCCTCTTCTTCATTGGTTAAATCTTCAAAATATTCCTCTTCTTCTTCTTCATAAGGTTCCTCCTCGTTATCAGAAACGACGGCATTTATGAAGTCAAACCCAGGCTCGGGTGAGAGTGGTAGAACGGGGAAGTGATTAGGTAGAGTAAGAATATAACTGGGAGAAGTGGGTGGGCACATGATGTCTACAATAGGAATTATAATGTTAGAATAAATCTAAAGCTTATGGAAAATGCTCAAATGTGCTAAGGGTACATATATCAATATACTAACATGTTTGCGTAGTATAAAATGCTTGAAAGGTACATAATTGTCTGTAGGATGGAAGGCACGAAGAGCGGAAGGCTATAACAATGTTTTGCTTGTAAAAATGGTTATAGTTTAGGTCTCACTTAGACCCGTTTCTCTACAACCATGGCTCTGGTACCAATCTGTAACACCCCCAATTTCATGATACGCAGCGGAATTCAAACTGGGTGTTACTTGATGGTACAACAGTCATAATAATAGAAAACGATCTCTACTGAGTCGTTTTAAAAAGGATTTATCATTCAAATTATAATATATCAGAGTTTACAAAAGAGGTCCCATAAGGTTCCATGTTTACAAAGTACATCAATGTAGAGTCATTTGATGTCGTTTTGAATGATAATATAAGTTATAGCCTTCTTGATTGAGCCTGTGCCCCTCCGTGCCATCCTTGATCATTATGCACCTGAAATACATGCTTGAAACTGTCAACACAAAGGTTGAGTGGAATTCGTAGGTTTAGTTAAATCATTTGAACACAATATGTTAGTAGTGTGAGTTATAAATTCACACTCATGGTTGGAAAACAAAACGGTTATTATTTCACTAAGCTCATGATAACCAAAACATTAACATCGAACCAACAATATTGGTATATTTGTAACATAGAAGCCCTACCAAGGTAATTTGCCATTATACCCCTAGATCTCAAATATAGTGCGTTTGTTTGAACTCGTGGTTGTTCAACACAAACGGGATTCGTCAATCCCAATAGGCCTACTCACAATATTCGCGCTCACTCGCAAGTGACTAATGGTTCATGATATAGGGACTTCGAACATGGCAATTGTTACTTAGTGACAATAAAACATAGTCGGGTAGCATACAGTAGAAAGCATTGTGTTCGAGTAGAAAAATAGTAGCATGTATCCCCCCTACGGGTGTGTAAAATAGTTAAACAATAGAAAGTAGGGCTACTAACTCACCTTGAACTAATGATATCACAACATATAACGGAATCGATGGATTAAGCCAGGAAGTCTCTACGTACAACCTAGAAATATGATATCGTGTCTTAGGTTCTAAAACAACGAAGTGAATATATAAACATGCCAAAAAGTTTATATATCTTGTACTACCGTTCGGGCCATCGTAATTCAGAGGTCATGTAGTAAACGTTCGAGGAGCCAGGACACTTTAACTCGTAAATCCACAACTCGTCGATCCGTTTACCCAAATGAAACCCCTCACACAAAGTTCCCTAGTGTTGTAGTATTTGATAGAAAGTATATTTTGCTTACTTGATTATATGATATATTAAGAGTTTATAAAACACTAAATAATCAAATAAAAGTTCGTAAGTATTTAAAGTATATAAATACTTACCTTAATATAGAATGCTTGAGTATTATAGAAAAAGGGAATATAAGCGGAGGTTCGACGTAGAATTTGCAATCTTCGTAAACCCGAGGCCACTTGAAGATTATAACAACGCCTTCTTGAAAACCCGAAGCTATTTGAAGATAATAACAAAATCTTTTTGGAGACTTGAAGTTATTTGAAGATTATAACGACGCCTTTCTTGAAAACTCGGAGCAAAGTAGATCAAAATCTAGCTTTTACTCAAGAACTCATCAACTTTCTTATGAAATATAAGAAAAGTGCCTTAGGTTTTAGGACTTTGAAGATATTAGAAGGTGTGGTGCAAGAATTTCTATGTGCTTAGTTGGCTATTTATAGGATGAGAAATTTAGTTAACTACATATTGGGTTAAATTTTAAACATGGTTAAAATAACACATGTAATCATCTTGGAAAACATTGGCCAAGATTTAGCCACCAAGGGGATGACTCCCCCCCCCTATTGGCGGTTTGGGAGGTCTAGGGAGGTGACTAGATGAGTTCTTGATATTATCTTTCTTATAGAGTTAGTTTTGGTTCCGTAAATTTCTAACCGTAAGTTGTTAAGTCACGAAACGCAAAACCGGGTATCGTAAAAATACGAAACTTGAAAGAATGATTAAACTTGTGAATATACTCCATAATAAAATATAAAATGAGTGGTAAGTCCCATCGGGTTACTCTATGTTAATTCAAAGGAATCAAGCACAAACAAATATTCACACAATATATATGAAAAGTAAAGAGTGGAAAGATCAAACCACACAACACGGATGTTTATAGTGGTTCGGCTACAAGGACTCTCTTCCTTGCCCTACTCCACTCCTCGAGCCTCTAACTAGAGAGTTATTCTTCACTAAGAAACAAACTCTCTTCTAGGTGGAGAAAACCTTTGCATGTCGCTTACTTCCTTTTCCGGTACTAAGCTAAACACCGAGTTCTACTTCAAGGCAGAACCAACCTAACGTCGCTTATACAATTACCGACACTAAGCTAGATGTCGAGTTCTTTACAAGGGTACAACCACTCCCGTTTGGTTCTTTCACAAGGGTACAACCACTTCCTACACTCTTTGTGTTTTGAGGACTAAAACACTAACCACACTCACTGAGATAAATGATACAAATAATGATGTGTTAACTACAACTATATCACACAATAACTATGCTAAAGGTTTTACACGTCTATGTTGAACCTTGATGCTTAATCTCATTTGCTACAAAAGGAAAGATCAATGAAAAGAATGAATGATAAATGTTAGATGATATGTAAATGAATGAGTATGAATGTTAGGCTATATGAGTGATAGTGTTTCCAAATGATCAGCTTGCTATTTATAGGCAAGCTGGTGAACAGCCGGCGGATCCGGCGGATCTCACAAAATGGATCCGTCTTTGTAGTCGATTGGTTCCGCCAATATGACAGCTAAGAGATTTATCAAATCTCTCCAAATCTTCCACAATCTTTCCATATCTTTGTGTTGTCATATCAAGATCTTCCAAAGTCAACTATCTTGCTTGAAGATCTAACTAAGATATCACATAATCTATGTATGATGCATGCCATGATGTCATTGTATCATTAAAAATGAAGTTTCCTTTTAAGGAAATAAACTAGTAGATGTGTAAAATGTAATTCTAAGTAATCTTGTGAAATGTAAAATGTGTTTTAAAGAGACTTTAGCTAGTATTTATAATTTGCTAAAAGATATACTTTGTAATTGTCATTAACAAAACTAAATAAAGATCGTAAAATATAAATAACATTTTTAGGACGATATTTGCATTAATAATCTCCCCCTTTTTGTTGTTGACAAAACATAAAGTATATTTTTGAGCAAAGGAATAAATATAGCATGAGTTCTTTAAAATATAGATTAAGTTTGTTTTATTTGAGTTTAAAAAACTATTTTTATGCAAAAGTGTATGTTACTGTGATGATTCATAGCTATGCAAACTTAATCCTTTCTCCCCCTTTTTGTCGAAACAAAAAGAAGAGTTGCGTAGCGGAATGCGATTTTGAGAACTTTAAGAGCTCCCCCTTGTTTGATACTCCCCCTAAATGGAGTAACAAGGTAATGATGCATGAACCTACAAAACAAATGGTTAGAAAAATGAAATGCTCCCCCTCGATGTATACTCCCCATTACAAGAGTCCCAACGTATACATTTGAAGGGTATGAGATGCTACAAAAGAAATGTTAGTTGTGAATAGCTTCAATGGAGAAGCATAATGCATATGAAATGGTCATCCAAATAAGAATGTTAATCTAGTTGACTTTAAAAAGTCAAAATGTAGTGTCTGATCAAAATTTTGTACCTAAAGTACAAGTGATCAAACTATAATGTAGATTCCAAATAGCTATATAATGATGTTAGTCACCTAACTAATGATAATATGATATATGTTGATCACTCATAAGCATAAAAACATCACATTCATTCATTGAAAATTATGTGACAAAAGTCACAAACATAATATGATGTTACATGAAAATGAAAAATACATCCAAAAAATAAAAAGTCCCACAACAACATCTAAAAGGTCCTATATGATGAGATTAAAATCTCCAATTGAGGAGGATGAGAGATGGCGTTTAGACGCTCAAGAATTTGGTTCAATATGAACCTCATTTCATTTTGGAGCTCGTGCACCAAAATGTTTGTCCTTTGAGCTATGTGAGTGGTTCTTTCACACATGTTGCAATCATGGCGAGGAAAACCGGGCGGAAGAGTAGACTCATTTGGTTATGGTGGTGGTGGTTGTGCTTGTTCTATGGTTGGTGGTGGTGGTTGTGCTTGTTCTATGGTTGGTGGTGGTGTTTGGATGGAGTTCATGAGGATGTTTTGGAGGTCCATGGCTTCATTGAGGCGGTGATCTACCATACCCGAGAGAGTGTAGAGACAGTTGAGCTCTTCACTAATCTCCTCTTAGGTTTGAGGAAAATTGATCCACATTGCCTCGTCTATGGCAATGAGAGTTGATGTGGGTGAGAGAGGTGGTATTTGAGGTTGAGATGATGGAGCATCATGGTATAAAGGACCATGGATATCCGGGAAAATCGGATGAAAAAGCATAGGCTCTTGACCTTCAAAGGTCATGGGTGGAGGATTGGTTGATCTTGGTGGGAGATCCTCCAACTCATCAAGGTATGGATGAGGTGATGCAGGTGGAGTCCTAAATAGCTCCATAGGTTGCAACTTGGGTGATTTTGGGGGTGATGGGGATTTGAAAGTCTGTGATAGAGCGGGTGGTGGTGTGGTTGCTATGGGTGTGATTGTTGGAGGAGGAGTTTGTATGACCACATTTGATGGTGTAGGTGTTGATAGATTGAGGAAATTCTCACTTGCAATAGGAGATGAGATATTAAGAGGAGATGATTCCTCTGATGATGAGTTTGTAAGATTTATAAAGCAACAAGGCTTAACACTAATGCGTGCGGTTCATTTTGGAGGTTTAGAGGTTGAAGAGTTGTTTGATTTGGTCATGGTGAGCTAAGAGAAATAAGATGTACAGGTTATATGTGGTGAAGAAGGTAAATGAGTGAGTTTTGCTCTAAGTTATGATCTTAATTTATAGGCAGATGGTTTATAGAAACTAGTGTTTGGATTTGATGTAAATCCAATAGAGAATGTTGGTTCCTAATGATTTGGAACAAAAATTTGTGCAAATCACATCACATAAGTCAATCCATAGAACTTATGTTGAGTAATATGATGAAGATATGCAGTAAATGCAAAGGGATAGTGGAAAATCCTGTGATGTGATGTACCCACGGATTTGAAGGATCCCTAAAAAGGGTTCCTTGTTTGTATTAGAAAGGTAACTCACTCCTTAGATTTAAAAATTCAAATTTTGGTGGGAAATGTTGGTCTTAAGTTTCTAATAGTTTCTAAATCATTCTAAGATGTATAATGATCAGTGAACCTATTCTAAAGAACACTAGAAACTAAAATCTAAGAATCGGGATGAGTCAAAAAGTTTTAAGAAGTTTACTGTTATACCTGCGGATCCAATCGACAAGGCGTGCGGATCCAAATTTTGGGATCCGCCTGATCCGCAGGTTGAAGAATGGCGGAGCCAACGCTAACACATGGCGGATCCAAAATGAGGGATCCGCCAGATCCGTGGACAAAAAGGACTAAAACTAAACAGAGAGATGTGCATATTTTTCGTTTTTCGTCGAAAACCCGAAAATTCTCCAGGAGCATATCTATCATCTAATATGTAATGAAAAACAATCGAATATGATGATACTAACACATGTTTAATCATAGATTAATCCGTTCATGGGAACTTACCTTAAGAGGAGTTAAGCCAAATATAGACTTAAACTCGGAAAATTGATAACATCAAGTGTTATCGACCTGCAATTCTTAGTTAGTTCATATACACATCAAATATCAACATAACAAGTTAAGAAACAACCATTTTTAATACTACATTGTCTAATAATGTTTAGAGCCAACCACTCCTTTAACTCAACTTCTTCTTCAATTTCTTCATGCCCTTATGAAGCTTCATCATCCAACGTCCTAAATTCTTCACCATTCCTTTGATGTTGCGATACTCGACTGATTCATTTGGGATTGGTGGAAGTTGGCTCAAGTACTCCGGAGGAGGAATCCTAGAGTTTGGCAACCCATCATCGTCACTCATGGATGATGATGATGATGATGTTTGAGCACGAGGACGTTTGCCCTTGTCAACCGCTACCCTAAAGTCGCTCAAGGGAACGAAGGTGCGTTCGATCTCATCATATTCGGGAACAAATCCTAAGGCATTTCTAGGAATGGGTGCAAAAGCTCTAAAGAGACGGGTCAAAAGCATTCCATAAGGCAATGCCATTTTTCCTTGAATTGGAATATCGGCCATTCTCTTGGCGATATAGTAAGCAAGGTTGAAAGGTTGATGGGTTGACACATTGTACATCATGTGGCAAAGATAAGCATTGATGTGATCGCAGTTTCCTACCGTGCACATGACATTGGCCCTTAAGACTTCTTCCATTTTCCTAAATTCGGGCTTTAGTTCATTGAGCTCCATAGCAAATGGATCACTAGCTACATATTTCCCTCGATACAACCTAGTTGGGTTGTTCCTAGGTATGAAGAGATGCTGACGAATGATTTCTTTTGAAGTTAAGGGAGTGGCATATGGTGCCATTCGTTCAAGATTTGACTCAAGAATGGTCAATGACCATTTATCAGAATAGACACTCGTTCCATGACTTGGAACTCCTAAGACTTCTCCAAATTGATCTAATGGGATATTGAATTGATGTCCATTGACGCTGAAGCGAATGTTCATGTAACCTTGATCGTTTGACTCTAGATTGACACTAGCATAGAATTCTAAAATGAATCGTGGAATTAATGGTTCATCGATATCTAGGAGGGAATCAAAGTGAATAGCCGCTAGTTGTTCCCTAAGATTGGTTCCTTCATAGAATGAGGGGTCTACAAACCTACCCTCATGTACGTAGTGTTTTTCTAGAGCTTTGAAAATTTCAACTTGTTGATCAGTAAGTCCTTTGGTTTTATGGTGTTTAGGTAGGTAATTTACGGTGTGTTTGTGATCATAGTTGGTCGCGGGAGGCATGATTTTCCTAAACAAAAAAAATAGTTTTAGTCAAAATTATCGAAAATACGTGTATAGGTGATGCGTGGGTTTTGCAACCTTACAACAGGTTTTACCTCTCGAGGGATCTCAAGAGGCTTACAACCCCACCAGGCAGTGTACCTGACCGATGTAGTATAGTGTAGTGGTAAGTACGGGGGATTGATCGTTCTCCACAGGGAATAGTGTTCGTTAGGTGTGAAAGACTACTCTAATTAGGTCTAAGGGTTGAGGAAGATTCTTTTTATGTTTTTATATTTTTATGAAAGCAAGTAAAATCTCGGTTTTGAAAGAGTGGGCGGAATTAGTTGCTAGTCAACTAACCCAAAATTACTACGGATGCAAATAAAATAAAATAACAAAAATGAAAATGTGGTGAGAAACTTATGTGTAGAGAAATGTGTTTACTTAGATTTCTTTACTCCCTAACTATCTTTTACCGGTTAATTAGTGTGTATTAGTTGCGTGGATGACGGGTGTATTCCTTAATACCATTCGTGGGGTGGCGTACTTACTTCCCCAACTCTACAAGCTCCTACTTCACTCCTATGTCGAGCCGGCTAGGAAGCTCCTAACATGGGATCACTAGAATTCGCTTGTGCATTAAATACAACCATAAAAACCTTTAGTACGCATTTGGTTCATGTTTCTTAAGACGTTCAAGCAAGTTACCGAATAGGAAGTTAGCCAGTTTTCTTAAGCCTAACATAGATAAACAATCATCCAATACAACTAACAACACACTAATAACCAATAATCAATAGCTAGGTTTCATTAGATCTAAGCAAACACAAGATAAATTTAGCCTAACATGTTAATCAAAAGACAAGAATAAGATAAAATCAAACAACACATAGACATATTGAATGATTAATTGATAACTTATCTTCAATGTAACATGGAAGATCTCAAGGCAAAAAGCCTTGAAAAAGAAGCTGAATTCGTCTTAGGGTTTTCTCCCAAAATTCCACACACTAAGCTCTCCCTTAATGACAAAAAATTAGAAAACTATATATAGATTTTTGGATCTGACGGCGTCACGTTATGGAGTGTGACGCCGTCACCTCGCCGCTTTTAGGGTTCCCGAATGACCTTCTCGACGCCGTCCCTCTTTAGCTCTTCAAAAATCCATTCTGGCTTATCAAGGCTTGACGCCGTCTAACCTTGAACGTGACGCCGTCCCTCTTTGATTTAAGCCGTGACGCCCTTGATCAAGTTAAAGCATGACGCCATCAGAATTCACATGGTATTTTCACTGGCTTATCATGAGTAAATTTCACGTCCACCTTTTCTTGCCAAGGCATGACGCCGTCTGGGGTTAAATGTGACGCCGTCAAAAGTAACTTTCAGCCGATTTTTGAGACTTTGCCGTTTTCTTCACTTTTATGCTCCAAAAACGTCCAAAATGCCTCCTTTTCCAGATTTCTCCTCAAAAGTACCTAAAATGACAAAAGGAACGATTTAGGGCAATATTTGATCAAATAAATACGATTTAAGGCTTAAATGACCCCTTAAAAGCGGTACACTTTTCGCTTCATCAATAGGTCTAGTGTGTGCCTACATGGGGACTATGTGGAGGTACGGCATCTCGACTCATTTAGATGCATGAAAATTTTGTTTATGCAAGTTTTATGATAAAACGAGAGATAACCCAAACGCTCCTACTTCAATGTAGCTACATTTGAATTTACCCGAAAATACATATTAGTTATGTATTCCCTTTAGCATTCAAGAGACATTATGCAAGTGATGTTTAAAAACTAACGTTTTTATATTTGTATGAATATTGTTCAAAAACCATTTTTCCTAGTCATGAGAAGATTTTAGCAAAAATTTCTCATGGGGTTTTTGTTGAATAATGATAATGTACTACAAGATGCAATTTCTAACTAAGAAAAACATGATTTGAAGTGCAATTCAATAACTATGTTTCATGATTTTACAAGAATTATGCATATTCCCCAAGTTTTGATTTTGTGCATGAAATAGAAATCCTAGACGCAGATCAAGAGTATAAACATGATAAGGATACTTACAGTGATGTTTGGAGCACAAATTTGTGGAAGAAAATAGCCTAAATTATGATTGTGGTGAAGTATGAAACGAATTCAGTAGGTGATAAGTTTTAGGAGAGTGATGAATAGTACTTGGTGTTGTTTATTATATAATAAAACAACCTGTGCATGTGACGGATCCGGCAGATCCAAAACAAAGGATCCACCTTTGTTATCGTTTGGATTCGCGGGATCAGAACACAATTTTTGGTTTAGTGTCGAGTTTGGTTAAACTAAAGTTTACGCTACTGTTTTATCTAATCACTATGTTCCATTAATCCTAATCCAAGTCTAAGGTAGCTGAAAGGTTCTATTTTGAGAGGTTTTGTGAGGATGTCGGCAATGTTGTCCTCTGAGGAAACTTTCTCAATTGAGATGTTTCCCTTCTGAACATTGTCGCGTAGGAAATGATGACGTATTTCAATGTGTTTGGTTCTAGCGTGTTGGACCGTATTTTTGCTGAGGTCGATTGCTCTTTTGTTGTCACAAAGAATGGGGATGTCATTGAGTTCAATTCCATAGTCTACGAGAGCTTGTTTCATCCACAGTGCTTGTTGACACGCCTTTCCTGCAGACACATACTCTGCTTCGGTTGTTGAAATTGCAAGGGCCGTTTGTTTCTTAGCGAACCATGAGGTGAGACAATGTCCTACAAAAGTACAAATACCGCTAGTACTTTTCCTATCAACATAGCCACCAGCATGATCTGAATCGGCATACACTATGGTTTCTATACCCGTTCCTTTGGGATACCATAATCCTAAATGTGTAGTACCTTTAATGTATCTAAATATCCGTTTAACGGCTTCAAGATGGGATATTTTGGGATCTTCTTGAAAACGTGCACATAGACAAACACTAAACATAATGTCCGGCCTACTAGCCGTAAGATAGAGTAAACTACTAATCATTCCCCTATATTTAGTGCTATTTACGGATTCATTTTCTTCATCCTTTGTGAGTTTGGTTTCGGAGGACATGGGTGTTTTCATTGGTTTTGAGTCTTCAAGACCAAACTTCTTAAGCATATCTTTGATATACTTTGATTGGTTGAAGAATATCCCATCTTCTCATTGTTTTATTTGGAGACCTAAGAAAAAGTTTAGTTCCCCCATCATACTCATTTCAAACTCGTCATGCATGATTTTTGAGAAATCGTCGCATAACTCTTGACAAGTTGAACCGAATATAATGTCATCCACATATATCTGGACGATGATGATATGTGATCCCTTTTTCTTGGTAAAGAGAGTGTTGTCTACTAGGCCCATGGTGTACTTATGGTCAACTAAGAAGGTCTTAAGTCGATCATACCAAGCTTTTGGTGCTTGCTTAAGTCCGTATAAAGCTTTCTTTAGTTTGTAAACATGATTTGGTTTTTCAAAATCGGCAAAGCCGGGAGGTTGTGCAACATATACTTCTTCAGTTATAAATCCGTTTAAAAATGCACTTTTGACATCCATTTGAAATAATTTAAAATCATGTGCACATGCATATGCAAGTAGTATTCTAATAGACTCAAGCCTAGCTACGGGTGCAAAAGTCTCATCATAATCCATACCCTCTTGTTGATTATAGCCTTGGGCTACTAACCTAGCTTTGTTTCTAGACACAATGCCATTTTCATCCATTTTATTTCTAAAAACCCATTTTGTACCTATTATGGTTTGATTTTTAGGTTGTGGAACTAATGTCCAAACGTCATTCCTAACAAATTAATTTAATTCTTCTTGCATCGCAATGACCCAAGATTCATCTTTTATTGCTTCATTAACATTTTTAGGTTCTATGGTTGAAACAAAACAAAAGAAATTACTTTCATTTTGAGCTTTAGACCTTAATGTTCTTTCATTGAGTTTTCTTATGACGTTTTCTAATGGATGACTTTTACCTTCTTTGATGTTGACTAAATCTCTTTTTACTGGTTCATCTTCTTTATCATTTTCAACATTTTCCTGATTATCAACCATTTGGTTTTCAACTAAGTCATCATCTACCAAAGGTGATGTCTTACAGGGAGGTGGACTTTCATCGAATGTTACATTCAATGATTCCTCGACTATTGAGGTTTCCTTGTTCAAAACTATGTATGCTTTACTAGTTTGTGAATATCCTAGAAATACACCTTCATACGACTTTGAGTCGAATTTGGTGAGATAATCCTTTGTGTTTAAAATGAAGCACTTGCTTCCAAACACTCTAAAATACCCTAAAGTAGGCTTTTTGCCTCTATATAACTCATATGGAGTTTTTCCCAAGAATGGTCTAATTAGAACTCGATTTAGAATATATGTAGATGTATCTACAGCGTGACACCAAAACTTTTGAGGTATGTTTTGTTCATTTAACATAGTTCTACTCATTTCTTGAATTGTCCTATTTTTCCGTTCTACTACACCATTAGATTGTGGAGTTCGAGGAGCCGAGAAATTATGTGTTATTCCATTATTATCACAAAATGTTCCGAATTGGATTTCGTTGTCAAATTCTCGACCATGGTCGGTTCTAATAGATACTGTTAATACAAATATCGTCCTAAAAACGTTATTTATATTTTACGATCTTTACTTAGTTTTGTTAATGACAATTACAAAGTATATCCTTTAGCAAATTATAAATGCTAGCTAAAGTCTCTTTAAAACACATTTTACATTTCACAAGTTTACTTAGAATTACATTTTACACATCTACTAGTTTATTTCCTTAAAAGGAAACTTTATTTTTAAAATGATACAATGACATCATGGCATGCATCATACATAATATCTTGGCTAGATCTTCAAGCAAGATAGTTGACTTTGGAAGATTTTGATATGACATGACAAAGGTGTGGAGGATACAGCTGGATTTGGAAAGATTTCCAAAACTCTTAGCTGTCAGTTTGCTGTCTAGTTGGCGGAACCAAACGATATAAAGGACGGATCCCTTTTATGGGATCCGCCGGATCCGCCGGCTGTTCACCAGCTTGCCTATAAATAGCAAACTGATCATTTGGACACACCATCACTCATAAAGCCTAACATTCATACTCATTCATTTACATATCATCTAACATTTATCATTCATTCATTTCATTGATCTTTCCTTTTGTAGCAAAGGAGATTAAGCATCAAGGTTCAACACAGAAGTGTAAAACCTTTAGCATAGTTACTGTGTGATATAGTTGTAGTTCACACATCATTATTTGTATCATTTATCTCAGTGAGTGTGGTTAGTGTTTTAGTCCTCAAAACACAAAGAGTGTAGGGAGTGGTTGTACCCTTGTGAAAGAACCAAACGGGAGTGGTTGTACCCTTGTAAAGAACTCGACATCTAGCTTAGTGTCAGTAATTGTATAGGCGACGTTAGGTTGGTTCTACCTTGAAATAGAACCCGGTGTTTAGCTTAGTACCGGAAAAGGAAGTAAGCGACGTGTAAAGGTTTTCTCCACCTAGAAGAGAGTTTGTTTCTTAGTGAAGGATAACTCTCGAGTTAAAGGCTTAGGGAAGTGGAGTAGGGCAAGGAAAAGAGTCCTTGCAGCCGAACCACTATAAACATCCGTGTTATGTGGTTTGATCATTTCTCTCATTTACTTCTTGGATATATTGTTTGATTATTTTTGTGTGCACAGTTCCATTGAATTCACATAAGTTACAAAACAGTTTAAATTAATTTTAAACGGTAAAACTATTCAACCCCCCTTCTAGTTTTCCACAATTGGTATCAGAGCGGTGTTACTCAAGAAATTTAAAATATATTGTATTTTAAAACTTGAAACGATCAAATGGATTTTGAAAACTTTTAAGAAGGGCAATCTATGCAAAGACCATCACTTTTTGAACCAAACAATTTTATAGACTGGAAAAATCATTTTGAGACTTGTGTGAAGTCAAAGAACCATAGAAGTGTTTTAGATACAGAAATTCTAGTCACTTGATAAGAGATTGTCCAAAGCCTCCAAAGAACAAATCTCAAATAGGAGATTATAAAGATAATGACAACAAACCAAAGATCAACGAAGTTGCTCTCATGGCCAATGACATAGAAGAGGTACTTTCTGACTCGTCATACTCTTTTATAAATGATAACATGTTAGATATAGAATATAACAAATTATGTAAAATTATTCTAAAAATCATAAGTAAAAATAAGTTCTTGCAAACCAAAAAGGAATTTTTAGAAAATAAAATTCATCAGTTAAAAGAAAAAGTCATAGGATTAGAAAAAGGTAAAAGTACTAAAACATGTGTCTTATGTCAAGAACTAAAACATGAATTAGAAATAATAAAGCTTACCCAAGAGAATCTTATAAAACAAAACTCCGTTCTTAAAAGATTCGATAAACACGTAAACTGTACAAATGATACAATGAGGTTACTAAAAATACCTTATGGTAGTTTCAAGCCAGATTTCATGAAAAATGGACACTTAAATGATTTTCAGATTCAAATGACAAAAGAAAATAAGACTACATCAACTGAGTCAGTGACCCACGGATCCCACAGATCCAAAACTTTGGATCCGCACGTTATAACCAAAGGATCCGTAGGTACAGTACAGAAAAGTCAAAACTTAAATAGTATTGAACCTGTTAAGATGTCTAGAGAGCCTAACACTAATTCAATTAGAAGAAAAGATAAGAATGAAGTTAAAACGACAGTAGACACTTCATTATATAAAGAAATCCCATTTGACTACCTCCAAGATATTAGTGAACCTTGGTAATATTTTTGATTAACCCAAATGGACCCATGAGATATTGGGGACCAAATACTTGAGTTTTCATTAGGTATGCTTGAAAGAAAGGATTAGATCCACAATGTGTTCAACAGGGGTTGTATTTTGCTCAATAGCATTCTTAGCAACAATCATTGGAAAAAGGTACGGTTCCTCATAACTCCTCATGATAATTGCTCTCATAGATAATTCAGATTTCATGCTCACTTAACATAAGTTATTAATATAGTATTTGAAAATTAACATGATGAGTAGGAAAAGGTTCTTAAGTCTTTATGACATAAAATTAGATTAAAACTCCTAAAGACAAGTATTGTTTTAACTAGGATTATATCTCAACAATATAGCATCAATACTTAGGTAAAATAGGATAAGTATATAGCATGTTCTCTTGGTATTGCCGTGATCACAAACTTAAGCTAGCATCAAAAGTTTGGGATGATCAAGTACACAACTAACTTAGCAGAGAACACTCATTACTAAGAAGGATCATGTACTATTAGGATGATATCGTCTCCAAAACAACTTATCAAGATATGTCATGACTTATCAAAATCATAAACTTCATCTAAGTTAACAAATTAGGAAAAATGATATTTTCAACCTATTTGAATATATCACAGATATGCATAACAAAATTTTAGACTGGAAACCATTTGAAAAACACTCACGTTCTCCTAAACATAAAGATAGTAAAATCATAAAATGACCCTAAACATAGAGATGCATTAGATAGAATACTCTATCCCATAGCTAGTACTCCAAATATTATCTTCATCTACACTTTCAAAATGATTCCAACTTGAAACCATTTAGGAACTTAAGAGACATCCCAAAGGAACAGGTGTAGAAACCATAGTATATGATCTTCCCAGTAATTAGAGATATAGGAATAGTTCAAATAATGTGTGTACTAATGTGAGACATTGTATCACATGATGATTTACTAAGAAACAAACAGTCCTTGCCACTTTAAGGCAAAGTGTGGAGAAAAATCTCATGGTCTATATTATTGACCTCCATAACCTGTTTCTCTGTTGCAACATCATTGCAACTATTCATCCCAGCAAAAGTTTAGCTCTCCATCATCATTTTCGTATTAAACAATGTTTAGATCTCGATTTGAGAAAGTTTCTCAAAAGATAACATTGATAATCCTCTCAAGAAAGAATCCTACTTCTGTCTATGGTTTATTGAAACCTAGAAAGTAGTTAAAACAATTGTTCAAATCCTAGTCCAAACTAAAACAGAAATAAACAAACATACATTCTGATCCTGCGGATCCAATTGACAACAAGGGCGGAACCCTTGTTTGGGATCCGCCGGATCCGTGCTTTGCTGAGACTAATTCTCAATAAACAGACACTTTTTACTGTTCATTACACTCACTAACCACATAAAAACCAATTTATTGATGACCCTTATCATCCCAAAACTCAAATATTTCATTCGCCACAATTAACTCATTCCTAATCGATCATTGTAAGTATCCTAATCCATCTCAATCTCTTATTTGTGTCTAGAATTCATATAGGTTGCACTAAATTAAATTAGGGATTATCAAAAATAATGAGGCACTTCAAAAATCATGTTTTCAATTAGACACTACAATAATCATCAAATACTCCATTGAGATTACTTTTTCACAACTAGGAAAAACTCCTTTCAATCATTGTTCATACAAAATCAAAAACGTTATAATCCACATATATTTTCGGATCAGGAGTGTTTGGATTATCTCATATTTTACTACAAAAATCTTTGCTTCAAAAGAGTCAAGATAATCATACTCCACATTATTCTCATTCAGACACATATGTTTATATTATGTGATTCTAACTTTAATTATATGTCTATGAAAACCATGCCTCCCGCTACTAACTATGATCACAAAAAGACCACCAACTACCTACCCAAACATCATCAAACAAAAGGACTCTCAGAATCTCAAGTCAAAATTTTTAAAGCTTTAGAAAGTCGGTACGTTCATGAAGGCAGAACTGTAGATTCATCATTCTTAGAAGAAACAAACATCCGTGAACAAATGACTGTCATTCAATTTGATGCACTCCTAGACATAGACGAGCCAATCATCCCTAGATTCATTCTCGAGTTTTATGCTTCCATGAAACTCATCACTGATGACCTTGGATCTTTTAGCATCCATTTCAATATAAATCAAAATCCCTACAATTTCCCATTAGATCATTTCGAGGAAGTATTAGGCATTCCTAGAGAAGGAACTTGTTTCTACTCAGACAAATGGTCTTTAACCATTCTTGATTCAAACCTAAGTCGTGAACACCCATATGATACTCCTCTAACTCCTAAAGAAACAATCCGTGATCATCTTTTCAAGCCTAGAAGCAACCAAACTAAGAAACTCCGAGGAAAGGATGTTAGTCGTGATCCATTCGCTATGGAACTAAATGAACTTAAACACGAATTTAAGAAACTTGAAGAGATTCTTAGAGCTAATGTCATTAGCACCATTGGAAACAAAGATCATGTGAATGCAAGTTTATGCTACATGCTCTATTGTGTGTCTACCCATCAAAAGTTCAATCTAGCCTACTATATCGCCAAAAGAATGGTCGATATACGTGTCTTAGGAAAAACCTCAATGCTATATGGAATGCTTCTTACACGTTTGTTTAGAGCTTCCATTCCTATTCCTCTAGACTCATTCGGCTTTGTTCCAGACTACATCGAAATCAAACACACCTTCGTTCCGCTTAGTGACTATAGAGTGGCAGTAGGAAAAGGGAAACGGGCTCACACCTCATCCTCATCTTCATCATCATCATCAACTAGTGATGAAGATGGTTTACCTAACTCTAAGCTTCCTCCAATTGACTACTTGAGTCAACTTCCTTCCCTTGATGATGAATCTGCGGAACATCGACAAGCAAAGGGAATTTTAAAGAATGTTGGATGATGAATGATGAAACTCCGCAAGGATCAGAAGAAAATACTTAAATTATTGAAAGATAAGTGAGAGTGTTTGGTATAATACGTTATTAGACTATGTATTGTTAAATTTATGTGCTTACTAAGACCTTATGATAGTACTTAACTCTTTTGTGGTATTAACTCAACTTGAACTAATGATAACATACATTGTTATCAATTTTCCGAATTTAAGCCACTGTTTGGCTTAAACTTCCTTTGCGATGAAGTGTGATGATCTATTTTACTTATAACGTGTGCTAGAATCTACATATTTGGTAGCTTTGCTTTACATAATAGACAATAGATATGTTCCAGAAGAATTTTCGGGTTGTTATCGAATAACACAAAATTTGCATTGCTCTCTGTTCCTTTTAGAATTTTTTTTTCGGCGGAACTGGCGGATCCCTCAGTTTGGGTCCGCCTAGTGTTAACATTGGCTCCGCCCATCTTAAACCTGCGGATCAGACGGATCGAAAAGTTTTGGATCCGCATGCTTTGTCAATTGGATCCGCAGGAATACACAGTAATCTTTTTCACAAAATCCAACTCTTTCCAATACTTAGATTGTAGTTTAGCTTTCTTAGATAATATTTAGACATCTTAGAGAATTAGGAAAATCCACCTCCCATCAAAATTTGAATATTTTGTCCTGCTCATAACTCACAGACTCTTTCATTTCCTTCTCGAAAACCGTGAATCAATCACATTTCTCCCTTTTGAGTCATCTTTCTGCATATCTTCATGTCAACTTCATTTCTATGGATTGACTTTGTCAATAGGACAAACTACTTTATCTTGTTCCAAGTCTTTGATATTTACACATCATTAATCCAAACACCAACTTCTATAAAAATGGGAAGTATAAATTAGAACCTTAAGATGATCATAACACACCAAATCTTCATCTTCTTTACCTGTAAACCTCTCACAATGCACAAATCAAACAAATCTCATATGTCTAGACCATACAGACAAACCGCTAGAATTAGTGTTAGACCTTACTGGCTCGTTAATCCAGTTTCAAACGTAAGCTCACCAATCATATCCACCACTGCCACTACAACTTCTATCATAACTCCTATAGTCAACATGTCTTCATCTACAAAATTACCATCACCAATCATAATACCACTGGGTACAACATCATCACCCACATATAGCACACCACCACCTGTAACTACTCCAATAGCTTCCTCACCATCACCTTTACCATCTGAAGAAAGAAAATCATCATCACCACTAAATTCATCTAACCTTCAACCACATGATCTACTAACCACACTTCAACACATTGATGATTCAATGTGGGTAAATCAAACAAACACTCAAGAAAATGAAGAACATAACTCTAACTTTTGTAACACTAAGGATTTAGAAACTATGTGGCTAGCTTCCATCATATCTCCATCAACACCAACAAATTCCTCTTCATAGAAGCGGTTAGAATTATTCTAGTGTACTTTAAAGAATTATTCTAGGATTTCTTCAATTTTTAGGGACTTCTAAATGTAACTTCAAGTTTGAGACGTTTGTCACAAACAAATTTTCAATGAATAAAAGTTACATTTCAATATTTGTGGGTGATCAAATATTTGTAGTGCTATCTTACTTTAATGATAGATTTGGCCTCTCATTTTTCTTTTTACAATTTTCTCTATCAGACACTAACATTTTTCCTACAAGCTTAACAACGGATCTGACGGATCCCTCATTTTGGATCCGCCATGTGTTAGCGTTGGCTCCGCCAATCTTCAACCTGCGGATCAGGCGGATCCGAAAATTTGGATCCGCACGCCTTGTTGATTGGATCCGCAGGTATAACAGTAAACTTCTTAAAACTTTTCGACTCATCCCAATTCTTAGATTTTAGTTTCTAGTATTCTTTAGAATAGGTTAACTGATCATTATACATCTTAGAATGAATTAGAAACTCTTAGAAACTTAAGAACAACATTTCCCACCAAAATTTGAATTTTTAAATTTAAGGAGTGAGTTACCTTTCCTATACAAACAAGGAACCCTTTTTAGGGATCCTTCAAATCCGTGGGTACATCACATCACATGATTTTCCACTATCTCTTTGCATTTACTGCATATCTTCATCATATTACTCAACATATGTTCTATGGATTGACTTATGTGATGTGATTTGCACAAATTTTTGTTCCAAATCATTAGGAACCAACATTCTCTATTGGATTTACATCAAATCCAAACACTAGTTTCTATAAACCATCTGCCTATAAATTAAGATCATAACTTAGAGCAAAACTCACTCATTCACCTTCTTCACAACATACAACCTGTACATCTTAGTTCTCTTAGCTTACCATGACCAAATCAACCAACTCCTCCACCTCTAGAACCCCAAAACGCACTGCCCGCATTAGTGTTAAGCCCTGTTGCTTCATAAATCTTGCTAACTCATCATCAGAGGAATCATCTCCTCTTAATATCTCATCTCCTATAGCAAGTTAAAATTTCCTTACTTTATCCACACCTACACCATCCAATGTTGTCATACAAACTCCACCTACATCCATAACTCTAATAGCAACCACACCACCACCCGCTCCATCACAGACTGTCAAATCTAAATCACAACCAAACTCACCCAAACTCCAACCCATGGAGCTATTTAGGACTCCACCTACATCACCTCATCCATACCTTGATGACTTGGAGGATCTCCCACCAAGATCAAACAATCCTCCACCCATGACCTTTGAAGGTCAAGAGCCTATGCTTTTTCATCCGATTTTCCCGGATATCCATGGTCCCTTATACCATGATGCACCATCATCTCAACCTCAAATACCACCTCTCTCACCCACATCAACTCTCATTTCCATAGACGAGGCAATGTGGATCAATTTGCCTCAAACCCAAGAGGAGATTAGTAAAGAGCTCAACCGTCTCTACACTCTCTCGGGTACGGTAGATCACCGCCTCAATGAAGCCATGGACCTCCAAAACATCCTCATGAACTCCCTCCAAACACCACCACCAACCAATGAACAAGCACAACCACCACCAACCAACAACCAATCATCACCACCACCACCACAACCAAATGAGTCTACTCTTCCGCCCGGTTTTGTTCGCCATGATTGCAACATGTGTGAAAGAACCACTCACATAGCTCAAAGGACAAACATTTTGGTGCACGAGCTCCAAAATGAAATGAGGTTCATTTTGAACCACATTCTTGAGCGTCTAAACGCAATCACTCATCCACCTCAATAGGAGAATTTTTGTCTCATTATATTGGACCTTTTAAATGTTGTTGTGGGACTTCTTATTTTTTAGGATGTATTTTTCATTTTCATGTAACATCATATTATGTTTGTGACTTTTGTCACATAATTTTCAATGAATGAATGTGATGTTTTTATGCTTATGAGTGATCAACATAAAGCATATTATCATTAGTTAGCTAACTAACATCATTATATAGCTATTTGGAATCTACATTCTAGTTTGATCACTTGTACTTTAGGTACAAAATTTTGATCAGACACTACATTTTGACTTTTTAAAGTCAACTAGATTATCATTCTTATTTGAATGATCATATCATATGCATTATGCTTCTCCATTGAGGCTATTCACAACTAACATTTCTTTTGTAGCATCTCATACCCTTCTAATGTATACGTTGGGACTCTTGTAATGGGGAGTATACATCGAGGGGGAGCATTTCATTTTTCTAACCATTTGTTTTGTAGGATCATGCATCATTACCTTGTTACTCCATTTAGGGGGAGTATCAAAAAAGGGGGAGCTCTTAAAGTTCTCAAAATCGCATTCCGCTACGCAACTCTTCTTTTTGTTTCGACAAAAAGGGGGAGAAAGGATTAAGTTTGTATAACTGTGAATCATCACAGTACATACACTTTTGCATAAAAAGAGTTTTTAAAACTCAAATAAAACAAACTTAATCTATATTTTAAAGAACTCATGCTATATTTATTCCCTTGCTCAAAAATATACTTTATGTTTTGTCATCAACAAAAAGGGGGAGATTGTTAATACAAATATCGTCCTAAAAACGTTATTTATATTTTACGATCTTTACTTAGTTTTGTTAATGACAATTACAAACTATATCCTTTAGCAAATTATAAATGCTAGCTAAAGTCTCTTTATAACACATTTTACATTTCACAAGTTTACTTAGAATTACATTTTACACATCTACTAGTTTATTTCCTTAAACGGAAACTTTATTTTTAAAATGATACAATGACATCATGGCATGCATCATACATAATATCTTGGCTAGATCTTCAAGCAAGATAGTTGACTTTGGAAGATTTTGATATGACATGACAAAGGTGTGGAGGATACAGCTGGATTTGGAAAGATTTCCAAAACTCTTAGCTGTCATTTTGTTGTCTAGTTGGCGGAACCAAACGATATAAAGGACGGATCCCTTTTATGGGATCCGCCGAATCCGCTGGCTGTTCTCCAGCTTGCCTATAAATAGAAAGCTGATCATTTGGACACACCATCACTCATAGAGCCTAACATTCATACTCATTCATTTACATATCATCTAACATTTATCATTCATTCATTTCATTGATCTTTCCTTTTGTAGCAAAGGAGATTAAGCATCAAGGTTCAACACAGAAGTGTAAAACCTTTAGCATAGTTACTGTGTGATATAGTTGTAGTTCACACATCATTATTTGAATCATTTATCTCAATGAGTGTGGTTAGTGTTTTAGTCCTCAAAACACAAAGAGTGTAGGGAGTGGTTGTACCCTTGTGAAAGAACCAAACGGTAGTGGTTGTACCCTTGTAAAGAACTCGACATCTAGCTTAGTGTCGGTAATTGTATAGGCGACGTTAGGTTAGTTCTACCTTGAAATAGAACCCGGTGTTTAGCTTAGTACCGGAAAAGGAAGTAAGCGACGTGTAAAGGTTTTCTCCACCTAGAAGAGAGTTTGTTTCTTAGTGAAGGATAACTCTCGAGTTAAAGGCTTGGGGAAGTGGAGTAGGGCAAGGAAAAGAGTGCTTGTAGCCGAACCACTATAAACATCCGTGTTATGTGGTTTGATCATTTCTCTCTTTTACATCTTGGATATATTGTTTGATTATTTTTGTGTGCACAGTTTCATTGAATTCACATAAGTTACAAAATAGTTTAAATTAATTTTAAACGGTAAAACTATTCAACCCCCCTTCTAGTTTTCCACAGATACTATGTTACTTCCTATTTGATTTTGAATTTTCTTGCTTAGAATTTCAAATTTATCAAAGGCCTCATTTTTGGTTTTCAAAAATTTAGTCCATGTATATCTAGAGTAATCATCTACTATAACTAATGTGTAAAAATTTCCTCCATAACTTTGTATAGCCGACAGGCCAAACAAATCCATATGCAATAATTCTAAACACCTAGATGTAGATACCATGTTTTTAGCCTTATGGATATTATGCACTTGTTTCCCAATTTTGCAAGCATCACAAAAGTGTTGGTCATATTTCAACTTGGGTAGGTTCCTAACGAGTTCCTTAGATGATAAGGATTGAATTAGCCTCATATTGCCATGACCTAAACGTCGATGCCATAGAGTTGAGTTTTCTTCCAAAGAGGTAAGATAAAGCTTGTCTTTATGTGTTTTATCTAATTTCATAACATAAACATTATTTTTCAAAACACCTTTTCCTACTATTATGTCGTCTTTAATTATTTTACTTCCGTTTTCACTGAAAAGGACGTTATACTTTTTGCGGCACAATTGACTTATACTAAGCAAGTTAAAACCTAAATTATCAACATGAGCAACATCATCAATAGAGAGAGAGTCATGAGAGATCGTACCTTTTCCGATGATTTTACTTTTAAGCTTGCTACCAAATGTGACATTACCTCCGTCGTACACTTGGTAGGTTGAGAAAAGGCTTTTGTTTTCCGTCATATGTCTTGAACACCCACTATCTTTGATCCATTCATCAGGTTCTAGTTCAACTTTTAAGCATACCTCCTCTGTGTCATGAGCCATAAGGGCAACTTCGTTGTCTTTAGGCTCATCATCATCTCCTTCACTATCACTCCAAGCTCCACTAACAAATGCCTTTTGAGACTTGTTCTTTGGAGGCTTTGGACATTCACCTATAAAGTGACCAGAATCTCCACACCTGTAGCACTTCCTATCTGACTTGCCTTTTCTATCATCACGGTCTTTTTGGAAGGATTTCTTATATTCACGAGGTGGTCTTACGAACTTTCCTCGTCTCCTGAAGAATTTATTGAAATCTCTTACGGCCATGGCATACTCTTCGTCTTCGCTATTAGAACAAGACTCTTCATCATCACTAGACTCAACTTTAGCTTTTAGGGCAATGGACTTCATCTTCTCCTTTTTGCCTTTAACTATTTCTGAATCTTTTTCCATCATCATTTCGTGAACTTCGAGATTTCCTATAAGCTCATCCAGTGTCATGCTTGAAAGATCCTTGGATTCTTCAATAGCTGTCACTTTTGCTCCCCACTTCGGATGGAGTGCTCCTAGAAATTTCCTGACAAAATTCTTACTAGAAAAAGATTCGTCAAGTGCTTTAAGTGATGTAATAATAGTATTAAACTTAGCAAACGCACTATCAATGGTCTCATCTTCAGAGATAACAAATTGTTCATATTGTTGAACAAGAAGATCAATTTTACAGATTTTCACATACGACAAAGTAACTTAATTCAATTTTTTGAGAAACTATAGTAACTTAGTTCATCTTTGGGAAACTATAGTAACTTAGTTCAAATTTTGAGAAACTATAGTAACCTAATTCAACAAAAAAAAACTATAGTAACTTTTTTCAAATTTTTGGGAAACTTTAGTGACCTCCGGATGTATTAACCCTTAACAAAACTAAGTAAAGATCGTAAAATATAAATAACGTTTTTAGGACGATATTTGTATTAACACTAATGAAATACATAGTGTTTATGGTATGTTCAGTTAGGAGAATCAAACTCTTGTTATATTGTTTGATTAAGATGACTATATCTTCTATTCTTCCTAAAGATATCAAGGTTAGAAAATTGAGTATGGATTGGATATACTCAATTAGACTCCAACCTAGAAGATTAATAAGACACCATTTATCATGGAATGTGATGAATCACATTAAGTCTTAAAATTGAAGTTCATAATTTGTTAAACTGCTTGTGAGTAGGTAATTAACAAATTAATGTTAGGAACTGTCAATATGTATTTGTAAGTCCCAAAAGAGAACAAGTTTGTGTTGCTCTATTTGCTAAGTATTTATAGTTAATCTATAAATTGTAAAGGCAAGAGGGAGGATTTTATCTTGATAAGATAAAATTACAAGATACATAATCTTCTAAAAATACACTAGTAAAATCATAATGAGGATTCAACATGTTAATGTTGAATCTCAAGATGATGGAATTCACATTTCATAGATCCGCAAGGATATCTCAAATATTTGTAGAATATGTTGATGATTATGAGTTACAGGATTTTAATAAACCTGTTAATAAGTTTCAAATATTTTATTTGGCAAATTACTCATGCTATGAATAACTAGATGCAGTCCAAGAAGATAACTAGTTTGGAAACGTAGTTGATTTTAAACTCTATAGTTACACTATAGAATGAAGATGAGTTTCTACAAAGGGAATGAAAATCCTAGAGATTTAAATTCTGAAATCATAATGGACAAAATGTGTATACATATTTAATGTGTGAAAAGATTATCAATCACACTTAAGCAATTAAAGGTGATTGAGATTCTTTCTAAGCACATTAAATGTATAAAGATTATGATTGTCATTCTTAGTTTCATTTATATGAAATTAACAATGGAATATCAAAACTCTTTCTTGGATAATTACTTGAGCGAGGACGATTAGTAATTGAAAGGAGTATTTGAATTCAAATAATCATTAAAGGTATACAAAATGCGAATCATTTGTGAATGGATTAATGCATGCATCTTGAAGATATACTTGTTTTTAGTTATTAAATCTAGTTTTGGTTTATAATTAAAATAAGATATTTCTTAATATTCCTGAAAGCTAGTGGGACTGATATATTTATTTTCTTATTTCATATATGTTGTATAACATATAGGAAGTAACATTCCATTAACATTTATATGTTAAGGTTTAGTTTGGAATGAAACTTCACATGGAAGTTTAGAAAATAAAACCTTGAAATGAATGTTTATTGTTATAAACAGAAGCGGTAAAATAATTGATTCTAAAATAACATGATATACTATTAGAAAGTGATAGTAACATATCTTTGGAAAGATATGACATGAATTAAAATCTAAGGTTGACACGAGGATTTTTCATGTACATCATGTTGCTTGTTGTATTATGCTTGGATGAAAGATGATTGACAACATTAATATCTAATTGTAAGTTATTAGATAGTTAAGTGTAATGGATATGGTTATTTAGAATTAACATCCTCATTATGGAATTGCTCCTAAATTCTAAATATGAACCATAAGGCAAATTATTGCTTAATTGATATGGTAGACAAATCTTGTAAGATTTGAAGGTATCAAACATTACACGATGGATATTAAAAGTTTACGGAACTTTAAAAGAGCATATTGTTGGTTACATACAATGATGCTAGTAAGATTGAGATGACACTCAATACTAGTCATTGTGGGAGTTTATCCTTGTAAATGGCCATGTATACTAGTTATGTTCAATATGAGCATAGTTGCATAATACATTAAAGAATTAGAATACTTTAAACTATAAAGGTTTAGTAGTTTAATTGCCATAAATTCACGGTTGAGGATGTCACGCAATTTATGAAATATTATGTCGCAATATCATGATGGATGAATGCACACATATAAGAATTTCATTCTTGAAATAAGTATTCTCTAAATTCCAATAGATCAAAATTAGTTGATTTATGCCTTGTCAACAAGTATGGTTGTCATGACTTGTGGCATGATTCATTAATGAGAATTATCATGCGTTGATCTATTTAGTATTTGGATAAGGGATGCTAAACATTTGTTATTTACAATGAATTAAAGTACGTGGTACGTTTGTTTTCATTAATAATAAATTGTATCATATATTTGCATGTTTAAATCCATGAATAACTTATGTTATTCTAAATTGTCCGTTGTCGATCAATAATATGGGAGTATTATTGAATTAAGGCAAATGTGAATGTTGGTATAATATACTTAAGTATAATGATGCGTAGGCATGCCAAATTCACATGATATTCAATATTGGATAAATTGAATATAGGACAGATCCCAACCACATGATTGTACTTTATGGATCGTTGTCATTAAGTAAATCATGAATATTTATCCTCAGACTTGAGATACCAGGTAACTGCCGAGGATGTAGCTCATTTTCTGTAAGATAGTCTAACGCTATCCGTAACTGGTAGTTATAAGGGCTATTTTCGGAGGTGATGCAAAGTTCAAGGGTTATGCTCGTAGTCAAGAAAGGAATTGTTCCTTCAAATTTGTTTTGAAGTTTAATACTGCTTGGCCACTCGTAGAGTTGACAAGATGTTTGTGCGGCCGCACCCAAAGTCTATCTGGAATACGTTCAGGTGTTTTGGTAATCTTGATCAATTATGTATAAATGAGAAACTAAATTGTTAATTATGGAATGACTTAGATCCATATCCATATTAATGCGGTATTAGTAACAAAAGGATATGTATGATGATTAAATCATCACATGGTTTTTTCCAGGAAACCATACTCAGGGTCGATCTGGGGGCATTAGGGGTGTTAAGCTAGACTAACCCATGTCATTACTATATTAATGAATATCCAAGTGGGAGCTGTTAGAGTTATGGATATAAATTAATATTTGTATGACCAGTTTCGAACATGAGACTTCGGGATTGCACACATTACGTATGAGTCTCAATGGTTTGAATAATTAAATATAGATTTATGTTTTAATTATTCATTTCACAAACAAATACTTAACGGTCGTTAGTATTTAACGGGGTTTGGATAACGCTTGTTAAATAAGGACTAAAAGTGAAAGAGATGGCAAGAAGAATCTAGAACCCTCCACATGGGCTAGATTCGGCCGACCCATCCCTTTATGGGTTAGGGTTTGGTTGCTTGGAGTAGGGAACAAGTTATTGGTTGCCTATAAATACAAACCTATTGTGTTTGTTATTCCCTAATCCTAATTCCAAGCAAACCCTATTCTTTTCTTCTTCCCTCTTCTTGTGGCCGGTCGAATATCACTTCCCAAACACCTTGGGATTTTCAATTAAGCTTCAACATAAGTTAGGGTTTTGTTTGTGAACTTAGAACCTAGATTTTCACATTGAGACGCTAGTAATACGTGTGTACAAAAACGAAGAACAAGCTTCCTTTAGCTTGTGTAATTTCCCCATTCGACTAGGTGATTGAGTCGATCCATATTAAACCCAATTTAAGGTTTATCTTGTTCTTAGAGTGCACGGTTTCTTGTTCTTGCTAGAAACCAAAAGGTACGCATCACTTTTAATTTTAGTTAATTAATTACTTGTATAATAGTTCTTATTATCCGCTTCGTGTAATTGATGTTTGGTTTATATGTTTATGGTTGTATGATTCACATATTCCAACAAGGTTTGCTCGCAATGTTTGTTGTCTTTTAGCACCCACAACTTATTGAAATCGACGAGCAAAGTGAGTGCTAAGGAAAGGTTTGCTTGCTGTGTTGATTGTCTTTTAGCAACCCACAACCTATTGAAATGAGCGAGCAAACTGAGTGGCGAGGAAGATTTACTCGCTGTGTTGATTGTCTTTTAGCAACCTATCGTTGTGTACTTCTGAAATGAAATAGAGAATTGATTACTTTAAATTTTATTTTATTGATTAAAACGTTGTATATTGAAGTATTGTATCATGATTATGGAAAATTGGCAGGGTACCGAAGATGATGTAGTGAATTGGAAATATGGTAATGGACTATGGAAATCGGCTAAAGACCCGTATGAACAGTTATGGATCAAAGGAGGTGGTCACTGTAACCTTGAACTTTACCCTGACTATATACGCCGTCTTTGTCGCTTCATATATGACATGGAACCATCAAGACCAAGACTCTACTCACAAAAATCAATCCCACACTCAAATTCCTAAAAATGTCATTGGCGAGCGAATGATAGAAAACAAGGTTTGCTCGCTAGTTTTTTCGTCTTCAAGCACCCGAATACGTTTGTCTTCTTTTGTTGGGCGAGCAAATGTAAGTGGGGTTTGCTCGCTTGGTAGATTTTGGTAAAGTAATTTGAAAGTGTTTATTTTTGTAATTGAGTATGAGAAGTGTTTGTTTTGGTAATTTGGTTAAGAAAATAACTTAAATAGGTCATGTGTTTGAACATTTAAATAAATAGTTTGCATTATTTCTTATAAAACAATAAAATTATTTAATGACATTAGTTTTTTAAAAGCCTCATTATTGATTTTCGTCTGAGACCGCAAAAACTTGATGACGCCCTGAAAACAGATTAATATACCTTATCTAAAAGTTACTCCATATATTTTAATTTACTCTTTCTGTCTCAAAATAATCGTCTTGTTTTGAGTTTTTAAAATCTTTTTTTTGTTTTGAGTTTTTAAAATCTTTTTTTTTTCTTTTTTCGAACGTTGACCTTAACTTTTTGTTCTTTTCTTTTTTTTATATATATATAATAATTTATGCAAGATATATAAACTAATTGAGTTTTAAATATATTTTGTTTGTGCAATTTTATCAAGTATTATATAACACTACTAGAAAATACTTAAAAAAAAAAAAAAAAAAAACTTAAAAAAATCAAAACAAAACAATTATTTTGGATGGAATAACAAACAAATGGTCCACAAAGTATAGTTTATTAACGACATACACTAGGAGTGAGAACAAAAACCGAAAAACCGAATCGAAACCAAAAAAACCAAAAAAGTCGAACCGAAAAAACCGCCCCATTTGACAAACCGATGGTGGTGGTTTTGAATTTTATAAAAACCGAATGTTTGGGGCGGTTTTTGGTTTCATAAGAAAAACCGAACCGAGAAAACCGCCCCGCCCCACCTTTAAATATATTTTTATATACTTTTATCTATATAAGAGATTTGCTATTTAATTTTAAAGATTTGAGTATACAACTTTATCTATTTTAAATAAATAAATAAAAAAGTGTTGTTTGTTATCTATACTTTCAAATTTGTTATATTTATATATATTATATATTTGTTTTCGAGCAATAGTTTTCTTTGAATGTTTTTGCGAGCGAAAAGTGCAAAGCCGCAAAGAAATGCATTTTATATTTTAGATTCATTTTTGGTTCGTATGTTTTTTCGAAGCTTTGGATTGTTGGATATTATGCTATTATTGATATTTGCTTAAATATTTTTGTTTGAAAACTAGGAATCGTAAGCTTTATATAAGATCAAAACTTGATTGTTTTCAGGTAAGAAAAAACTGAATAAAAACCGAAACCGAACAGATTCAATGTCAAAAACCGAAAAACTGAAACCAAAAAAACCGACACCAGACGGTTTGTAGTTTTTAAAAACCGAAATATACGGTTCGATTTTTGGTTTTACCATAAAACCGCCCCACCCCGCCCCATGCTCACCCCTAACATACACAATATAAGAGTAGGCGGAGTGGGCACGGGTTGACAAACGGGTTGGCTCAACCCATTGAGAAACACCGCTGCCTCTACAAAGGGCTGGCCAAAGGGTTGGAAATTACGGGTTGCTAAGCCCGCTGCTGGTTGGAGTGATATGCATTGTTTCTTCTTGTATTCTTTGTTCCAAAATTAAATGGGAGGGATGAAAATTTGGGAGGGTTGAAAAAATGATGAATGCCTAAGAATTAAGTTGGGGTTGTGTTAACCACACCCTTCCTACTGTTGGAGTATGCTCGTGTCATAATCACTAATTATATGGCTAGACATATGTGAGCCTATGGGGTCACACACTTATACACAGAGACACCATTTTATAGATTGTATTTATCGTATTTACAATATATAAATGACTACGTAACTCGAGATCAATAACGGGCCATTAAATACTAAGTTAGACTTAGTGTTTTTGGACTGGGCCAACAACGGGCAAGCCCATTGTGGGCCCTTAATGTGGCCGGCCATATGGGAGGTTCAAGAGGGAGTATGGAACTTGTTAAGGGGCCTTGATGTAAGATTGTAATTGATAAGATCAAAGGATTTGATCAAATCAATTACACATTGAATTATCATAATACCATAACAAACTCTCCTCTCTCTCTCCCCTCTCCATCCTCACGGCACAAACATAACACCCTTTAGGGTTTTGTGGTTTTGATCTCCTCTTGATATTATCTATTGTAGGTTATACCAAGATTCATTGTTGCGGGGTTTAGACTAGCATCGGGTGGTGATCAAGGACGTGTAGTGTGGATACACATAGAAGAGATCAACCTTATTGATCTCTTGGGGTTTCATATACAAGTCGACACATACATATTGTAGTGATCCGGATCACGTCAAGGTTATCCTGTTATGTTTATTATTGATTGTCTATGGCAATGGATCGTTGTGTGTGATGTTATCGCTGCTTATAGTTTAATGTTATTTTTCATACATCTATAGTGTATCAGCATCATATGTTGTCTGACATTGTATGGTAATGTATAACGTTGATTTTAATGGATTTAAGTGGTTTTAAAACACCTAGGGCTTGAATATCTGAATTGTCGCTTTATAAGTCTAAGATCGACTTTTTGATCATGGCATTTGTTATGAATTGTTTATTTATATCGTACCAAATGGCTAAAACGCTTTTTTGAAGATTTTACGATTCAATCGCATGAGCTTATTTCTGTGGTAAATATGTTAAAGGTTCAAATATCAGTGGTTATGAGTCTATGCCATTTGTACGCGTACCTTTCTTTTAATTTGTTATTATTTCTTCGATTCGTTGGCTAACAATTAATTCTTGTTTTTTTTGTTTCTAAAATTGATTTTAATCCTATGGATTTACCAAAATGTAATAATCTTATTGATGATTTTATTTGGCATTAGCAAATATGAAACCTAGACCACTTTTTGGTTTTTTGATTTTATTGTGTTTTTTCTGTGTTTTGTAGGGTTTTGCATGTTGATTTCGCGTACTTGGTTTTAATTTTTATATTTTGTGTTTTGGCACAATTTATTTTGTGCATTTTTTATCATGAATACAAATGTTTATCATGGTTAGCATTAACTTTAATAATTTTATTGTGAATGATTTTTGGTAAGCAAAGCGAAACATATGACATTTGGTTGTAGACTTGTATTGTTGGTTGGTTTTTACGTGATTACCATGTTGGATTTTTAATGGTATTTTTTCTAAATTTTGGTTTTGCATGTTTGGGCATTTTACAGTAGATACAAAGTAGATTAGTTGTATTTTACTTTATATGTATTGTAAACAAGAGCTTGGAAGCAAAAGGCGAAAGATTGAAGAGTTGTAGACTGAAAGTTGCTGCTGGACACCTGTTGGGAAAAACGTGATTACCTGCTGATTGGTAAGGTATTTTTTTCTAAAATTTTTGGTGCAGGTCCACAAGACATAGGGCTACAACTTTGTCAACTGGGCCGAATCATGAGGAGGTGATCTTCCTGGTCTTTTGGGCCTTGCAAAACAGGAAAACTGGGCTGACAGAAACTGAAGTTCAAGTGCATAATGGGCCTTTTACTTGCTCATGATTGTCTTGGAGCAAGTGGGAGCCCTCCATGTGGTTGTGATATAAGTCCCTAGTTGACTCTTGGTTCTTGTGATGGCTCACAAGACCAAGCATAGGATTTTCATCGGTTGAGGCTTTGCATATTGTGGTTGTATGTTTGTTTGGTTGTTTTTTTGTATGGTTGTGACTACATGAAAAACGAAAATTGTTTTCATAAAACTTAAAACAAAACATAAACCATTTTGAACTAAGTCTTATGATTTAGTTTAACTAAGTTTAAATATGATTTGAAACTTAAAATCATTGTTTTCTATATAAACAACACTTAAACCGGTTGAGATTGTTTGTTTATTTATTTATTTGTATTGTCCAAACTAAATAATAATCCACATAGGATATATATTAGTCTTGAAATGGACAACTTGACACACATAAATTAAAACAATGATTAGACTTAAGTTAAGAAAAGTTTTTAACTTGTGCTACGAAGAATGAATGCATGCTTCTTTCGTACACGCTTTTGATCCACATCAAAATATTTACCCGTCAAAATTTAAGTCGTGCCGTCCAATTTTGAGGACACTTGCAATTACTTTTTGCCTATGCGTGGGACCTAGGTTGAATTGTAACCCAAGGTGACTATTCTCTATGCGTGAGACCTAGATATATTATCACACGTTTTCAAATTGGATGACTTAATCGAGTTAAGCGGTTAGACCTTGACCCGAGGCAAAGATGGGACTAAACATGCCTACATGACACTAGTTGTTTGAAACTAGATGCCATGAGTCCCATAAGGATCTAAGAGTTGTACATGTAATACAATTGGTGATCTTCGCCTACCAATTGAATCTACTATTGCTAGCAGATCAACTGATGTGATAGTAGAAGCACAATGTGGATCTTAGCCTTTTCGTAAATTAATTGTTTTATATTATAAACATGGGGTAGTTAATTTATAAAAGGATAATTATCGAAAATACTAAAATTGAACTTTGTAAATTCAATTAATGAATTAATGCAACACAACCGTAAACAAAAGTTTGTTCTTTTCTTGTTAAAAGTACGAACTGAGTCTTCTTTCCTTGTAAGAAAGAGACTTGTTCCTATCCTTTTTCTTTATGAGGAAAAGCCATAATAGGAATATTTGAATTTTCCTAATTCTAATAAAACTCAAAGAACACCTACTCTAGAAATCGTGATGTCTTGTAAAAGACAAAACGGTTAAGTATGGTTACACATCTTATTCTTTCAAGATTGTTTTATAACCCTAGTTTCGGTTTTGAAACATTGTAGAAATATAAGATATTTGGATAACTAAAGAACACGTTTTCTATAGCTACCAAACTAAAATGAGTTTAAATAATTAGAAGACGGAAATATCAATAAACCGCAAAGTGGTAAAGGCAATTACTAGCATGATTACCTAGCAGTTTGTCTTAACCCAATAAATCTATTGTGGTACTACATACCCTTGTGGTATGGTAGACCAAGTATGGAGGAAATGCATGCCTATTTTCAAGTTAAAATAGCAATGATGACTAGCCCATCATCTATATGTTAGAACTTGATGCACTTCCTTGAATACCTAAGTACATGTTTACTAGTCAAAGTGACTCGCATTAGCAATAATGTGTAGATATTCAATGAAAGAAGGAAAGTATCTAATCGCCGCTCACTCTCCACTGGTGACGAAACACATGTAATGTTGTCTAATCCAGTGGGAGCTACGTGATTATATTACTGGTGACGAAACACATGTAATGTTGTCTAATCCAGTGGGAGCTGTAAGCTTTATTACCTTTCAAGTTGCCCATCTTATTTCTAGATTGTCTTGAAATAATACATTACTTTCCACATGTCAAGCATCATAGTTTATATAAGAACCATTGCATAAATTTTATAAGATAACTTGTCGCGTTCCTGATGTTGCTTCCTGAAATGTTATCTATAAAATCATTATGCATGATTCATTATTAAAACGATAAAGTTCTACATATCTATATTTTGATTTTGACTAAAAATCATATGTTATCTAAGACATTGTCATATTGTTCATACAAACACACGAGCGTAGTGGTGCTTGTATACTCTCATGATGTTGTGCCATGCACAAGTGGGAGAAATCTCAATTGTGTGCAAGGTACAACATATAACAATATGACTAATAGTTTTTCTTGAGTGAAAGGTAAGAAACTAAGATTCTACTAGGACTTCTACACATAAAATGTAGGTTGCCCTACTTAGAACTAATATCAAGATAACATGAAAAGCTACTTCAACATATTCACTGAATTGTTTAGTAAATATGATTATGTTTTCTTGTAAAGTCATAATCATGAAGTATGAAATTAACTTGAATATACTATTGAGGCCAAGAGTCGGCGCTCGTAATTGCTTTAGTTGAATATGTTTAGGTCTCTTGTAAAGACACAAACATCAATTCCGTTAATTCTTGAAAGACTTATAACGTAAAGTAAGACGTTGATTTGTTATGTCTTCTTGTTAGGACATGTACACTTACGACGTATAATATTAAATGTTTATGTTTTCTAGTCAAAACATACACATGAAGTAAAGTATGCAACAGGCTAAAATTACTATTGATACCATCTGGTTTGACTTGGTTGGTAGATATGTAAGCCCAAAAGTATAAGTTCATCTAATGAGTTGTGTGATAGTCTCACAACGTCAGTCCTCATGGAATACCACAACTTTATGGTATGTCCATCATGGAAAATCAAACACTGTTGATATTGTTTGATCTTTGATAACTTAAACTGTTTTACCTCCAAAGCTATCAAGGTTAGAAATTGGATGTGCCATGTGTACACTCAATATGATTCCAACCCAGAAGAAATTTAAGACACCATTGTATTATGGCATGGGATGAATCTCATTATGTCTTAATTGAAGTTCCGAATTTGTTAACTACTTAAGAGTAAGTAATTAACAAACTAGAGTCAAGAACTAACGGTGTATTTTGGATGTCCCACTTGAAAATAATTTATTGTTACTCAAGATGCTTAGTATCTAGAGATTAGTCTCTACATACAAAAGCAAGTGGGAGTACCTTTAGACCTTGAAGTTGTTCAAGAACTAAATACACAACCTTCTGAGTACACTTGCTAATGTCATACTAAGGTTGAACATGGATATGTTATACCATAGATTGATATCTCTCATTCATAAATCCACAAGGATACCTCTTGCACCTGAATGATATAGTTTTTATATCAATGCTGAGGGACATAAGTTAGAGGATCATGGTGAACCTGCTAACTACTGAAATGCACTATCAGATATTGTATCTGATGAGTAGCTCAAAACTATGAATGTTAGGATGCAGTCCTTGAAAGACAATCACTCATGGAGTTTGATTGATCTCTTACCAATCAGTTAGACTGTGAGGTTAAGAATGAGTTTCTTGAAGAGAAAACTCAAAAGGACGAACTTGTACACACATTTAATGCACGCGTAGTAAAAGAGTTTACTCATACTCAGGAATTGACTATGATTAAATCTTCCTATCTACAAACATTAAATGTATAAAGATGATTATTTGTCATACTTGTTTTCATGTAAATGAAATATGACAATCGGATATCAAAACACTTTTCTTGTTGATTACCTTTGCGAGGACGATGAGTAATCAAAAGGGTTTATGAATCCATATAGTCTTTATTATGTATACAAGATAAAATAATCCATGTGTGGATTAGATCATGCATCTAGGAGCAAAGATCTTGAGTTAATTATAAAATCATTAATTTGATTTTGATTAATAAGATTACTCCTAAGTACACTAAGAGCAAGTTGGAGCACTGTATTTATTTTCTTAGATCTCATATGTTGTTAACATATTAGAAACCATATTCCATCTAAGCTAGACTTTAATCCTTAGCTTGGAATGAAGTTTCTCTTGAGGGATTTATAAAATAAGACATACAACCTTGTTATGTATATGTTTATTAGAATAAACATAAGCGGTTATTAAGTCTAAACACAATATGACACGTTATTGAGGGGAGTCTCAATGATCAGTCTCACTTGATGAGATTGAACACATGAATGGAAATCTTAAGTTCGACTAAAGGATTTATCATGTAAGTCATATTACGCATTGGGCTATATTTATCAGTTGCATGAATGCAAGATGAGTTGATAACAACAAATATCTAAGTGAACGTCATTAGATAATTGTTAAACGAACATTAATAATGGACCTACATAGGACCAAAGATATGTTCAAACGTTTACGGATAATTGAGGAGCTCTGTTTTGTTTGCATACGCTGATGCTTATTTAACTGAGATAATACTCAACCCTAGTCATGGAAGGATGTCATCATGAATGATGACATTGCTGACTAGATGTGCTCGACTGAGAGCATTAATGCGTTATACATTAAAAGAATAAGAATACTTTATAGTTTGAGAAACTATTCAGATGACTATCTAAAGTAGGTGTTTTGCTGGCTTCAAACACCCTATGGAGTGTATTGTTGCGATACTCGTCTTGTACTTGAATGTGCACATACAAAGGACAATCATCATTCAAACCTTTCATGAGTTTTGAAACAAGTATTCTCAAAGTTTACTCAGATGACTACTTGTTGTCTTGTACAACATGATTCGATCATGGTGGGAACATCGGATCCCGAACTATGAGTAGTCTTATGCATATCTGTTTTTAGTATTCGGATAATGGAACTGTAAGCAGTCGTATTATACAATAAATTGATATACCGGGTATGATCGTCTTCATTTATACTACTGTGTTCTATATTTGCATGTTTAATCCATGAATAATTTATTTATTCTAAAATCATCCATTGTCGGTTGACGATACGGGAGTATCATCAAATTAAGACAAATGTGAGCGTGTTGGTGATTTATTTGCCACACTCACATGTTGTTCATTGGGATGAACATTGGATTGACCCAACCTACGAGAATTCACTACATGGATCGTCGTCAATAGTGAATCTCGCAAGAGGTTTTGTCTCTTATCCTTAGACTTGAGATGCAAGCAGGTCTTGCATGTGTGGAATTTCATTCCTTAATATGGTTAAACGCTGTCCTGAATAAGGTAGTTATAAAGGCCATTACCAGGAGTGATATGAAGCATGTGAATGACACGTGTAGTCAAAACAGGATTTGTTCCTCCACATGTTTTGGAGTTAGATACTATTGGGCCCCTCGATGAATTGAACAGATGTTTGTATGGCCGTACCCAACTGGGATTAAGATGAATCTTAAATCCACTTGGTAATCTAGTTCAATATCTATATCGAGAAACATAATAGTTGAACTATTAGAATGACTTTTGATCCATGTCTAATATTCAACACGGTATCTGTAACAAAAGGATAGATGACATATAAACCATCTGAAATGATAAGTTTAAGAAACTACCCTCACATATTTCTAGGGGCTTTGGCGTGTTGCTAGACGCTAACCATTGCTAGTATAATTACCTGATTATTATGACGTCGCAAGTGGGAGCTGTTGGAGTATGCTCGTGTCATAATCACTAATTATATGGCTAGACATATGTGAGCCTATGGGGTCACACACTTATACACAGAGACACCGTTTTATAGATTGTATTTATCGTATTTACAATATATAAATGACTACGTAACTCGAGATCAATAACGGGCCATTAAATACTAAGTTAGACTTAGTGTTTTTGGACTGGGCCAACAACGGGCAAGCCCATTGTGGGCCCTTAATGTGGCCGGCCATATGGGAGGTTCAAGAGGGAGTATGGAACTTGTTAAGGGGCCTTGATGTAAGATTGTAATTGATAAGATCAAAGGATTTGATCAAATCAATTACACATTGAATTATCATAATACCATAACAAACTCTCCTCTCTCTCTCCCCTCTCCATCCTCACGGCACAAACATAACACCCTTTAGGGTTTTGTGGTTTTGATCTCCTCTTGATATTATCTATTGTAGGTTATACCAAGATTCATTGTTGCGGGGTTTAGACTAGCATCGGGTGGTGATCAAGGACGTGTAGTGTGGATACACATAGAAGAGATCAACCTTATTGATCTCTTGGGGTTTCATATACAAGTCGACACATACATATTGTAGGTGACTCCCGGATCACGCTTCAAAGGTATATCTCACTTGTTTATGTGTTTATTATATTTGATTGATCATATGGCACTATGGATCCGTTGTGTGGTGATGTTTATCCGCTGCGTTTATATGTTTAATATGATTATTTATTTCATACATCACCTATTGTTAACCACACCCTCCCTACATAAGAGACAAAACCTATTTTTAAAGAATGTATAAGCTGACAAAGCAGACAGTACAAGCGGCGGCAGCGAGAAGTCAACACACCCTCCCTACATAGGGAGGGTGAGGTTATCACAGCCTTTAAGTTAGAAGGGTTGGTTGAGAGGGTTGGAAGGATAAAATGAGTTGTAGAGATATTATTGGTGGAATTTGAGAGGGCTGCTCATGTAGTGCTACATGACTCCGCCTACCCTAAAACCCAAAGAAAAATGCGTTGAACGGAGGAAGCGTGAATAGTCAAACGAAAGAGACATAAGGTGTGGGGTGGCCGCATGTCACGTGACACATCTCCAAACATACCATTTATACTAACCTAACACGTTATTCGTATCCTATGCGGGTCGATATTTAAAGCATATGAGGTTGTGTGGAATGTACAAATTACAAAAGTTATACTGTATCCATAACCCACCCCATCAATAATTGTCTGAATATTTCTCTTTCGTTGTATGTACCTTTTTAATTTTAGGGACTGTTAACCGGACGGGGGGACAAGGGTGGCAGGCCCTTTGTCTCCCCATTTGTCCCTTATTTTTTCCTGCATAGCATAGTTTTTGTCAGTTTCTGTTTCGTATTTTTAACAGTTTTAAGCGTTTGACTTATTAAACTTTATATTTTCTGTTCCGCATTTTCAGGTTTATAACTTTTTGATATAAACAAAATTATAAAAATAAAATAAAATGAATGAAAAAAAAAAAAAAAAAAAAAAAAAGGGGTCCGGCTAACATTTTGGGGAGGGTATATCCGATCCCCTTTTTAATGGTCACTGTCTACCTATTCAATTAAAATGTATGGCTCACACACTCATATCATTCACATAATTAATGTAAATAGTTGTTTATGGTTGGAGCCTATTGGATGACTGGCGACGGATGATGGACAGTTGCATTCACAGATGACAATGGACGATCTGAAAGATAGTTACGATTAAAAAAAAAAAGTATTTAAACCACCAAGTTTTAACGCAAACAAAATTATACGTATATTAAAAAGTAAAAACTTATTTCAGGAAATTTTATTAATTTATTAAAAAAAATTAGTATCATAGTAAAACGTCTGATAAGTTTCATTTTCTATTGTTTATACTACAAAACTAGTTATAATGCCCGTGCACACACGAGGTTTTTTTCTAAAATTTTTAATAGTGTTTTTTATCTATTAAAAATCAAATACGTTATTTTTTCTATTTGTTTTTTAATTATGGTTCTTAATTTTTGTTTTTGAATTATGTTTGACACATCTAGTAATGATTCATATATAGTTTTTGCATAGACATGGCCATCTTTATGTACAAAATTTAGTTTTTACTTGCACAATAAAAGCTTAAAACTACAATCTATAAAATAGTATATGCATTGTAACCACATGTGGTGACCCAATGGTTTGGATTTGGTCTCCTAAATGGGTAAATCCCTTGAGGTCCCAGGTTCAAACATTTGTGAGAAACTAATCCCCATGTGGCCACGGAGGTTCACCTGCCATGACTCTGGGCTATCCAAAAGGGTAGTCGCCCTGATATTAGTCGGCTCGCAATGTCAAGTCAGAACCCAAGTAAAAAAAAAAAAGAAAAAAAAAAAAAAAAAAACTTGCAAATTAAAGTATACTATTATGAGCATTAATGGTCAAATGTATCAAAATAAAAAAAAAAAAAAAAAAAAAAAAAACACTAAACATATCACAAATGAAAAAAAAAAATTAAAATAGCATGACAAACACTAAACATATCACAATGATAAAAAAAGAAATGTTGAACATACTTTTTATTTTTATTTTATTTTATTATTAATTTTTTTATATCTAATTTAAAGATTGAAATTCAAGTAATTTCTACATTTGTCCAACTCTTCCAGGCTCTTACCCTACTCAAATCAAGTACAAAATGTAGTAAGCATAGTTACACCAATGACAAGTTTTCATATTATATTGAAAAGATAATGAGTGTAATCACCAACCGATACACTCTTTAATATCATTAGCAGCTCAATGAAAATATGATTAACCAAACACCCCTTTATATAAATACCAAACGCTCCTATAAACAGCAGTAGCCAAACACCCCTTTAGATAGCAATAACCAAATGCTCCTTTAGAGATCAGCAATCATAAACTGCAACAACCAAACACCCCTTCAGACAGCAACACCCAAACAGTCCTTTTGGACAACATTAGCCAAATACCCCTTTAGATAACATTAGAGTTGAACTTTTACTAATAAATTTTAACTCCAACCCCATCTATATAATCTTTACTAATAATCAACCATTCGGCAGCCGCAACTTTCAAATATCCCAACACTAAGGATAAATATTCTCAAATTAGCTACACACCTCATTATCTATTTCCAAAAGCTTGCATACTATAGTTGACTAGTTGTTACGGTAGTTGTACCTTGGCCATCCAAATAAAAATAACCGGCCCATCTTATACGAAGATTAACATAACCCAAACTTATTGCATCCGCTGCTATTACAAACTTATATTTATGATACAACAACTGCATGTCTGTAAAAAAGAAATAAACAATAAAATGCCTAATTCTTGGTGTTAGACATCTACAAACTACTCACTATATGTCTCTTCGTAAAAGTGCTTGCCATACCTTGTTTATATTTCTAACCATTCTTTGAAGTTCATTTAACTTGGCCTCCCAGTTGTGTGAGGTGTGCATATTGGGTGTTTTGAAGCAGTATTACATGCACATTGTGTGGGGTGAGCTGAAAAGAACCAAGAATAGATGATATACAAATTCCAAGAAACACAAAAAAGGCATGCTACTTGATAGGGAAACCTGGACTTACTATTCTCGTCTCTATTGTCAATAGGTTCCTACAACGTTAATGATACGGCCAAGATTGCTCCACCAACTGACAGTAATATATAAAATTAAATAACCTCCATAAAAAAAATTTGTACTACATTCTTAAGCAAAAATTACCATGAACGGGGATGATAATAGATGTGGTAGCACCTTGGCACCTCGTAGGTTGTAGCTACATGTACATTCGTGACATCTTTATTCATGTCGAGGTCTCGTGGCATAACTATAAGCATGTTTAATCTGAGAATACAAAAATCGTTCACAGTCAGTAGCAATAAAGCATTTCTAATCAGAAATTTACTTTCACGTCACAAGAAAGTTAATGATCGTCTTGAAACTAACTTTAGTTATTCAATGACAAAAAATGAATATATATACTTCATAGTTACCCCAATTGAATTGGTGGTTGGATAGAATTTGAAGCTCAATATGATGACGGCTATCTTAAGCAAAAGTTTATAAACTTTCACGATCGCATTGCCCAAATGAAACTTGATAATTAATCTCATAACGCTTAAAATAGACCCTTCATAAAGTAGAGCTAAACTTATATTTTTAACATCATCACATTATGCTATATTAAATACCTACCAAGAATATAGTTGTAGTAAGTATTGTATAATTTTGTTCAGTTTATATTTTATGCAGAAAGATGTATGCTATATTTCTTTTGTCATAAAACATGTTCATTTGCGTGCCTTTCTTATACACCAAGAAAAGTAGTAATGTGGAACACTGAAACTTACTTCGTGTGATAAAAATCAATATCGTATTCGAAAGATGTAGGAGGAAATTTTTTTCAGCTGCAACTCTGCAAGAGGAGTCCGACGTTGAGGACCTTGTTGCCCTGTGACGACATAAATATACCTCCCATCGGTTTCCATTCCTGAATGAGAGTTAGTCATTTGCTTTGGTGTAGCAAAGCTTTCTCCCTATTTGTTGTTTGTGAAATTGTAAACATCGATATAGGAATGTATCCGTAACTAAATTTATTAGCAATTAGCTAAATACAATAATGAGAGTGTTCTGATTTGCATTCTGAAAGCAATTGTTGTAACTTATGGAATCAGGATTAACTAAAGCTAACAAAAACGTAGGTAATTTTACTTACTCAACAATAAATTTCCTTACAGCCACTTTTACCTATTTCCAACATAATCATTTTTAACCCACACACTAATAAATGACGAATGCGGATTGTATAAGCATAACCGTGGATCAGAATACTCCTAAGTAGCTTAACATTTACTCAACAATCATTTTTATTACAACAAACATTTACCTCAAAATGAAAACACTTTACCCAAACACAACGAAATGAATATTGCGGAGTGTATACTTAAACACACATCAAAACACCCCTGAGTACCTGAAGATTTGATTAACCATGCAATTATATAAAGGGATCACAAAGATTAGGAAAACCCATATTGATGTCTACTTACTACCATGTAAATTTATTTTATATAGATTCAGGCTTAATTTGTTGACTCCAAAATTGGACCAAACACTTACATATCTGTAAAGGAATACAAATGTACTTGAGTTGACATATAACCCATCAGAATGCAATCACACTTGACCATTAGCCTTTTATATTGCACTAATTTAAGTGTATTTCCAAAAGTTCAACCAGGGAAGTGAAAAAGGGCAAACATTCTCCTTTTTCGACCAAGTTCGACAAGCGATAATCTTGAATTAGAAGAACTTTGAAGTGTATCATAACTTACTGGTGGAACAAAAGTATATCACAACATAATGTAACCCATAAAACATTAGGATTAAGATAACTGCTCTTACTTGATAAAGGTTGCATACATCACCTTGTTTCGCCTATGACACCTACAATTTTGTGTACTAAAATACTCAATTGACCACGTCGTTTGTTCACAAACATTATCATGTCAGCATTTTCGTTGAAGTACGATGCGTTCAAATACATGACACATGTTACAGTTTATGTAACAAAAACAAACAACACGTTTCAATCGTAAGAATTGCTTAATGCATGAGTCCTGTTTGACATATTTGGGTATCTATCATTTATGTCCCGTCTTAAAAACTTTTTTATGTGACTATAATAAACTTGCACTTGTAAGATGTATAGTTGCTGCTGCTAAATATTTACTTTTCTATTATATTTTATAAGCCATTAGCATTTAACAGACCGTCAGGATATGGATAACCGTAATACAATATAAATTCGTATTATATTAGGAAGTTTGCAGTTTTTTATAAAATTTACATTCTAGTCCAAGAATATGAAAAAAGCTTTTAAAAAAACAGAAACTTATGTCTTCACCTTTAGAAGATTTTTGGAAAAAAGTTGGGAAAATTTAAATGGAAAAGTTGAACCATTTCAACCCGAAATGGTCTAGATCCGTACCCGAAATGGTCTTGATCCGTTTAAGTATGTACTTAGAATGACACATTTTAACCCGATAATGTTGTTTTGATTGTTACCTAACTCGTCCATCTTGTCACCTCTAGCACTACCTTCTGCATCAATGGAAGTGGAAGTGAAAATTAGGCATGCATTCACTAATACATCAGTTATTGCGCAAAATTAAGCATTATTCCCAAGCAATGTCTTTACAGTTAATAGTAATGTACAATGCAGCCATTCCAATCTGCATTTAAAAAAGAAAGATTACTTCAGACCAAAAATTGGATAACAAACACCCCTTAATTATTAATCAAGTTTAGAATACATGACCTTATGGGAATGAAATTCTTACAAACTTATTTAATAAGCAAAAACAATATCATTGGATTCAAAACCTACTCAACAAATGCCTTAAAGTATAATCCTCGCAGATATGCCTTTGGTATCGAGGCATCCAACTTAATTGCTTTGTTTGCATCATAAACAGCCTCTGCACCAATACAATTGTAATACCTCAACCTAGCTGGAGTGACACAAAACCGTGTCAATGCTGTTGTGCCCCAATTAAGTAGCCTTGTTACCATACTCCTTGCATTGTTGATACACAAATTAGAAGAATAATCTAATTATTTGCTGCATGCCACAAAGAAAATGGAATTTGTTTCAGTACAATATAACAATAATATAAATAAGATATTAGCCAAATGTGGAACTCAAGTTTCATGTTATACATTTGTATGTTTCTATCTTTAGTTGCTACTGCAAATTAATTTTTTGTTATTTTCTAATATACTTCTATCTTCTGATTTATTATGTTGTAATCTTTTCAAAACAAATCTATAGCAAAGCTACATTTGCTGTACTTTGATTGTATATGGACCAAGTCTAATAAAGCATAAGCACGAAAAAAATACGGATTCCCAAACACCCACTAACATGCTCAAAGTTTGTAGTCAAGTAAAAGTACTATAAATTTCAAGCTCAACACTTAGCAAATACATGATCCCATAACATTGTAAAGGTGATGAGTACCAAGTTCAAAGGATTAGTATATATTTATATATCTCTTCACATAAATGAAAAACATGATTATCATGTACTAGTATTAAATAATTAAGGAGTAGTACAAAGTTCCAGCTGCATTTGTTTACTGAAAACCTACCATGATGGAGTTAGTAACCAACAATTTTAATATGATATGATCTATGGGATTCTTTTAATTCTTAAAACCTATAATACATGACAACTAAAATCCTCAATAAAGACGAATAGTAATATGAACGGTTAAGTTTTATTGTATACCTTTGTCAAAACTCTTGTAGATAACTTGCAAGGAGCTTTCTAGCTCAGCTCTGACTTGAAACGCCTAAATAAAATAGGTTCTTTATTGAATGCGAGCACGATGCTTTGCAATTGAGTGTATTCCAAAGCCTGCACAAAAATGACTCACTTTCATACAAAATATATAATATCTTTACCAGTTCTACAAACATATGTATAGCCATATGATGTCCTCTACTTATAAATCTTACTGTGATATTTTGAGGGTTTTTTTTTTAAGTCAATAAAGAAAACTTTGATATTGATATTAGGAATAACAATTAGCTCATACTGATCAAACATAAGTAATTATCAATTGGTAAAGTGAAACTACTTCTATACCTTCTTTTAGCTTTAATTTATATGTAATTCGAAAAATAATAAAAACTTCTCAAGCATTTCACAATCAAATATGATTATCAAAATTTCAAGCAATAGAAATACATCTAAACAATATATAGTACTACTGCATTGTGCCTCATTTAAACCGAGTATCTGATTCTCTTTGTTCAAATAACATATTCATTTTAAAAATGTACATCCAAACACCCCTTTAAAGTGCATATATGTTACTCCAAACAAAACATTATAATTGTGAATACAAAAGCTATATAATTAGCTAGTCAAACTCAATCAAGATTCACAAACAGTCATTCAACCACTATGCAATGACTTCGACTACACATATGAACAATGTACATGAAAACAAAATAGTTTTACCTCAATTGGGTTGATCGGAGCAACACTAACTAAAATTACCAAATTACCCTAAAGAGAGTTGTCCTTGAAAAACTCCCGTAGTAGCATGCCCAGAACTCCCTATCATCAAATAAGTCTTTATCATCTCTAACGGAGCAACAAATGTTGAAACCATTCCTACAACTGCACCTTTGCTTAATATTTCTTAATGAAGCATTCCCAATCTTGATCTATGTAGGTCTCTAATTATATCCTAGGGTAATTATTGAAGGTAAGGGTCTCTAACTCCAAAATGATGATTTTTCAATGGAATATGAAAACACAGTTAAAATATTTGTTTAACCTAGCATTCATTAAAAGATAGAATATGAAACACAGTTAGAATATTTGTTTAACATTTAGGTTCAAATGATTGGTACTCACCTCAGTACATTGCACTTTAATTTATGTCACCAACGTCAACTCACATCACAACTAAATGCTAACCTGGCCAAAGAAAAAAAGAACCCACATCTCATTGTTTTTTACATTTTTTAGGAACGCTTTGCATACTGGGTATTTGATTGCTAGAACTTGGACAAAAGGTTATCAAGATTCTCATGGGTCATTTAGGAGAAGCTACAAACTGACAATAGTCAAATTCTTTTGAGACTACTAATTGAAAAAGATAACTAAATCAGTCACACTAATCACTACACAAACCACATTATCAAACAATATTAAAAAGCATAACTCACTTGTGCATGTAAGATGAATGAAGTTCAACATTGATTCCAATGAAAAAAAGTGAGTTATGTAACTATTAATTCTCAATTAGCAATGTCCACCACTTGAGCCTCGCAGCCGGCTAAACCACCACCACAGTCCGCACAACATTAAGGTTGTGAATTTGTTTTTATATGGATAATTATTCGAAGGTTGTGAATTACTCCCAATTAAGGCTAAAGAAGGTATGTGAGTCAAATAGAGGTCAGTGACAAATCGATCTAATGACCTGAGGTGTTTGAAGGTGGCGGTTTGATGATTTGTGGTGAAGTTTTTGGTGATTGATATGTGTTTTTTGGGTTGTTTTGAGGATTTTCCGGTTTCTCTCTTAATTTACACTTTAGTCTAAAACAATGAAAAAAACGCTTGAAAGCCCATATGTATTTTTAACTTTTTAATACTTCTAAGTAGGGAAACAAATTTTTTAAAATTTTTTGGCTAAATTAAGTAATATTCATACTTTATTTTATTTTTACTTCTTATAAAAAATTAAAAATAATTTAATTATTGCCTAATAAGGAATGATTTGATTTTTTTGAAATGTAAAAGTCCCCACTTGGGGTTTTGTTTTATTATATAAAAGATATCAACATTAACTCGTTAAAGGTTTTGATAGAAAAAGTCTCGTTTTTTCAAAATTTACTTGTTATGTTTTGCTAGCAATTTGGGTTTGAAGCTCATAAAGATAGGTGCCTCATAAACTCATCTAAAAGATTAGTGTCTTAGTATTGAATAGAACTTGTTCTCATACAACAATACAAGAGCCAATTACAATACAAAACCAAAAGAAAAGTATTTACAACATACAACCACAAAACCTCTCATTACCCAAAACAAACCTTTGGCGCACTTAGCGGCATATGCTTTGCGTAGTGTCCCCTCTCCACCATCTTCCCCCAACCAACTCCTCTCATCCGCTACCCTACCATTATTAACCACACTAGATGCGGTATTCCTCATTCTCTACATCATTTACTATCACCATCTTTCCCCCACCATCTCATCATCCTCCTCGTCTAACCTGAATAGCGCAGAAGCACAAATCAAGAGTGGTGTACGGTGTGACGCGAATAACGCTCCTAATGGGCCATGATATTGGCGCGCGGCGTGCATGCTTGTGTGGGTGCGCCGTGCTCTATTTTCGTAAATGAATGAAGTCCGATTCGATCTCATACATTGGGTCACGCATAGGTTCAATTTCGTAATTACCTTAAATAGAAATATACCCGCCTTTACCGAATTAAAGACCATCATTATCATTAGTTTCATCGTAGAGGTGATAATTATTGACCAAAAATAAAGATAAACAAACTTATGTTAAGGATGAACGTGTTCGTGTAATAACAAATCAACCATCATAAAATGTATAATTAACGAGTTATGTTCGAGTTAAGTTGGTATAAACATGTCACCTCGTTAATTGGTTTAGTGTCTTTAACAAATTAATTTGTAAATATGGATTTGATTTTGTACAAAACTCGTACACCTATGTACATTATACATAGTTTAACCCTTAAACTGGGTGTAATGGGTGGTCGACCACCGTTTCCCTAAGACGGTGTGCAATCCTTTGCTTTTTTGTTATGGGTTGGTGGTCTGCATGACCGAACAAGTTGCAAAATATATATATATATATATATATATATATATATATATATATATATATATATATATATATATATATATATATATATATATATATATATATATATATCCCTAACAGCTGATTGTTTAGCCAAATGATTTTTTTAATTTAATAAATTTATTTATCTATAAATACCCGCATACCATATTATTTTTAATCACAACTTCTCATTCTATTTTTATACTTTACAACTTCTCCTTATATCTGTATAAAATAGTCCAAAAAATATAACCCAACACAACATCGACAACCAAACGCCGAAACACCTAATTCAAACTTCTGTCTCGGTCACTCACCACCAGTTAATTTTTGAGCCCCAACTTTTGTTTACGAAACACAACAACCACAATACCACAACCCATAATTTGTACCTCCACAACAACAACATATGTATCAACCACAAATGTACCAGCCGCAACAACCATTGTATCAACCACAAATGTACCATGATCTTACATCAACACAATCGTTCCATGAGAAAGTGTCATCATCATCCACTCCATCAACATCGCCAGGTGGGGGTGGTGATGAACCATTGGTGAAGTCGTTTGCGAACAAATTTACAAGTGTTCAATCGTTAGTTTGGTCAATGAAGAAATTAGATCATAATTCCTTTTTGGAGATAAAGAGGCACAATATGAAAATGGAATAAAGGAAATTCAAACTACAACAACAAAATTCAACTTCCAACAACTAAAACAACGACAAGAAGACGAATTGTTCTATATGAATACTATTAATCACTTAAGTGCAATCCACCTCGAAAATGTGTTGCAGCCGAAGAAGAACATTAAGGAGAAATACAATTTAGATTATTAGTTTTATGATTTTAATTTCGTAAGTTTATGTTTTTTTAACTTTTAGTGTAATGTTTTTCATTATTAATGAAGGTTTAATTTCTTTTTATTTAATCTTATTAAAATAAACTAGTTTGATGGTGTGTTGAATAGTGATGTGGCGCTAACGCGGAGGTGGTGGGTTTGGTGACCATTATCTCTGGCCTTAGACTGACCATTATGGTAGCCTTCATCACCCATGGTGGGCACCTTTCGCGTGTGGTCTCCCTTAACGTCCTCTTACCGCCGCTCGCAATGGGGCTTATTTTGTGTTGGTTTGGTGGTGGTCACCACCAACGAAAGAAAGGGAAAATAAGGAGTAACGGTCCAAAAAGTGACCACTGGAGAGTTTTTTTTTTTTTTTTTTTTTTTTTTTTTTTTTTTTTTTTTTTTTTTTTTTTTAAAGTAATAATAATAATTTAAAATTTTATCATCATATTTACCTAAAATAACCATTTTTTTTTCACACATTCAAATATCATCTTTATCTCATTCTCCAAACAATCTAATAATAAATATTTCTAATATTTTATTACCAAATGACTTCCGAATCATTCTTGCTTTCTTCTTCAGACAAAGAAGAAGAGATTAATAGTATTAACTCTGAGTTTATCAAAAGTGCGACGTTGTATTATAAGAAAAAAAAGGTGAAAGCTCACAAATAAAAAGAAACGTTGTATATAGAGATCGTTATGGTGCTCAGGATCGTTTAGTGGTCGCTTACGCTTCCCAACACCAAATGTATGGCGAAGATACATTCCAGAAGAGGTTTCGAATGAGTGAAAAACTATTCACAAGCATAGTTGAAGAGGTAACTGATCATTGTGATTTTATTCATAAAAATATCGATTGTACGGGAAAAATGGGGGTTTCCTCATTGATGAAGTGCACCTCGGCAATTCTTCTATTGACATATATACTGGATCCTAATGTCCTAGATGAATATTTGCAATTGTTTGAGCAAATTTCTCGTGATTATCTTCAACACTTTTGTAACTCTGTTATAGAAATATATGACGATGACTATATGGGGAAACCTACTTAAATCGATGTGGAAAAACTTTATCAATTTCACGAAGAAAAGCATAGGTTTTCAGGAATGATAGAAAGACTCTACCGAAAGGATTGGGAGTGGTAATTGTTCAATGCATATCGCGGTCAATATTGTAGACTTGATCATGGCAGGAACCCATTCATTTTGCAAGAAGCTGTTGCATCACAAGACTTATTGATTTGGCATGCTTTTAGAGGAAAGACATTGTGAAAATGACCTTGTCCGAACTCACCAACAAACGTTATAAATTGTAAGACAAATAAAATCGACTTAAACACATCACCATCTTTGTGTTGATTTGGTCGAACACCAATCAGGTGGAGCCTAATTTAAGTTTTATTTTTATGTGTGATGTTTCTAATTATCAATGTAATTTTTTTATTTTTATTTTAATGAAAGTTTAATTTTAGTATTTATTAAATTTGTTAAAAAAATGACTTTGGTAATTGGTTAGGTAGTGACCACTACCCTTGTAAATGTGGTGGTAAGGTGGTGTGCTAAAAAGCTGATGTGAACTTTTACAAAACCGGTCATATGTTTAATCCTAACTTCCAGGGCTAGAAACTGATATGTGCCTCAACATCTCACCTTAATAATTTTTAGGGGTAATCTCATATGTGCCTCATCATACCTCTATACCCCACTATTTTTAGGGGTAATCTCATATGTGCCTCAACATCTCACCTTAATAATTCCTTGCCCCAAAATAAAATTATTTTTGCATTTGCCCCTTTGTGACTTATGCGCTCTTTGCGACTTACGCAACTTTTACTTTTGCCCAAATGCAAGTACTAGTGTGTTAGAGTACAAATACAGGTGTGTAAGAGTACAAATCGCATAAAAAAAGTACAAGTCGCATAAAAAAAATGTAAAAGTCGCATAAAAAGTACAAATCGTATAAAAAGTACACCGTCGGTCGTATAAGAGGACACTTACACACATGTACTTTTTACTTAGACATATGTACTTTCAAATTGGACACTTGTCAAACTTAGATGAAGTTTCATAAGTCGCATATGTCGCATAAGTCGCGAAGGGTCAAATACAAAAACTAGATTTTTTTGATACTAACATTTAATTCATGGTTACCTTTTGGGCAACAAATGAATTAGCCCTTACTTTTATTTGCAACTTCTAATTCTATCTTTATACTTTATACATTACAAACTTCTTATTTTATTTTGGTACAAATGTTTCAAAACACTCAAAAAAATAAAACCCCAAAAAAAACATCAACAACCAAATGTCTAACCACCCAATTCAAATATTCGTCTGGGTCACTCACCACCGGTTAATCTTCAAGCCCCAACTTTTGTTTAAGAAACACAATAACTACAACACCAACAAGCACAATACCACAACTCACCATTCGTACCTCCACAACAACAATAACGTATGTATCAGCAACAAATGTACCAACCACAACAACGAATGTTCAACTTTCAACATCAAAAACAACGCCAAGAAGACGTATTATTCTATATATGTTTGGTGGTGTGCTAAATGCATGAATGATGATGTGGAGATGTCGTGGAAATGCCGGTTTTGGTGACCATTACCTCTAGCATGAAGTGTCAATTGACCATTCCTCATAGACCTAGCCTAATGCAATAAGCACGTGTTTTATGTGACCTTTTAGCCAGGAGTTGGATTAAAGTCATTGAACACATGACCTATTTCTTCGAAAGCCTAGAAATTTGCAGTGAGACTGACGCTATCATGTGTAAATACTTACGCCGTTAGCTTGGAGCTACAGTTTCCCGCAAGGCACGATCCTTAGTTCTCTCTTATTCGACAACATAACTTATTGATTTTTTTTTTCTATATCTAAATTCTAAAATGTATGTGGCATAAATTATGTTTCATACTAACCTTAGTACATTACATTATATGAACATGGTGATTAAAATAAAAAAATAAAAAAAATAAAAAATAAAAATAAATAAAAAAAGTGAATTACAAAAGGAAAGTAAGAAATGGTACAAAAACAGAAGGTGTACATTAATCATGTCTAAGTGTCTAACATCGCTATGTATCTGTAAGCCCATAAAGTAACGTTACACATTTTAGCCACATAACACTACATCTTGTGTGATAAAGTTTGGTATGCACTATTTTCATGTATATAGTTCAGATTCATTAAATTATAGAACCAACACTTTATTTCTTTTGGTAGTCTTGAATGTAAAATGTACCGGATTGAAATTGAAACAAATGAAGTGACACCACCGAGGCACCAATTCTTAAGTTTACGGAGCATGTTAGTTGGTAGGAGTTTGCTCCCTTAAATTGAGCAGAATCTGTGAGCATCATATTCAATTATTGATAGCGAAAATTACTGGAGAGGCAATTTTCGAAAAGAGTTGTCCCGTAGAGGTTCAACTTTTTTTCAATATTCAAAAAGGCTTACTTGTTTGCTGCTTCTAAGCAGAGAAGTAAAAAATATACACATGTTCGGCCCAAATTTAACGCAAGTCAAAAAAAAAAAAACAACATTTGCCACATCACCCATTTCGCTGCTTTGAGTCAGCGACATCTTTTAAAATGACCCACAGAATAAAACCCAAGCATAAAACAAATCCAACTCACCATTTCTATGCTTATAAGCAGCGATCACTATTACAACTTTTTTAAAAATAAAACTTACCAAAAATATCCTAAACTTTTTAATATTTACAACTTTTTTATATAACAAACTTTATTTGTCAAATATTTAGCAAATGTATAGCGAATTCATTAATAAAAAAAATACCGTTGCGAAGAGCTCTAAATTACGAACAAAACGAGCCTAACATTGATATGGTTTTGAGGTACGTACAAATTTATAAAATATATATATATATATATATATATATATATATATATATATATATATATATATATATATATATATATATATATATATATATATATATATATATACTAGCAGGGTACCCGCGCGATGCGGCGGCGAGTACCCTGAAATTAAAAATTTGGCGAGCAACGTTTTCTAGCTATATGCGTTTTGTGATAATAACTTTACAAATAGCGAGATTTTAAGTAAAAAAAAACTATTTCATACAAAAATTGTAGGGTGCACATGCGATACTTTTTAAAATATAAAAACGATACACGGTAATATTGTGAAGATAGTTAGATAAGCCCAACCTCACAATTAATTCAACAAAATTTTCAGATTTAGCCCATACTAACTAAAAATTCGCAACCCAACTTTAAAAAATCCAGCAAACCCATAATTATTATCTAATGTCCAACCCAAATCCACAACAAACCCTACACCCTTTAGAATATAAGTTCTTTATTATGGAAACCTAAACACACATCGCACATTCAAGGTCCTCATCCAACCTTCTCTCCATCCAAAAATAAATATGCAGTCACCAAATATCTCCTTCTCCAAAATAATACGCATTTCAATCTTTCCAACCTTATAACTCCTTAACAAACGAACACAACACGTCAAATAAATCCACCCTTATATCTCCATGGCAGTCACACACCTAAATAGCTCGTCTTCCTACATATCAAAAAAGCAGCATCATAATAACATTTCTTCCATCTCCTTATCACAAACGCAGCATAAACCTTCTTTATTTCAACCGTAACCGAAGCACACTATGTTCGTCAAGATCTCATTAAAGAGGTCTTGGGTAGGTTGTTTGTTTGTTGTCCTCTTATTACTTTCAAGATCTATGATGGTTTACTCTTATACTCTTGTTTTAACAAACAAATTTATGAGTATTAAAGAGAAGACTGAGATTGTTCTTTCTTTGTAATTTTCAAGTCTCTTTCACTTTTTTTTCCCCCTTCATTTTGACTACTGGATTTTAGATTTATGTTTTGGAAGGTTAATATTTTGGAAGCTTAATTTGATTGTACATTGCGGTAAAATGGTTGTGTATTTTAGTGAGAGGGTAAATTAAATAGTGTATTAATTATATGTGTTGGATAGTACTTTTTTAGTTATCTTTGTGCTCTAAATAGTTGTAAACAATGCTTGATAATTTGTATTTTTTATATAGGGGGTGTTTTAATGACTACCATTTAATAGCATTAATGTTGTTTGATAGAATTTTGGTCTTAAAATGACACCACGCTTGTTTTTGTTGTACAATATGCTTTATTTCTTGTAAGTCTGAAAATTGGGTGCATTAAAGTGTTGTAAATCATGCATTATTTTTTGTAAGTCTGAATTTTAAGACTAAGAGGAGAGAGATTCATCCGTACATTATATGTAGTATAGATTACAAGTTTTTTTTTGAAATTGAAAAATAAAACTTACCAAAACTACCCTAAACTTTTTAATATTTACAATTTTTTTATATAACAAACTTTATTCGTCGAATATTTAGCAGATATATAGCGAATTCGTTAATAAAAAAAATACCGTTGCGAAGAGCTCTAAATTACGAACAAAACGAGCCTAATATTGATATGCTTTTGACGTACATACGATTTTATAAAAAAATATTGAAGTTTGAGATATATATAAAAAAATTATTGAAATTCAATATTTTTTATAAAATTGTACGTATGTCAAAATTAGCATATTAATATTGGGCTTGTTTTGTTCGTAATTTAGAGATTTTCGCAACGGTATTTTTTTTATTAATGAATTCGCTATATATATGCTATATATTTGACGGATTAAGTTTATTATATAAAAAAGGTGTAAGTATTAAAAAGTTTAGGGTAGTTTTTGTAAGTTTTATTTTAAAAAAATTGTAATAGTTCATTTGGAGTAAGCTGATCGCTGCTTGTAGGCATATAAACGGTGAGTTGGATTTGTTTTATACTTAGGTTTTATTAGGTAGGTGTTTTAAAAAATATCGCTGCCTCAAAGCACCGAAATAGGTGATGTGGTAAAGTTGTTTTTTTTTTTTATTATTTTTTATTATTTTTTTTTTTCCTTGCGTTAAATCTGGGCCGAACACGTGTATTTTTTTCTGACTTCTCTGCTTAGAAGCAGCGAACAAGTAGGCCTTTTTAGATATTGAAAAAAAATTGAACATCTGCGAGACAACTCCTTTTGAAAAGTGACTGTGTAGTAATTTTCGCTTATTCTTATTCAAGAGGGTGATGGGAACGGAACCTTCCCTGCATTCGCTGCATCCAATAACCATTATGATTCATGACCCACCCATACCCAACCCCTACTCTCTCTCTCTTCAAAACTTAGCGCTCTGTTCTCAAGTCTAAATTTTAAAGAATGGAAGGGGTTGTAATGGGAAGAGAAAAGTAAAGAATGAAACTCTTAAGAAAGTGGTTACTTTTATTTGTGTTCTTGAGTTTTTATTTTTAAGTTGCAAGGAAAGGAAATGAAGGTACCCAAATTACCAAGATACCCTCAAAATATAATTTATTTGTGTATAGCTCACATTTTTCTCCACTAATGCCTTTCCTTTTCATTTAGATTTCCAGATTTTACCCGTTTGAAAAGTTATTTTGCTAGTATTAGTTGAAAACCTGTACATATTTTCATTGTTTATTTTGCTGACTAGAACTTGCTCATCAATGACTGAATGTTATTCATACAGATTTTGTTGAAGGGATCTCACAATGATGAACTCAAAAGAATTAAATGTGTTATTCAGTTTGCGGTTATCATGGCATACCACTTGATCCTTGAAAATTCATTCATTTTGAATCAGCGGTCAATGTTTTCTACCACTGCCCCCCAAATGGAATGGATATATTCTCAAGCAATAATGAAAAGATCATTTCATCGATTAGTCTTGATGATACAAATGTCCCGGCTAATCACCAATCAATCAAGTCTCGAAACTGATTTGATAAGTACTGTTGATATTCCCATCGCCAATGGTTCTGATGAAAATGAATAATGAGGATAGATTTGTAATTTTACAAAAGCCCATGATGTTAATAACCCGCTTCCCCTTCTAATCCTTCCAAAATTGGACGGAACAGATATACACAAGAAAGCCCATATTTTATCTCCCTCCCACCTTCCCGTCCCTTCCTCTTCCTTCTTAAAAAAACTTAAGAACACCCATATTTTTTATTTCTCTTCTCATCCCCTTCCATTCCTTAAAAAAAATAAAAAAAAAAAAAAAAAAAAAAAAAAAAAAAAAAAACACTCGAGAACAGAGCGTAGGAGTTAGGATACCTTTACTATGTTTAATCTTTGTTTATTTTAGTTAATCTTGACCTGGTAAAAGACTTGAGATATCGGCATAGTTTCATTTCCAATTCTCACTAAAATGTAACGATGACAGCTGAACATCATCTGATTTGATCCTTACAAAAGGGTCAGTCGGCAATTGGTACCTACAAATAACAAGAATCATGATTTCTCCGCTAATAAGAGCATCCATTATGAGAAGGGGCTCAAGGGGTGTGCAAATGATGTCGTCGCACTGGGCGTCCATTTAAAATGGGCCTATTTTTCTTAATTCTTGCATATAAATACATCTGATATTAAACATATATGACGTGTGTGATTCAAATTTACAAGTGTAATGGGGCCTCCTTGCCGTTATTGCCCATTGCCACCGAAACTATGAGACGACCCTGTCCATTATGCTGGTTTATGAATAGGTCTAAATCTTTTTAAAGAGGTTGATAAATTTGTGAGGCATAGTGAAAACCAAAACCTAATTGAAATGAAAAGGTCTAAGATCTAAAAAAGAATTAATTTATTTTATAATTTATTTTTTTAATTATTATTATTATTATTATTATTATTATTATTATTATTATTATTATTATTATTATTGTTATTTTATGAAATGTTGATCGTGTTTAATATGAAAAGTTTTATGAATAAATTATATCTATAGTAAAAATAGATTTATGATATTGAAAAAGTTTCTAACTAAGGCCATTCCCAACAGTTAACTCAGCCTTAAATTTTAAGGCATGTCACGTCAGCTTTAACACACCTTAACTTAACTCAGTTTTAACACACCTTAACTCACCTTTATACATAAATTTTCAAATTCAACCCCTAACTTATAAATTACTTCATTTTTTAAAAACATAACATTCATTAAACAACATAACATTACATACTTAAAAAAAAAAAAAAAAAAAAAAAAAAAAAAAAAAAAAAAAAAAAAAAAAAAAAACTTACAACCAAATTAAAAAAAAAAATAACAACGAAATTAAAAAAATAATAATAACAACGAAAATAAAAATTACAACATAAAAATAAAGACAATCCTAAATCTACTGTGGAGGTTGTGGGAGCTTGTATTTTTGCACAATTCGAGCTTTTTCTTGGTTGATCCAAAACACCACGTTTGGATCCTGCCCGTCAGTGTTCGTCATCAAAAATTTCATTTCCTTTAGCCTTGTTATCGTCTCCTCTTTTTCTTTGGTTGCCCGATACGCGGCTTCAGCCACTTCCCTTTTCGAACGATACTCAGAGGTCATAGCCACCACGAATTACAAAGACGAGCTCGTTCCTCCCGTACTCGCTCCCGTGCTCGTTCCTCCCATACTATCGGATCGAGCTTTCTTTGCAACACGCCTTCCTATTGGCCTTGGTTGTTCATCATGAACAAACAACGCCTCATTTGTTTGGCTTGGTTGGTCATCGCCGGTTAAATCAATTCTTTCCGGCGCGTCCCATTTCTTATGACCCCGTAAAACCTCCCAAGCCTCCTCGTTGCTAAAAGGAGCGGCTTTGTGCTCGTCCCGATACATTTCTCGGGCACGTTTCAGGATATCCAATTCACTTTCCCCACTTTTTTCTTGGCGTTGGGAACGTTTGTAGTACGCGTTGAACTTTGAGCAATCACGGTTCAACGTTTTCCACTTACTTTGGATCATATCCTTGTTTCTTTGTTGGTAATTGAGTCTATTAAACTCATTCTGCACCCGTTGCCAAAACGTATCCCTGCTATGACTTCGACCCACTTGTGAGTCTTCCAACGCTGCAATATAACACTGAGCAAGCCATTTTTCCTCTTGTGGGTTCCAACGTTTGATCTTGATGGGAAAGTTTTCTTCATCATCATCCTCCAAATGTTCGGGGTTTCTTGATTTTCTAGCCTTTCGTTTGATACGACGGGAGTTTGTATTTTTCTTTGGAGGAGACGTTGGAGTGTCGGGAACATCATGGGTTGCGGTTTGAGATTGTTGTGAATTTTGGGTGAAGTGGAGATTGGAGAAATTTGTGTTTAGGATAGCTTGTTGTTGTAGTTCGAAATATAGCATTTTTTGATGTTGTTGGTAAAATTCTTGGGGCGACAAGCCAAGTGGGTTTAGGTTTGAAGATGAGCCGGCGTTTGGGTTTGAAGATGAGCCGGCGTTAGGGTTATTCCACCCGGAGTTTAAGAGATCTAAGAACGTTTCGTTCCCGTCATCGTTTAGGTTGAATCCGGACTTTTTTTTTTGGTTGAAGGTTGAAGAAGATAGTGTAATATGTAGTGTATTGAGTTGTGGAAGTGTGAAAAAAAATATGGTGTGAAATGGTTATTTATAGGAGATTGAAAATGGTTTTGAAATTTTATTATTTTTTTTTAGTTAGCCGTTTAGTTTCAAACGGTAACAAACATTTAGGGGGCTAAATGAAAAATATTTTGTGTGGAAAACTAGAAGGGGGGTTGAATAGTTTTACGTCTTTTTAATTTTATTATGAAAACTTTTTTTACTTTTAAAACTTAGATTCGAATTTATGTGAACTCAACTCTTGAACAATATGAACAAATATAAGTAAATCTAAATGAACAATGCAAGTAAAGTAATGAAATGAAATGAAAGATAGAGATAGAAAGATCTAACCGCGAGACAAGAGATTTATAGTGGTTCGGCTACAAGGACACCTTCCTTGCCCTACTCCACTCCCCGAGCACCTAACTCGAGAATTTTCTTCACTATGTCAACAAGCTCCCTTATGGCGGAGAAAACCTTACACAACTTTTGCTTACACCGGTTTAACGACACAAAGCTAAATGTCGGGTTCTAATCGTAGCTAGAACCAATCTCACAACTTCTACACAACTTCTTCACAACTTATTCACAACTTCTTCACACCTTATTCACAACTTCTTCACACCGGCTTCACAACTTCTTCACGACTTCTTCACAACTTCTTCACACCGGCTTCACAACTACTTCACAACCTAGCACTACTTATGTACACTTCTACTTCTTTACACCTTCACTACTTACACACCTTAACTTCTTCACAACTTCACTACTTACACACTAATATAGCCTAAGCAATTATGCTCACACCTATCTAACAAATATACACAACTTATACACAAATGAATGAATGATTATACAAACAACTTAGGTAGCAAGATGATACTAAGTTGCAATACGTCTTCTCTAGTTGTTGAAGGAGTATTCTTCTTTTGCACTTGAATGGTAGAAGCTTGGATCACTTGGAAACCAATGCTTAAGAATATATGATCAAAGGATTTAGAAAGGATTTGGAAGGATAAGAAGAGATTTAGAACAGAAGGTTTTGGGGTGCAAAAGGTGAGAAAAAAGTCCAGGGAAAGTCCAGTATTTATAGGCAAATCTGGACAGCTGGAGGAGCGGGGCGGTCCCCTTAAATAGAGGGGCGGTCCCCTTAAAATTAAGGGGGCCGCCCATCTGACCGTTGCCCATATTTGTCTTTTTGTAGGGAAGGTTTTTCTAGAACATTTTTACCATTTTTGGTTGAAAATTTGAATTCATAATTTTATAAAAGATTAAATATTTTTATTTAATTCCAAAAATGATTTTCTAAAAGATATAAAATGTTTTGGGTCATTTTTTAAAAAATCTAGTGATTAAGAAAATGTTCCTTTGATTATATAATGCATTAAGCATTTGTTCATTCATACCTTAAGTGATTAAGTTGTAGAAGTGAATATTTCCAACTAAATACTTGTTTACTTAATAAGTTTATGTTTGATGAGTTTACATTTTGTGATCATCAAAACATAGAGATGTGAATAAGTATTGATAATGTTTTTAGGCATTATTTATATCAACAATCTCCCCCTTTTTTATGATTACAAAACTTAAACTCATTAAATCCAAAACATTATTTTTGGACAAGTATTTAGTGAGTTTATATTCACTTCTCCCCCTTTTTGTAGAATCAAAAAGGTTATGCCGAAAAATTTCAGATACGAAATTTGTCGGGGCGAAAACTCCCCTTGATGTGTGCTCCCCCTCGTATGAGGGCACCAATGAATCGAGATATGGAATACTTGCAAGAAAAATATTAGAAGCACAAGCATACATAACAAAATATGGAATAAAAACAACAATCATTGCAAACAACAATCATGACAAACAAATATTATGAACATAAAACAAGACATTAATTAGTATGCTTGAAACATATAACAAGAAAATGGTCCTAAATTGCCAAAGAGAGCTTTCGGACTTGCTTGCGACACGAAAGCTTGGAAAATAAGCATACAGTTATGCTTAGATGGTTGATGGTAGAGTGTTTGGAATGGAATTGGTTAAGTGAGGGTAAGGATGTTAGATTAATAGAGGTATATTTTTGGAGGTGGAGAGTTTGGAGCGGAAAGCATGTGAATAGTATTTAGTTATTTGATGGTGAGGGAAATGGAGCGGATGGAGTGGATCTAACGATGTTATATCGGTTTAGAGAAGGAATATGATGAGGACGAGTGAGTAGATATTTGATCCAAGAAATATCTTCACTCAAGTGGAGATGTTGGATGAGATCTAGTAAGAAGATACTCAATACAAGTGAAATGTTTATTTAAGGCAATGATTTGTTTTTGGAGAAGGACACAACAAGGACAACAGTTGACATAATTATCAACTTGATTCAAATTGTGAGGGTGAGGTGAGCAATTTGAGTAGGGTGAGGATGGAGGTTGGCCCTTGTTGCAAGGTGCATAGCAAGGAGATCACTACGGTCATGGATTTGGTCATTTGGTGGAAGTGGAAGAAATTGGGGTGTGTAGTTGGAAGTAAAGTTGGATGTTTGACCAATATGATGAGGGTTTTGAAAGGTTTCAATGAGGTTGGTTTAAGGTTGAGATGTGTAGTTTGGAACGAAGGTGGAGGTTGAGGTTATTTTGTGATGAAGGAGGACTAGAAGGGAGTTGATCCAATTGAGCAAGGTGTAAGGCAAGAAGAGCACAAAGCTCATGGGCTTCTTTAAGTTCTTCAATGAACTTCAAGTGTTTGGAAGAAGGTGATGATGGTGGAGTGCGGTTGTTATGATGGATGAATGAACACTAATGATGGAAAAGGGCTATTTATAGTGTAAGAATGGTGTGGTTTAGGAAGGTAAATTTTGGAGGGTGGTTTAGAAAGGTGATGATGGTTGAGTATGGTTGTTATCTGGGATGGATGTTTGAACATGTAACATAGGAGTAACATGTGAGTTGGTAGGAGGTGGTGGTGATACTCTTGGTGGTGGAGACATTTGTGAGCTTGGGTAATTATGAGTGGATGAGGATGGAGATATGGAAGAAGGGGATATTCTAAGAGTGGTGAGTGTTTTGGATGGTACATTGGTAGGTTGAATAAGATGTGAGGTGTTGTGAATGAGATTGGAATAATTGTTTAGGGATTGATCATGCTCTTCATATGAATCATATGGAAGAGATGAATGGGTATTTTTGGGAGTAAAGATGGGTGATTGGTTATTATGATGAGGTTTGTGAAAGGGTTCATTGGAATGAGCTTGAGGATTGGGAGTATAGTTGGGAACAAATGTGGGTAGAGGTGTTGTTTGTTTATGAGGAATGGGAGTGTTTATGAGATGATGGAAGATTATGAGGAATGGGAGTGTTTATAGTGTGGGATTGATGGTATTAAGGAATGAATAGAATTTGTTGGATGTATTGGAATAAGATATGTTTGTGAATTTTGGGAAGTGTAGGATGAAATGGGCTAAAAAAATGGAAAAAGGGAACAGCACCTTCGACCATCAAATGGCCGGTCCCCTTAAACATTAAGGGGGCCGCCCATCTGGTGGTTTCCAGATTACTGGAAATGGGTTTTTAGCAGAAAATTGTAGAAAGGGTTGTGTTTTTGGGTTTAGTTTCAAGCAAGTCCAACTCTTTGAGGCAATTAAGCATGTAATAGATATATATGCAAAACATGTTAATTAAAGAGATTAAGCAAACAAGTAATTTCATCTAGCATGTAAACATACTCATCAAGCAAGTAATATATATGGACTAGGAAACAATAAACTACATGATGAAGCGAAAAGTGTACCGCTTTTAAGGGGTCATTTAAGCCCTAAATCGTATTTATTTGATCAAATATTGCCCTAAATTGTTTCTTTTGTCATTTTAGGTACTTTTGAGGAGAAATCTGGAAAAGGAGGCATTTTGGACGTTTTTGGAGCATAAAAGTGAAGAAAACGGCAAAGTCTCAAAAATCGGCTGAAAGTTACCTTTGACGGCGTCACAATTAACTCTGGACGGCGTCATGCTTTGGCAAGAAAAAGTGGACGTGAAATTTACTCATGATAAGCCAGTGAAAATAGCATGTAAATTCTGACGGCGTCACGCTTTAACTTGATCAAGGGCGTCACAGCTTAAATCATAAGGGGACGGCGTCACGTTCACGAGCTGACGGCGTCAAGCCTTGATAAGCCAGAATGGATTTTTGAAGAGCTAAAGAGGGACGGCGTCAAGAAGGTCATCCGGGAACCCTAGAAGCGGCGAGGGTGACGGCGTCACAATCCATAAGGTGACGCCGTCAGATGCAAAAGTCTATATATAGTTTTCTAGTTTTTTGTCATGAGGGAGAGCTTAGTGTGTGGAATTTTGGGAGAAAACCCTAGGACGAATTTAGCTTCTTTTCAAGGCTTTTTGCCTTGAGATCTTCCATGTTACATTGAAGATAAGTTATCAATTAATCATTCAATATGTCTATGTGTTGTTTGATTTTATCTTATTCTTGTCTTTTGATTAACATGTTAGGCTAAATTTATCTTGTGTTTGCTTAGATCTAATGAAACCTAGCTATTGATTATTGGTTGTTAGTGTGTTGTTAGTTGTATTGGATGATTGTTTATCTATGTTAGGCTTAAGAAAACTGGCTAACTTCCTATTCGGTAACTTGCTTGAACGTCTTAAGAAACATGAACCAAATGCGTACTAAAGGTTTTTATGGTTGTATTTAATGCACAAGCGAATTCTAGTGATCCCATGTTAGGAGCTTCCTAGCCGGCTCGACATAGGAGTGAAGTAGGAGCTTGTAGAGTTGGGGAAGTAAGTACGCCACCCCACGAATGGTATTAAGGAATACACCCGTCATCCACGCGACTAATACACACTAATTAACCGGTAAAAGATAGTTAGGGAGTAAGGAAATCTAAGTAAACACATTTCTCTACACATAAGTTTCTCACCACATTTTCATTTTTGTTATTTTACTTTATTTGCATTTGTAGTTATTTGGGTTAGTTGACTAGCAACTAATTCCGCCCACTCCTTCAAAACCGAGATTTTACTTGCTTTCATAAAAAATATAAAAACATAAAAAAGAATCTTCCTCAACCCTTAGACCTAATTAGAGTAGCTTTTCATACCTAACGAACACTATTCCCTGTGGAGAACGATCAATCCCCCGTACTTACCACTACACTATACTACATCGGTCAGGTACACTGCCTGGTGGGGTTGTAAGCCTCTTGAGATCCCTCGAGAGGTAAAACCTGTTGTAAGGTTACAAAACCACGCATCAAGTTTTTGGCGCCGCTGCCGGGGAATAGTTATTGTTTAGGTTGAATTTTTATTTCTATTAGGTCTACTCACTAGATTCCTTTCTAGTGAGATTTTTATTTTATTTTTTCTAGGTTTTCTTTAGTCTATCTATTTTCTTCGTGTCTTTGTTCGTAACCATACCATCCGACATCATGGAAGATGGTAATATCCTTAACCCCCACAACCCACCACCACAACCACCTCCTAGAGCCCGCACTTTAGGAGGATATTCCCTAATTTTGGATGATGACCCCCCTAATCTTAGAATCACTAGGAGCCGAAGCTCGATAAAGACTCTTGCCACACCCTATGCTGAACCCGAAAGGGAAATGCATAAATTAAGGCGACTCCACCAAGCGGCTGAACCATCCACGATCAATTTTGATGATGCCCTCTCCGAGGAAGAATCCAATCATCATTCTACACCTCCTAGCCCTCAACCCAATCACGATATGGAAGTTCCCGAAATCCCAATCCCTAAATGTCTCAAGGACTACTCTTCTCCCACCCCTCGTGGTTTTTCCAATGCTATCGTTTTTCCAAATGAACACACGGATGGGGTCTTGCGTGCAACTGATATTTGGCTGGTCCAAAGTGTATGCAAGTTTCACGGATTGAAAACTGAAGATCCAATCCAACACATCAAGGACTTCCTGAAAATAGTGGATACCCTCCATACGGACGGAGCCACTAGAGACACCTCCCGGTTGCGATTCTTTCCCTTCACCCTTCATGAAAGAGCCGGAGACTGGTATAACCAACTTCCTTCCGAATCCATCTTCACATGGGAACAGCTTATCTCAAAATTCTATGAGAAATTCTTTCCCATAGGAAGAACTTCAAAGTTGAGAGACGAAATCCTCCGCTTCCATGTTGGACCAGCAGAACCTATTCACAAATCTTGGGTTAGATTCAAGGATCTAATTAGACAGGTCCCTCATCATGGCATTGAACTCTGGCTTCTTGTCCAAATCTTTTATGACAGTGTCTCCAAAAAAGACCAATTGGGCATTAATAATTCATCAAAAGGAAAAATAGCCAAACTAAGCGTTGAGGAAGGATGGAATAGAATTGAGGAATACGCGAATGATCAAGACGATACCTGGGATGAACCCGATTCGATCATGAGCGTTTCCAAGATCATGAAAGAGCCTCCTTTTGCTAGCCGGGTGAGTAGATTGAATGATCAGGTATCTTATCTAGACAAGTCGCAACCAACTAAGCGGTTATTAAACCCATACTTGATCTGTGATCAATGTGGTGGCCCGCATGAAGTGGAGGAATGCGAGGATGATACCACCACCGAACAAGCATGCTTGTCAAGCCACGATATCTTCGATGATCCTTCACTCTTAACTTTCTACCAAAACAATGATTTCACCCCTTGGGGAAATCTTGTGAGAGAAGAGGGAGGAGGAGAATATCCTGACTATTAGGTTAGGAGCACTTTTGAGGATGATCTCGGGCATTTCACGTTTGAAAAGAATCTGCAACTAAATGGTCTTGACAACTTTATCAATAGCCAACAAACCAACGTGAAGGCCAAATTCGCAGAACTCAACGCCACTCTCGACGGCCTTGGCGAACCGCAAAGAGATCCTTTACTCGCCATCACCACTCGTGCTGGAACAACTACTAAGGATCCACCCTACCCAGCTCAACCATCTAACGTCATGGAACCCAACACCCCTCATGAGGGGAACGATAATGTGAACGATGAAAATCCCGAGCAAACCCCTCCGGTAACTCCATCCCCACCTACTCCTGCCAAACAGCCCCTTAAAGTCCCATACCCATCTCGCCTCAAGAACCAAAAGGTCGAAAGTGATAATAAAAGATTCTTGTCATATTTGAAGAATTCGGTCGTCACCATACCCCTTCTTGATGCATGTTATCATATGCCCAAATATAGTACATACTTCAAGAGGCTGCTCACCAACAGGAAAGGGCTCGAGGGTCTTGTAACCTTAGGAGAAGAATGTTCTGTGGTGACTCAACGAGGGCTACCAAAGAAGGTGGACGACCCAGGTAGTTTCACCTTGCCCTGTTCAATTGGATCTCTTTCAGTCAAAAATGCTTTAGCCGACTTAGGAGCAAGCATCAATCTTATGCCGCATTCCCTGTTCCTCAAGCTAGGGTATTCTGGGTTGAAACCAACCCGTATGAGCATCCAACTGGCCGATAGATCAGTCAAATACCCCTTAGGAATATGCGAGAATGTGCTGGTTAAGGTAGGGAAGTTTAAATTTCCAGTTGACTTCGTCATCCTAGAAATGGAAGAAGATGATCTTGTGCCCATCATTCTAGGAAGACCCTTCCTCGCAACTTCTCGTGCTGTTATTGATGTTCATGACGGTAAACTAACCTTACGAGTGGGGGCCGATAGCTTAACCTTCGACATCAAGGACACAATGAATCTTTCTCTCGAAGCAGATAATCAACTGTATTTCATCGAAGAAATCGATGAACTATCCGACGAGATTGATAATTGTGTAGATGAACAGGTGGAAGCTGGTTGGTTGCGAGATGAAGCTGTCTTACCCATCTTAGAGGAGGAGAAGGCTATGGATGTGAATGCAGTCTCCTTCTATCCCAGACAAGAAATCGAACAGCTTGAGCTTCGTAAACCCGAGAACAAACTTAAACCTTCCATCATCGAGCCACCCACGTTAGAACTCAAGGAACTCCCGAACAACCTTGAATATGCCTTCCTTCAAGGAGAAGATCAACTTCCGGTAATCATAAGCTCCTCCTTGACAAGTGAACAAAAAGATAAACTCTTAGGAGTTCTAAAAAAATATAAAGGGGTTATAGCATGGAGTGTAGCCGACATCAAGGGGATTGACTCTACTTTCTGCACGCATAAAATCCTCATGGAGGAGGATTATAAACCCACCGTGCAACCTCAAAGGCGAGTAAATCCCAACATAAAGGAAGTCGTAAAGAAGGAAGTCATTAAGCTCCTAGATGCAGGACTAATTTACCCGATTTCGGACAGTCCATGGGTAAGTCCTGTACAGGTTGTACCAAAAAAGGGAGGAATGACGGTGGTGAAGAACGATAAGGATGAGTTAGTACCTCAACGAACAGTAACTGGATGGCGTGTGTGCATCGATTATAGGAAGTTGAATGATGCAACCCGAAAAGATCATTTCCCTCTCCCATTTATCGACCAAATGTTGGAAAGGTTAGCAGGGCATGAGTACTACTGCTTCCTAGATGGGTTCTCAGGGTATTTCCAAATCCCTATCGCTCCTGAGGACCAAGAAAAGACCACGTTTACATGCCCTTATGGCACCTTCGCCTACAAGCGAATGCCCTTTGGACTATGTAACGCCCCCGCCACTTTCCAGCGCTGCATGACGGCAATCTTCCATGAGTTAATGGAAGACAGCATGGAGGTCTTTATGGATGATTTTTCAGTCTTTGGAAACTCTTTTGATCGCTGTCTTGCTAACCTTGAGAAAATGCTCAAACGTTGTGAGGAGACCAACTTGGTACTAAACTGAGAAAAGTGCCACTTTATGGTAAAAGAAGGGATTGTGCTGGGGCACAAAATTTCAGGAAGTGGAATCGAAGTAGACCGGGCAAAAATTGAAGCTATATCCAAACTTCCCTATCCAACAACTGTCAAGGCAATCCGTAGTTTTTTGGGTCATGCTGGCTTCTATAGGAGATTCATTAAAGATTTCTCAAAGGTAGCTAAACCAATGACTCAGTTACTCATGAAGGATGCCCCGTTCGACTTCTCTCAAGAGTACAAGGACGCATTCGATCTATTGAAGCAGGAACTTACCCAAGCTCCAATTATGGTTACCCCTAACTGGGAGTTACCCTTTGAAATCATGTGCGATGCTAGTGATTATGCTGTTGGAGCAGTGTTAGGCCAAAGGCTTAACAAACACTTTCAGCCAATATACTACGCTAGCAAAACCATGAATCCTGCTCAAGAAAACTACACTACCACTGAAAAGGAATTACTAGCCGTGGTATTCGCTTTTGATAAATTTCGCCAGTATCTTGTCCTTTCTAAAACGGTTGTTTTTACGGATCATTCAGCTATTCGATATCTTTTCGCTAAACAGGATGCTAAACCACGGTTACTTCGTTGGATCCTACTATTGCAAGAGTTCGATGTTGAAATTCGTGATAAGAAAGGAGCAGAGAATCTTGCGGCTGATCATCTCTCTCGTCTCGAAAACCCCAGCCTCGCTAAATCTGACAAGAGTGAGATTCGGGAAACATTTCCTGAAGAGCATCTCATGTCAATAAATGATTCTGAACCTTGGTATGCGGATTATGCTAACTACCTGGCAAGTAGAGTCATTCCTGAGCATATGAGCAGGCATGAAAAAAGGAGGTTCTTTAATCAATTAAAGTACTACTTTTGGGATGAACCCTTCTTATTTCGAAGATGCCCATATCAGGTAATCAGGCGTTGTGTTTCGGAAAGAGAGGCTGTCAGAATTATGAAAGAGTGTCATGCAGGTCCATCTGGAGGACATCACGGAATAAGCACTACTGCACGAAAGGTCTTCGACGCGGGATTCTATTGGCCTACAATATTTCGTGATGTGAAGGGAATGATACAAACTTGTGACGCATGTCAAAGAGCTGGGAATATCTCTAGGAGGGATGAAGCCCCGCAGAATTATATACAAGTTTGTGAGGTTTTTGATGTTTGGGGAATTGATTTCATGGGACCATTCCCATCTTCTGGAGGGAATGAATACATCTTGGTGGCCATTGATTATGTTTCGAAATGGGTGGAAGCACAAGCCCTTAGGACTAACGACGCTAGGGTAGTCATTCATTTCTTAAAAAAATTGTTCGCTAGGTTCGGAATTCCGAAGGCTCTTATTAGTGACAGGGGAACCCATTTTTGCAATTCACAAATGGAGAAAGTCATGAAAAGGTATGGAGTCTCTCACCTATTCTCCACCGCTTACCATCCTCAAACCAACGGTCAAGTCGAAAACACTAATAGAGCCATAAAGAGAATATTAGAGAAAACGGTTAATCAAAACAGAAAAGATTGGTCTTTTAAGCTCGATGAGGCTTTGTGGGCATTTCGAACCGCCTATAAGACACCAATCGGGACAACCCCGTTCCGTATGGTATATGGCAAGGCATGCCACCTTCCAGTAGAACTGGAACACAAAGCATATTGGGCACTTAAGGCTTGTAATTTGGATTATACAGTTGCGGGAACAAATAGATTCTTACAGCTCCAAGAGCTTGATGAATTGAGATTAGAGGCTTATGAATCTTCCATCACATACAAAGAGAGGGCGAAAAGATGGCATGACCAACGGATTAAGAGACCCAAGGAGTTTTCAGAAGGAGACAAGGTCTTATTATATAATTCTCGCTTAAGGCTATTTCCTGGGAAACTTAAATCTAGATGGTATGGACCTTTTACCGTAAGGAGCTCCTCTAAAACCGGAGCCGTTGTATTAATTGACGACGAGAATAGAGAATTCACTGTGAATATTCAACGAGTCAAGCATTATCAAGAGAATGGTAATGAAATGATCAATGAGGAAGACATAACTTTCGATGAAGAAGTCACGTAATGTATGTGACTTTGAGTCTAGCTACAAGACTCGTTAATAAAGAAAAGCGCTTCTTGGGAGGCAACCCAAGCTTTATTTTATTTGCTTTGTGTGTTTATTTATTTGTTTGTTTGATTTTATTTGTTTCCGTATGTGTGTTTAATTTTTATTAGTATTGATTCATGTTCAAAAGTAATTTGTGAAAATGCTTTATTTTGTTTTTAACTTCGTCTTAACTACATATAAAGGTATTTTGCAAAAGTTAAGTGTAAGGGAAATCTAAATCGGTTTATTAGAACACAAATGAACATGAATCGTAATAATAATAAATTAGCATACATATTCGTATTTGTTTGAGTCAAATGCTTGTATCGAGTCATAATGATGTTTTGCAGGATTTCCAGGAAGTAAGGTAAAGGTTTTTCCAGAAATTTTCCGGAAACTTAAAATGAAAATTTTTGTCAGGTCATTTCTGACGGCGTCAGGGTTATAACCTGACGGCGTCAGATTTAATTTTTAGAAATTTTTGAAAGTTTTGTTTTCATGAAAAGTTTTTATTAAAATCTCCAACTTATAATCTCCAGGAATCTGCAAAATTATCATTCCACAAGCATTATATCCTTATATATAGATTTGTCCCGCCGATGTTATGCAGGTTTTCGTGTTTGTTTTCTCAGGTTTAACAGGTTATTTTGGACAAGGAAATGTTTTGAATCAAGCTTGTGGCGATGCATTAGTCATGGAGCTTCTACATTACTTTGGAGGAAGATCTAACCGTGTAATTTCATTATCCACCGAGCGAATCAGGGGAGTATTTGATTTCATTCTTTTACTTTATGCTTTTACATCTTGTTATTTGAACATTGGGGACAATGTTCATCTTAAGTGTAAGGGGGGGTAAAAGTACGATTTTAGAGAATACAATTACGCTTGACTTTTGTTTGTTTAATAGTGGATGTGTAATAAAACTGAGAGAAATACCTGTTAGGGCAATTTTAGTGCCAAATTTAAATTTTTTTTACAACATATAGGAGTGAAACTTTGATCTTAATGAGCGTCTCACGGATAGGAGTTATATGACTAGCACAAAAACCGTACCACTAAAAAATTTTCCACCCCCAAATACGTGAGGTTCACCCCTAGAATTGGTAGGAAAAGTATTTATGCTATGATGTGTGTACCGGTAGCACTTAGATTCTAGAACTTGCGTTAGGACCATTCCAAGGCCACAAGTGAGACTACATTCGTGAAGTTAGATTTGCTACATGATAAGAGGCATTAGGATTAACCCATTGTTTTACACCTGTGTTTTTGTTATAATTACATTGGCTACATTGGTCAAGTAATTCTCCCACACCCTTTGCGTTGTACTCATTTTTAGTACACGATACCCCTAGTACACCCCTCAGAGCCTATCTTTTCGTTTCGACCTTTAAGCATTTTACTTAAAGGAAGAATTTGTTACACCCCACTTAAATGTACACCCAAATCGCCTTAGCCTACCTTGTATGCACTCATTTTTAGTGCATTATTGTTACAACATTTGTTTAAACCCAAGTTAATTATCTAGTTGATTACATGGTTGCTAAGTCGAGTCATATCCTTGTACATATTGTTTTGGGACGATTGGGACTCATGGGTAAAGTACTAGTGTAATGGAGTAATGGGGAAGAACATCATTTATTACCCCCATATGTGCTAAATGTTTTAAAAGTACTCCAAGTTTTTCAATTATCTTAATTCGAGTCGTTAGATTAGTATTTGTAAAGTTATGTAAAAGTTCAAGTGTAAGGGGAATGCAACGCCCCTATGATGTATTATTTTGGATGGTAGGGCAAGAGTGTATGAAAAAAAAAAAAAAAAAAAAAAAAAAAAAAAAAAAAAAAAAAATCGAAAAATCAAGAAAAATACAAAAAAAATGAGAAAAAGAAAAATAGAAAAAACATACGGACTACCATCCCGTTTCATTTTATGTTTATTTTTATGTTTTTGTTATTTTGTTATTTTGTTTCTAGCTTAAGATCGAGTCGAGTCTTGGCTTAGCAACATTGTATAGTACATGTAATTGATCAAGATTTTTAACTCGCCACCAGTAAAATATCCCTTATCCAACAAAACCGTGTTTTCCTTTTCCCTACACCTAACGTTATAACCCATGAAAAAGCCCTGTTTGATAGTTTATCTTAGGTGCTTACGCCTAGTGGATGAGGTTTTCGATCCTTTCCCAAGCCTATGGTAATCTATTTGCTATGACAGGTAGTGAGAGATATTATCCGTTTTCATTTATGAGATTTATTTTGATGACACTTGAGAGATGTGAGTATCTAAACACTACTTGTGAGGTGCTAGTTTATAATCTCCGTGCTTATTATGATTGAAGTGGAACGAATATTTGTTGTAATTACTTTTATGTTAGCATTAAATGACCCCTAACTTGTATTTTGATTAGAATAAAAGCGCATTTGCTTGAGGACAAGCAAATCTCAAGTGTAAGGGTATTTGATGAAGCGAAAAGTGTACCGCTTTTAAGGGGTCATTTAAGCCCTAAATCGTATTTATTTGATCAAATATTGCCCTAAATCGTTTCTTTTGTCATTTTAGGTACTTTTGAGGAGAAATCTGGAAAAGGAGGCATTTTGGACGTTTTTGGAGCATAAAAGTGAAGAAAACGGCAAAGTCTCAAAAATCGGCTGAAAGTTACCTTTGACGGCGTCACAATTAACTCTGGACGGCGTCATGCTTTGGCAAGAAAAAGTGGACGTGAAATTTACTCATGATAAGCCAGTGAAAATAGCATGTAAATTCTGACGGCGTCACGCTTTAACTTGATCAAGGGCGTCACGGCTTAAATCATAAGGGGACGGCGTCACGTTCACGAGCTGACGGCGTCAAGCCTTGATAAGCCAGAATGGATTTTTGAAGAGCTAAAGAGGGACGGCGTCAAGAAGGTCATCCGGGAACCCTAGAAGCGGCGAGGTGACGGCGTCACAATCCATAAGGTGACGCCGTCAGATGCAAAAGTCTATATATAGTTTTCTAGTTTTTTGTCATGAGGGAGAGCTTAGTGTGTGGAATTTTGGGAGAAAACCCTAGGACGAATTTAGCTTCTTTTCAAGGCTTTTTGCCTTGAGATCTTCCATGTTACATTGAAGATAAGTTATCAATTAATCATTCAATATGTCTATGTGTTGTTTGATTTTATCTTATTCTTGTCTTTTGATTAACATGTTAGGCTAAATTTATCTTGTGTTTGCTTAGATCTAATGAAACCTAGCTATTGATTATTGGTTGTTAGTGTGTGTTGTTAGTTGTATTGGATGATTGTTTATCTATGTTAGGCTTAAGAAAACTGGCTAACTTCCTATTCGGTAACTTGCTTGAACGTCTTAAGAAACATGAACCAAATGCGTACTAAAGGTTTTTATGGTTGTATTTAATGCACAAGCGAATTCTAGTGATCCCATGTTAGGAGCTTCCTAGCCGGCTCGACATAGGAGTGAAGTAGGAGCTTGTAGAGTTGGGGAAGTAAGTACGCCACCCCACGAATGGTATTAAGGAATACACCCGTCATCCACGCGACTAATACACACTAATTAACCGGTAAAAGATAGTCAGGGAGTAAGGAAATCTAAGTAAACACATTTCTCTACACATAAGTTTCTCACCACATTTTCATTTTTGTTATTTTACTTTATTTGCATTTGTAGTTATTTGGGTTAGTTGACTAGCAACTAATTCCGCCCACTCCTTCAAAACCGAGATTTTACTTGCTTTCATAAAAAATATAAAAACATAAAAAAGAATCTTCCTCAACCCTTAGACCTAATTAGAGTAGCTTTTCATACCTAACGAACACTATTCCCTGTGGAGAACGATCAATCCCCCGTACTTACCACTACACTATACTACATCGGTCAGGTACACTGCCTGGTGGGGTTGTAAGCCTCTTGAGATCCCTCGAGAGGTAAAACCTGTTGTAAGGTTACAAAACCACGCATCACTACACCAAGTATTTTCTTAATTATATGTAAGTGGGAAGATTAATGAACTATTTGAGGGATCCTAATGTGTGCCTATGTGCAATAAATGGGAACTTAAGATGGCATGGACTTCTAGACTTGTTACAAACAAAATCTTAATAGACAAACCATGGTCCACTTGATTTGACTTAGTTCACTTATAAATGTCATGTACATAAATATAGATGACAAATATGAGATCACCATGCATGAAAAAAAAATGTTTTTAGCATTATTCAACAATGTTTGAAAGTGGGTTTTTATGTAGATGTTAAAGTTATTTGAATAGAATAGATTGGGTTTTATTCCAAAATGTGTTTTAATGAAGAATGGGTAAGAAAAAGAATTCCCAATCTTTGACTTTGATCGAAACAGAATTATGGATATAGATTAAGAAGAAAAATGAGATAGTAAAATGTGTTAATAGAAAAGTGAAATAGTCATAAAAAAAATAATTTTTCCAAAATGTGAAGTTTTTGTATATTTTTAAAGATACTAGATTTTTGACAACAAATACCATTAATCATAGATTTAAAAAAATGGTTGTTAAAGATCTCATGCTCAAGGGAATTGGTTAAGATTATTGTCACATGCTACCCCTTTCTACATATCCTATGGTCATAAGGAAACGATGACGAAATTCTATATGTTTGATGTGAGAGTGTTGAATGGGGTATAACCTAACATCTATAGCTCATTTGTTGTCGCACACTTATCTAACTTGATGCCATAATCTAAGAGAGCTTGTTTCATCCATAGTTTTCTAACGCGAGAAATCTAATCTTACTTCTATGTTAATGATTAATCCACTTAACTCATTTCACTTCATTACCATGAGTTTTCTAATAGTGTACATAGAAGATTTCCATTTTAAACGTTATAGCTTAAGAGTGCCAAAGGGAAAAGAACAAGTGATTCTAGGTTCTAAGTAGATTTATATAAGCTATTATGTGTGTGTGTATATATATATATATATATATATATATATATATATATATATATATATATATATATATATATATATATATATATATATATATATATATATATATATATATATAGGCATTATGAGTTAAATAGGCATGCAATAACTAGTCATTAATCTAAGCATATATTATAACAATAAACATAAAACGAAAGCGTACCTTTTAGTCTTCAGTAGATTTTCTTCAAACGCTTCAAAGCGTGTATATTGACTTATAGAAGCCAAATGTAGATGAGACACCGAAATTCCCAATGAGTAGACACTTTAGCCACTTGGTTCCCATTGTCCAATTGGTCCATAGTTGTTTGGACCGAACATGGTTTGCAATTGACTAGGATGCATATATGGTAGAAGTATTCCCCAAGGATTGAAACTTGGTGGACTTGAATAATTCCATATTGGGTGACTATTATTATGGAGGTTTTGTCTACTTTGGTTTCTTCTAGGTTGAGGTGTTTTAGGTCGAGGGTGAGGATTAATTGGTCTTCTACGTTGAGGAGTTTTAGGTCGAGGGTGAGGACTAATTGGTTTTCTAGGAGGAGGTGTTTTTGACCTTAATTTTGGTTTAGAATATCCTACTTCAGTTTTTAAAGATGGTTTGTAGAAAATTTTTACTTCCTCATCACTAGCAATTAGTGTTTTTCTATCTTTCATAAGTATGTATTTAGGTTTTGACTCTAAGGATTTTTGCTTGCTAGATTCACATTCAAACTCTACATTTTTAGTTTCACTAGTTGAAGCCTTAGTTGAATTAAATCCTAAGCCGGTTTTATCTCCTGATGTTCTTTGAACACTTATTATTTTCCTAAGTGAATTACTACTATTTTCAAATTTGTCAAGTTTGCAAATTTCTTCCTTAAGTTTTTCGTTTTCATTTTTAATCTCTTGACATGTTTTACATTCAACAAAAATTTCTTTGCCTTTTTCTAAGTTGAGTAGTTTAGTTTTTAGTTCTAGTATTTCGATTTCTAATTGATTATTTATCCGTTTTAGTGATTTATTTTTAATCATAACTTTTGACCTATTATATTCGTTATCTAGGTCTTTTTCATCTAATGATAAATTTTCATCACTAAAGTATTCGGTTTCGGAACGTACCTCACTTGATGTCTTAGCCATAAGACATTTCTCCTCCTTTGTGGTTTCTTTCTCATCTTCATCACTATCACTCCATGCTCCTCCAACGAACGCCTTTTGATTTTGCTCCTTTGACATCATTGGACATCTTCCAATGAGATGATTTGGATCACCGCACTTAAAACACTTCCTCTCGCTCTTGCTACCTTTGTCGTCTTTGTTTCTTTGGAATGCCTTTCTTTCGTCATGTGGTTGTCTAACGAATCTTCCTCGTCTTTTGAAGAACTTCTTGAAGTCTCTTACAACCATTTCATATTCTTCGTCATCACTTTCGGAGGTTGAGCTATCCTCGTCACTAGATTCCTTCCTAGCTTTCAATGCAATTGAATTGCTTTGTTCTCTTTTTCCTTTGATCGTCTCGGAGTCTTTCTTTATTATTGCTTCGTAGACTTTTAAGTTGCCGATCAACTCATCAAGTTGAAGAGTTGAAAAGTTCTTCGATTCTTCAATCGCCGTAACTTTAGCTCGCCATTTTGGATGAAGAGCCCTAAGAAATTTCCTAACAAAATTCTTTCTGGAAAAACTCTCATCAAGTGCTTTTAAACTTGTGATGATAGTGTTAAACCTAGCAAAGGCATTATCAATTGATTCCTCTTCAGGAATCGTAAATTGTTCATATTGTTGAACAAGAAGATCTATTTTATTATCTTTGACTTGACTATTACCTTCGTGAGTTATTAGTAAAGAGTTCCTAATCTCTTTTGCGGTTTCACACATAAAGATCCTTTCGTATTCTTTACGTGGTAACGCATTATAAATAACCATTTTTGCCTCATTATTTTTAGCTAGTTTCTTTTTTAAATCATCATTTTGTTTTTCAAAAGTTACAATTTCATCTCTTTTAGTTAAAGGATTATTTTGAATAGGGGGAAAATCACCATAGGTAATAAGATGCCAAAGATCAAGATCTTTTGATTTCACATAAGTTTCGAATATATTTTTCCAATAAAAAAAAACCATCACTTTCAAATAGCGGTGGTCTTTGCATAGATTGTCCTTCTAAATATTTTTCTGATTCCATAGATCGATTCAAGTTTTAAAATACAGTTTATTTTAAAAATCTTGTTTGACGTGGCTCTTGATACCAATTGTGGAAAACTAGAAGGGGGTTGAATAGTTTTACGTCTTTTTAATTTTATTATGAAAACTTTGTTTACTTTTAAAACTTAGATTCGAATTTATGTGAACTCAACTCTTGAACAATATGAACAAATATAAGTAAATCTAAATGAACAATGCAAGTAAAGTAATGAAATGAAATGAAAGATAGAGATGGAAAGATCTAACCGCGAGACAAGAGATTTATAGTGGTTCGGCTACAAGGACACCTTCCTTGCCCTACTCCACTCCCCGAGCACCTAACTCGAAAGTTTTCTTCACTATGTCAACAAGCTCCCTTATGGCGGAGAAAACCTTACACAACTTTTGCTTACACCGATTTAACGACATAAAGCTAAATGTCGGGTTCTAATCGTAGCTAGAACCAATCTCACAACTTCTACACAACTTCTTCACAACTTCTTCACACCTTATTCACAACTTCTTCACACCGGCTTCACAACTTCTTCACGACTTCTTCACAACTTCTTCACACTGGCTTTACAACTACTTCACAACCTAGCACTACTTATGTACTCTTCTACTTCTTTACACCTTCACTACTTACACACCTTAATTTCTTCACAACTTCACTACTTACACACTAATCTAGCCTAAGCAATTATGCTCACACCAATCTAACAAATATACACAACTTATACACAAATGAATGAATGATTATACAAACAACTTAGGTAGCAAGATGATACTAAGTTGCAATACTTCTTCTCTAGTTGTTGAAGGAGTATTTTTCTTTTGCACTTGAATGGTAGAAGCTTGGATCACTTGGAAACCAATGCTTAAGAATATATGATCAAAGGATTTGGAATGATAAGAAGAGATTTAGAACAGAAGGTTTTGGGGTGCAAAAGGTGAGGAAAAAGTCCAGTATTTATAGGCAAATCTGGACAGCTGAAGGAGCGGGGCGGTCCCCTTAAATAGGGGGCGGTCCCCTTAAAATTAAGGGGGCCGCCCGTATGACCGTTGCCCAGATTTGTCTTTTTGTGAGGAAGGTTTTTCTGGAACATTTTTACCATTTTTGGTTGAAAATTTGAATTCATAATTTTATAAAAGGTTAAACAATTTTATTTAATACCAAAAAAGATTTTCTAAAAGATATAAAATGTTTTGGGTCATTTTATAAAAAATCTAGTGATTAAGAAAATGTTCCTTTGATCATATAATGCATTAAGCATTTGTTCATTCATACCTTAAGTGATTAAGTTGTAGAAGTGAATATTTCCAACTAAATACTTGTTTACTTAATAAGTTTATGTTTGATGAGTTTACATTTTGTGATCATCAAAACATAGTGATGTGAATAAGTATTGATAATGTTTTTATGCATTATTTATATCAACAATTTGAATTCAAACGGTAAGAAAAGGACACTTGTAGGGGGCGGAAGTGAATTTTTTTTATTTTTTTATTTTTTACACAATATACCCTTAACGCAGCGTTAAGGGTTTATAACGCAGCCCTTAACGCTGCGTTAACTTGATATGGTCCCAACAGTTAACGCCGGTTGACGCACGTTTAACGTGCAATTTTTTGACCTTAACGCCATGCGTTGTGAGTGGTCTAACAAAGTTTCATCATACCAGACGATCTAAGCTTAACAAAAGATGCATTGAAAATATACATTGATATTAATTGTAACATGCATCTTTATTACTTTTGTGTCGTTAAAGTGTTCATTAAATATTGTAACAAAGTACCTTTGTTTTCGAATAATTAAAAACATGTTCATTTTGAAATAATATTATATTGTTCTAAACATCTAGGTTTTTATTAATCAAAACAGACAAGTGTCGTCCTTGAGGGTAAATGAGATGAGCGATCGTTCACGGTCTTAAATTTTTTGCCGTTATCAATCATATACAAGTGTCCACAATAAAACAAACAATTAAGCAAGAAAATAGTGTGAAATTTTTAAATGAACTTATACGAATTCACTTTACGAAAATGGACCATCGAAAGTGGTGTTACAGAAGTTCACCAAGCGAGCAAACTGAAGGGACGAGCAAGGTTTGCTTGCTGTGTTGACTGTCTTTTAGCACCCATAATATATTGAAATCGGCGAGCAAATGAGTGGCGAGGAAGGTTTGCTCGCTATGTTCGTTATCTTTTAGCACCCACAACTTATTGAAATCGGTGAGCAAAGTGAGTAGCAAGGAAAGGTTTGCTTGATGTGTTGATTGTGTTTTAGCAACCCACAACCTATTGAAATAAACGAGCAAACTGAGTGGCGAGAAAGGTTTGCTCGCTGTGTTGATTGTCTTTTAGCAACCTATCGTTGTGTACTTCTGAAATGAAATAGAGAATTGATTACTTTAAATTTTATTTTAGGGATACTTGTTTCTAAATGCAATGAACTTTTCACTTTTTACAATGTTGTGTATGTATCTTTTAATTTTTCTAAGCAATGCGAACAAGTTACTAATCCTATTATTATATGCATAATTTAACATTTGGTTAGAGTTATTTACATAAATCGTCCTTGTGGTTAGGACCAAATTGCAACGTTAGTCCTTAACGTCAGTTAGAATTATTTACATAAATCGTCCTTGTGGCGGCTGTAGGTCCCACCTGATGACGTGTCATGTGCCACGTGTCGGGTCTGGTTCGGGTCGGGGTCCAGGTCGGGTCGCCACGTGGACCAATGAGATGGTGACTCGGACCCCGACCCGAACTAGACCCGACTCATGGCAGTTGCCACGTGGCACCAGACACATCATCAGGTGGGACCCACAGTCGCCACAAGGACGATTTATGTAAATAATTCTAACTAACGTTGCAATTTGGTCCTAACCACAAGGACGATTTATGTAAATAACTCTAACCAAATGTTAAATTATGGAGTAAATTACACGGATGGTCCTTGTGGTTGGCGTTGACTTTCACATATGGTCACTTGACTTTTTTTTTGCACTCCCGGTCCCTAACTCAGAAACTACTAACACAGATGGTCCCTTGACCAAACGTCGTCAGCTTTGACCGTTAAACACCCCTCATGTGACTTGCACATGAGGGTATTATGGTCATTTTAATGTCCACAGGGACCATATGTGTAACTCAGTTCTTCAATTAGTACCACCACCCTCTACCACCAGCACCACCCTCTACCACCAGCACCACCACCAGCCACCGCCACCCTCCTCCGCTTATCTGTAACGACTTCAAATTTGGCATATCAGGCAATTCAATCAAACTTGGGCAGTCAATAATGAATAATTTCTCCAAACAAGGAAATAGGTCTTCATTTACACGCTCCTTATCTTCAAGATGTTTAAGAGCATCCATTTGCTTCAGTTCAAGAACCTTGAGGAAGGGCAGTGTCCCAACAGAGGGTAGATTTTCACATCTTCTGCAAGTGTCAAATGTAATACTAACAAGATTGACTAAACTCGCCATCCAATATGGAAAATGTGATCCTTGATAGTCAGGTATTGTAAGCATCTTTAAATTCAAATGTGGTTGAAGAGCCTCTAAAACCTCTTCTGAAATGTTGGCTTGTAAGTTGTCTTCTTTGGTGCTATTCTTACAACCCCATGATAGATTTTAGCAATTAATATTTTGTTTTTTCTTCAGGTTAGCACTTTCCGCTTGAGACGAATTTTTTACATTCACAAGTCTCTTTATGCTAAACTCTCCACCTAGATGGTTTAACTCTTCCAGCTCGCTTATTTGTACTCCTTGCCCTTGACCCGACATTACACTTGAACATTCATATTTCATAACATATTGTGCAAGGGTATGCATCTCGTCATGCATTTTACAAGTCGTAGTACCCTGAAAGATGCATTATTTGACATCTTGCAAGAATGACCACCACACAAAGCATTAAAAATCTCTTCACCCAAATCATACAAGTCAGTATCTCCTCTTGCAGGAACAAAACCATATGCCACCCAAAGCTCTACCAACAACTGCTTATCCATTTCGTGGTCTTTCGGGAATATTGAACATATAGCAAAGCATTGTCTCATATGCGTAGGCATGTTGTCGTAGCTTAACTTCAAAGACAGTAATACACAACTCCCCTCATCAACCAATTCCCAAACTTCACTTTCGAGCACTGACAACCATTCACTTACACTACTTTTGAAGCACATTAAGCTTCCTATAACCTTCAATGCTAAAGGAAAACCCTCACATTTTGTCACAATTGCTTTCCCAATTGCCTCAAACTTTGTACTATCTAAATCCTTAGCCTAACAATCAAGAACCACCCTTCAACAAGAACAACAACAACCAACTTCAACAACTGCTATTAACCATTAACTTTGGACATTCATAACATGACAAACATAAAATATCTACAATAAACCCATCATTGATTTTTCAATACAAATTAAAAAAAAAAAAAAAAAAAAAAAATCGTTAAGATCTACAAAGATCCACCACACCTTGTCTATCATAACTCGGTCACCATCACCAACAGGTAGTGTAAAGCGGGGGCGGAGTGGGGCTAAATCCTTGGGGAACACCAAATTAAAAAAAAAAAAAAAAAAAAAAAAAAAAAAAAAAAAAAAAAAAAAAAAAAAAACTCGTGATGTTTGTATAATTTTTCTGTCTCTTGTTAACTTCTTGTATTTTCGGATTCTAAAGGGTGAAGTGATAGGAGAGAAAAAGGAGTTGGTCTGTTTGGCGGCTGAATATTGAAGAACAAAATGAGGTTAAAAATGATCGGATTTATGTTAGTGAAAGAAAAGAGAGGGAGAGAGAGGCTACAGTGAATGGACGAAAATACCCTCACAATTAGCCAACTTAACAGCTTGACCAAACGGACGTTTGGTCAATGGACCATCTGTGTTAGTAGTTTCTGAGTTAGGGACCGGGAGTGCAAAAAAAAAGTCAAGGGACCATATGTGAAAGTCAACGCCAACCACAAGGACCATCCGTGTAATTTACTCTAAATTATGTATATAATAGTAGGATTAGTAACTTGCTCGCATTATTTAGAAAAATTAAAAGATATATACACAACATTGTAAAAAGTGGAAGGCTCGTTACATTTAGAAACAATTATCCCTTTATTTTATTGATTAAAACGTTGTATCTTGAAGTATTGTATCATGATTAAGGAAAATTGGCAGGGTACCGAAGATGATGGAAATTGGATAAAGGCCCGTATGAACAGTTATGGATCAAAGGAGGTGGTCACTGTAACCTTGAACTTTACCCTGACTATATCCGCCATCTTTGTTGCTTCATTTATGACATGGAAACCATCACGACCAAGACTCTACTCACAAAAATCAATCCCACTCTCAAATTCCCAAAGAAGTCAGTGGCGAGCGAATGATAGAAAACAAGGTTTGCTCGCTAGTTTTTTCGTCTTCAAGCACCCGAATACGTTTGTCTTCTTTTGTTGGGCGAGCAAATGTAAGTGGGGTTTGCTCGCTTGGTAGATTTTGGTAAAGTAATTTGAAAGTGTTTATTTTTGTAGTTTAATAGGAGAAGTGTTTGTTTTGTTAATTTGGTTAAGAAAATAACTTAAATAGGTCATGTGTTTGAACATTTAAATAAATAGTTTGCATTATTTCTTATAAAACAATAAAATTATTTAATGACATTAGTTTTTTAAAAGCCTCATTATTGATTTTCGTCTGAGACTACAAAAACTCGATGACGGCCCCAAAGAAAAATGCGTTGAACGGAGGAAGCGTGAATAGTCAAACGAAAGAGACATAAGGTAATGTTCAAAAAGAAAGAAAGAAAGAGACATAAGGTGTGGGGTGGCGCATGCCACGTGACACATCTCCAAACATACCATTTATACTAACTATCACACCCCCAAATTTTGTGACTTGCAGGGGAATGAGTCATTCAGGGGCACGACTGGTCATAGCACCAAAGTTGCAGTTATATTGAATGACCTAAAGTGTCGTTTAGAAAATACATCGTTTGATTATTTAAAAACATTCAGAGTTTCAAAGCTAGGTCCCAAAAGGTGAAACAAGTTTTCAGAAAACAAGTTCATACAATTCAAACGATGGATAAGTGCATAAAATATAAAGTGAGACGCGTCGACTCCGCGACTCCATGATGTCCATATGCAAGCCAACATGCGATACCTTAATTACCTGAAAATACATTGCTAAAAATGGTCAACAAAAATGTTGGTGAGATCATAGGTTTATGTAAATGAAATATTGTACGGATGCCACAAGTATAAAGTGTATGACAAAACAATGCCACATAAAAATGATACATTAGTTCTTAAGCTCATGACCCCGAAGCTAGACTGAATGAAATGCCCCAACTGAGTGTTTGCCAATCACTCTAATATGACAGAAATGAAATGCGTTCGTTTGACAAGTTGGCGCTACCAACCCGAACGGAGGAGTCACCCTCAATAGATCTATTCACTCACTCTCGCTTGCTAACAATTAACGGTTCATGATAATAAAGGGGACTTTAATCTGGGCAATGATGTAACTTAAGCAATGTAATGAGTTTGTATACTTTGGTTAGCATATAAAAATGGTGCAATGTATTCTCCCCCGAGAGTTTAGAAATCAATAAACAATTTAAAACGGGGCTATGAAAACTCACCTGATATGATATAGCAACAATGACAATGATGGATATGATGAAATAAAGCTCGGTCTCTAACCGCGACCTATTATGAATGATGTGATTCAATGTAAGCAATGATACAATGCAACACATGCAAATACGTATGTTAACGATACCACTTGTTAGTTTTGAAAATAACGTTTATCGACGAAAAATACACTTTTGACGCCTCGTTAAGTTATAAACTACTTTTCGTGTAAATATGTTGAAACGGTACTCCACGATCCTTGTTTGGTGTTCTATCGGCAAAATGTAGCGTTTTCATTGCAATTTAATATTTTCCTTAACTTGTGAAAATTTGTCTAAATTGGCTTCGTGAAACTAGTCGCGAAATATTGCACGTTACGTGTTAGTTGATCAAACTCGACGTTTTTGAAAACCTTGTAACAATGTATAAATGTCGTTTCATTTAACTTTCGATTGTACACGCCTCGATCAATTAGAAAACCGGCTAACAATGTTATGTTTCGCAAAAACACTAGTTTTTATACTTAAAACACTTTCTAATAGTGGGCTGTCAAAATGAATATGGTACGTCGGGCTTCAAACGTGAATAACTCGGCCGTTATAAGCTCGTTTTCTACGTTCTTTACATCCACGGCTTTGTATAAACATGAACTAACATAATCTCAGTAGGTCGGGTCGTCTAGATCACGTCCAACGCCTCGTTTTGTCCTTTGAATCTCGGCGATCAGCAACTAAATTTTCAGAAAATTAGTTTTCGTCGTCTAACTTTGAAAAATCATATCTCCTTCGTTATAAGTCGGTTTTTAGTGATTCTTGCGGCCACGGTTTCGTTTTTGAAAGAAATTTCTTAATATAAAGGCCAAAATATACCAAAAGTTACTGAGTTTTCCAGTTTACACGTTTTTGGACAGAACCTATTTTAGATTGTTAAAAACTCACTTCCTTGGTTCTAAACTTGATCATACTAACTCAAATCAACTCCACAAGTTCGCAAATCCTACCATACACCTTCTTAGGGTGTCATGGGGTCCTAAACATCACCAACCTTGGTGGATTTCATGAGATCATTAGTGAAACTTACAGATCTAGTGATTAAGATAGTTTATGATCAAAAGTGGTATGTAAAACATAAATAACTTGCATGGATAACTAATATAACTTGAAAATACATGAACATATGAATCAAATGAAAGTATAAGATGATCAAAACATGTTCTTGAAACTTACTTGATGACTTGATGAGTTTTGGTAACAAATGAGTAATAAACTTGAGATTTGATCACAAAATCATAACTAGGAAGGTAAATGGAGTTTGAATATGACTTGATCTTGAAAAATTTATGGATTATGGGTGTGTTCTTGGTCTTGGCCGAATGGGGTAGATGGGATGGGAGGGTTTTTTGATCTTTTTTAGCTAATTGGTTTATGTGTGTATGTGTTAGAGTTAGTGGGATGGGAAATAAAATGACACTAATTTCATTAATGGTTCTTGGAAGCATTAAGCTAAATGGGGGGTTAGGGGGGGCGGCACATGTGGCTAATGGGGAAGAGATTTGATGTAATTGTAAGGCTTTGTCTCCCATTTAATTAAGAGTTAGCTAGTTTAGTGTATACATTGAGTGTTATCGGGTACCGAGTTAACTAGAAATAACCTGTGACGAGGTGAAATGAGATACGACGAAGTTGTAAAAATTGTAAAATCATGTTCCTTGCAAGAATCGGGTCTTAGAATGATTATCGGATCGAAATTTCGTAAACCGACGGAGTTATAAGCGTCAAACGAAAAGTATAGCGATTGGTTTAAAAACACCGGGTAAAGTAATAATATAATCTCTATATCATTATAATTAGTTTGAAAATGTATTAGGATCATTGTCGGGAGTATTGGGTATATTGTTAGTAGAAATGACTGAGTGGTAACGTTAATTAAACAATTAAGCATACGTTAATGAAAATCACACAAACACATGCATGAACTGATATGAGAATGATGTTACTGATGATATGCAGACTACTCTAGTCTGTATGATGTGCCTTTACTGATGATGCATGAATACGCAGCTAAACTTAACTGATTATGCGCATTTGAATACCCGTTAACCTGGTTTACAACATGATGAATGATGCCCATGAATAGTGATTTCCCTCCGAGAATGAATAGTGTCATGTGAATAGTAAAATTTTTGTCGACTTCTCAAAGTCTCAAACTGACATAAAAAACGATGAATAGTGAAATGATGAATATTGATCGATGAATAGTGATTGATGAATAGTGACTCATGAATAGTAAATTATCAGGGTTTGGAAAATGACCTGAAATTACGAGTTGTGACACTAACCTAACACGTTATGCCATTATTCGTATCCTATACGGGTCGATATTTAAGTGTGTGTTTGTTTCATTAAAATATTTTCAGTCTGAATTTGACTAATACATTTTATCAGTAAGAGATGGCTAGAAAATTTAAATCTGAACGAAATAATGTTGTTTATTTTTTTATAATTGTCTGAATGATTTTAAGTGCTCGTTTCTTCAATTTATTTAAATAACTTATGTAGATATGAAACAAGACTTTTTATCATAAATATAACATATTTAATAAATCATCAAATATATTATATTAATACGAGTCTTGAATCTCTTATCGAGTAAGAGGCATTAAGATAAGTCTCCCACCTCTTACTGAGTAAGATGTTATATGTCTAACTGTGTCTGACTCAAAAGAAAAAAACAAACAAGCAAAACGTCTGACCACCTCTTATTAGTAAGAGTAAGAGGGCTAGTAAGATTTTTTTATAAAAAACAAACATACCCTAAGGCTAGTAGCAGTGGAACTGAATTGATCGGTCACGAGCTTGAGTCGACCGATATTGAAATCGGTCGAGCCCTATGTGGGTTGAGGGTCAAATATCAGTCGAGCACCATCAAAAAACACAATCGGTCATAATTTAGACCGACTTTGCACACAACAAAATCCAAAAAAATATTATCATTTGAATATTTAAAAAAAAAAAAAAAACAATTTTATTTAAAAAAGCTTTACCACTTTTATAACCCTATAAATACCAACCTCAATCACACTTCTAAAAACACAATTTCAAACACGATTCAAACAACTTTTCATCCATATCCACCATGTCAAAAAAAAAAAAAAAAAAAAAAAAAAAAAAAAAAAAAAAAAAAAAAAACTCCTACATCAAAAGACCGACGATCCCGACTACCCCAAAATGCCCCAAATTTGAATTTCTCGTCGGAAAACACCTTCGAATTAACCGGCGTAACACCACCACAAAATTGGGGTATTCGCTTTCGTGCACCCGCTTTTGACTATTCAGCACGACTACCACAACCGAATCAAAATCAAAACATGTTATACCTTAATCGTCCATATGTCAATCCATCTCGTCCTATTATGGATTATCACCAAGAACCAAGTGGGTCGTCGTATCGTTCTAACATGGATTTCTTGCAGTCTTCCCCACCGTATCTAGATTATTCCCCGCTTCGTAGTGCTAATCTTGAAATGGATTTGGAGGATTATATGGCAGACTATCTGACTCAACAATACTCGACCCAAAACTATCCGAGTCAAGTTGCTTCGATGGGGCAAGGTTCGTGTCACGATTCGTACCACGGTTCCATGCCTGTTGAAGACGATGACGATGTTGAAGAGATGTCACCCATCAAACCAAAGAAGCCTTCGAGACGTGCTACAAAGGCGAAGGACAAAGGGAAAAAGCCCGAACTAGCCAAAAAGAACGAAGCATGGACAAAGGCGGAAGAGATCGCGCTTTGTAGAGCTTGGATTTATATTACGGAAAATTCCGAGAGAGGAAACGCTATAAACAGGTACTGCTTGTTGGGGTTGGTGATAGCGTACTTTGAAAAGAAAACTGGTTCCAAAGAACGTATGACTCGATCACAACCAAATTGAAGAATAGGATTCGTAGTAGGGTTGGGAATTTTTGTGCTATTATGGATAATATCAAGGATAATCATGGAAGTTGTGAGAATAATGCAGATGATAAAGAAAAAGCTCTTAGAGAATATCGTGTGATTTACGGCCATGATTTTAATTTGAGGGATTGTTGGAAAATTTTGAGGCATCATGATGCTTGAAAGAAGGAGGTGCCTGCTTTCAAATCGAATAGTCGGAAGAAAATAAAGGGTTCTACAACTACCTCGGGGTCAACACAAGGTCCCTTGAATTTTCAAGATGTGGATGATTCTGATGATGAAGAAGAGACTAGAGAATCACGACCACAAGGTCGTGACGCAGCCAGGAAGAAATCCTCCTCCTCCTCTCGTGATCCACCATCATCATGGACAAAATCGCTAGTCAAGACCATTTTCAAGTTCAAGCCGTCAAAATCGATGAAAAATAAGGACATGAAAGTGTCGTACTTGAAGTTGAAGGAAAAAAAGATATCAATGAAACAAGAGAAAATTAACCTCCAACGACAGCAAGTGGAAATCATGAACACCACAAAACGGGAGCAAGACTTGATTTTCTACAATTCAGCAATCGACCCAAATTTGCCCGCACGACAACGAAAAGAACTTTTGCAGCTTAAGGAACAAATCAAGGAACGCTACAACTTAGATTATTAGTTTAAGTTTTTAATAAGTATTGTAATGTTTAAGTTTTATTAGTTTAAGTTTATAATTTAGTATTGTAATATTTTTATTTTTAATGAATTTTAAATTTGTTGTTTAAAATATTTGAATTAAAAAAAAATAATAACTCGGTCATCGACTGTGGTAATTTAGTCATGTTTGATCACCGAAGAGAGAAAGCTAATGTGCCAAAGGATGACCCTGGTCACGACTGTGCATAGCCTAAAGCATATGAGGTTGTGTTGAATGTACAAATTACAAAAGTTATATGTATTTCTATATTATCAATAATTGTCTGAATATTTCTCTTTTGTTTTATGTATCTTTTTAATGGTCACTGTTTACCTATTCAATTAAAATGTATGACACACACACTCATATCATTCACATAATTAATGTGAACAGTTGTTTATGGTTGGAGCCGAGGATTATTGGATGACAGGCGACGGATGATGGACCGTTGCATTCACAGATGACAATGGACGATCTAAAAGATAGTTACGATTAAAAAAAAAAGTATTTAAACCACCAAGCTTTAACGCAAACAAAATTATACGTATATTAAAAAGTAAAAACTTATTTAAGGAAATTTTATTAATTTATTAAAAAAATTAGTATCATACTCCGTAGTAAAAAGTCTGATTAGTTTCATTTTCTATTGTTTATACTACAAAATATCAACATTAACTCCTTAAAGGTTTTGATAGAAAAAGTCTCGTTTTTTCAAAATTTACTTGGTATGTTTTGCTAGCAATTTGGGTTTGAAGCTCATAAAGATAGGTGCCTCATAAACTCATCTAAAAGATTAGTGTCTTAGACCATTCCCATCGGTGCGTTAAAATGGCACGTTAAGGGGCTGAATTTGTGCTTTAACGCACGTTAAGTGAAGTTAACCGATGGACGCTTGTGAGTTAACGTGGCGTTAACGGGCTGCGTTAGCTCCTTAACGCCACGTTAAGGGTCTGTTTTGTAAAAAAAAAAATTTTTTTTTACCCTTTTGGCCCCTCAACGATTAGTGCAGTTTCCATGTGCCAACTTTCAGAAATTACAACTATGGTCCTTGTGGTTAACGGCTACCTTAATAAAAAAATAAAAAAAAATTCAAAACCAATTTCACTCTCCTATAAATACCCATTTCACACCACATTTTTTTTCACACTTCCACAAATCACTACACTACATTTTACACTATATTCTTCAACCTTCCACCAAAAACAAAAAAAAAACAAAAATCGTTTTTGATTCACAATGGATCCGAAAGAAGTTAACAACTTTTCAAGTGACGAAGACGATATTCAGTGGATGGCATCCGTGTACGAACAAGTTGTGCAAATGGAACAACAAGAACAACAACAAGCCGCTGGACCTTCGATTGCACGTGGGCATATCTTTCGTGAACGTGAGCTTGCTGATCAACGTTTGCGTGCCGACTACTTCGATGACGACGAATAAATACTTAGGATTGTCTTTATTTTTATTATGTAATTTTTAATTTCGTCGTTATTTTTATTTATTTCTTTAATTTCGTTTGTAAGTTTTTTTTTTAAGTGTGTTATGTTTGAATGAATGTTATGTTTTAATAAATGTGTTGTTTTTAAAAAAAGATTGAAGTAGTTTATAAGTTAGGGGTTGAATTTGAAAAGAGTTAATTGCAAAAATAGTCCTTGTGGTTTGGCCAAAATGCAGAAATCGTCCTTACTGTGCATTAAGTGCAGAAACAGTCCTTACTGTTTACTCTTTCATTCACTTTCAGTCCCCCACGTGGACATCCGTTAACTTCCCGTCTATTTCTACTTCACGTGATATGCACACGAGGCTATTTTAGTCTTTTTCCAACTTTAGATAAAATAATACCCCACCCAAGTAATAAAAAACCCCCCCATATCATTTTCTGGTCCCCAAATCCAAACCAAAACCCTAAAAAGGTAAAAAGGGCAAAATCAATTCGCTAAAATGGTGGCGTGTTTCTGTGGTAGTCAGACCCGTGTGCGTACTTCATGGACAAATCTTAACCCAGGACGTCGTTTTCACTCATGCCAAGAAGTTTTTGTAAGTAGAAATTTGTAGTTATATTTTTTTTCAAAAGTTATTGATTGAAGTACTAATTTGTAGGGAACGGATTGTGGGTTTTTTGATTGGGTTGATCCTCCAATGTGTGCTCGGTCAGTGCAAATCATTCCTGGTCTACTTAGGTCAAGAAACCAGCTTCAAGAATCATTGGTTGAAATGGCAGCTGGAAGAAGAAGATTGAAGATATGGTTGATTTGTAGTTGGGTCTTCTTCTTAGTTAGTTTCTTATTGTAAGCTGATAAAGCTATGTATGAATGTACATCTTGAACTTAAAAATTGACTATAGTCAATGAATTTTGACTCTTATATGTATGGATGTTCAAGTATGAATGATAATTTCAAGTTTAATGATACTACTACGTATGTGTATGATTTTTATTCAAATAATGCATACATAGATGCATTGTTTATTAGATACTAGGATCATTGGTGCATTACATAGATGGTTCTTAAACTGACATGATTAGAAAAAGATAGTACATAGAGTGCCCTGGATGAAAAGTGATCAATTCCCTTTGCCCCCCCCCCCCCCTCTTCCACCTCTGTGCCTGGATGACTTCCCAAGTGTGTGCATTTGGTGATCCAAGCACTTGAGCCCTTTGGTCATAGGCTGGGTTGTCTTTCACAGGAGCCCTTTGAACATGGTAGCTAGCATAGGCATTCACCCTTTTCTGACCACTTGAATGAACTTCCAACTCTTTACCTTTGTTGGAGACACAGTCCTTTTCCTCAGTTGTTGAATGATAGCTGGACACCCAGCTATCATTCAAAAAGCTACAGTTTATGCTTGCTTTAGATGATTCAGATGAAGTTTCAAGCTTTCCCTTTCCCTTTGTTTGTTCAGAACTTGAAGAATATGAAATCTGAATGACATATGGATTAGAAGTCATTTCTGGACAATGTGTGATATCAGCTGTTTTGTGTGTAATGTGGGGAGTGTGCATGTCAATTTATAGCAAGAATCACCACACATGTCCAAAAGAATCAAACTGGCCAAAAGTAGTGTCCAAAAGACAGTCAATTGACAATCATTGAGAAAAAAATAGTGTACAAAATAATGCTTGTGGCCTGATGCGCGTGATGTGTCGTTGCGGTTTAGCAGTTTTAATGCCTACTCAAGTTTTAAATTTATATTTAGCCGACTTATCAATAACACACACACTTAACGAGCAGTGTACCCGGTCAGTATGAAGATAATGGTAAGTAGAGTGTCGATCACTAAGAGTGGAACGTATTATCTAGTTATTCTAATCAGTATTTTAATATCCTAACGCAAGGGGGTTTCAGCCTGAGAGACTGGCACGATTTGTTGCAATTAAAATAATAAAATAAACCAATAGGCACGAATCAGCAAGTAGCACACACGTACACAGATAAATACTCGAGACAATAAGAGGGCTGTCCTTATAATTAAGTAGATTGTCACTTGTTTTATTGATAGCTTTATATGAAGTGTATGTAGTTAATCCTTTCTCGTTGGTCCTATTCTTATCGGCGAGTAAACCCTTAATGATTACTTATGTCTAAAAGTTATTCCTAAGTGATCAATTTAGAAACAACCGTGGGAGCCACATTATGTCCAGCAGTCAAATGCCCGCAAGCCACTAATAAACACAGAGGTTATCAATGCACTAATAAGTAGTAACCAAAGACATCAACATATAAACTTTAATTGATGGGAAAGCAAGTATTAAAGGGAGTGCAATCTTTCCGTTGTCACATTACACAAGCCACCAATCCTGATGAATTAAAGTTTGCTAACACAATAAAACAAAACTACTTAATGAATTAAATGCATGCAGCACCTTCTTACAGCTCTTGTATCTTTGATTTGGGTGTGTCTTGTGCTGCCTCCTTGACTGAATTCGTCCTTTGTTCCTACTGTTCGGTCTTCGGTGTTAGGGTTTTTGAACTCTTTAATTCGTCTGGTCTACGGGGTATTTATAGTTTCTGTCTGAGGGAAGATGCGGCGCATCTACTAAGTAGATGCGGCGCATGTACTTAACTTCGCGTGGGGTCCAAGATTATAATATTCAGGAATATTCGTACACCGCCAGAAGATGCGGCGTAACTCTTTATTAGATGCGGCGCATGTCCTCTTGTATCTTGGATCGTATCTGGTGATATCTTGATAGAGATGCGGCGCATGTTGAGAGTGAGATGCGGCGCATCTGGAGCAGAATTGACTTGATCTTGTCCATGTCAGTAGATTTTCACTTTATGCACGTCTTGCTCCATTATTAGTCCAAAATAGCTAAGTTTCACCAAATGCTTGTTTTTACCTGAGAATTACAAAAGTAAACAATTAAGTATCAATCCTCATACATAATATAGTAAAACAAGTCAAATTAATAGGATAAATGATAGTAATAAAATGTACATATTTGAGTTCATCATGGCCAAAAGACAGTCAAATGACAGTCATTGAGAAAAAAATAGTGTCCAAAATAATGCTTGTGGCCAAAAGTAAAGAACACATGTGCATAACTGAAAGGGTAACATCTGCCATACATTAAACAAGTTTTTCAACTTGCTAAAATGAAAATTTGCATCACAATTGTTCCCATCATGTCATAAGAGTACTAATACATAATAACCATAATGTCTACATGGATTACTAATACATAACCATACTATTACTTAACCAATTCTAGCAGTTCTTCCTTGATGCAGTTTTCTTCCCTTTTTTTGGACTTGCAGTTGGCTTGGATTGACTTGCAGTTTTTTTCCTTGGGCTTTTCCTTGTTGCCTTTGATGCAGTGGTCTTGGATTGATTTGCAGTGGTCTTTGATGGTTGCCTTGGTGCCTTTGCAGTTTGATGAACACTTGCAGCTTGATCACCACTTGGTCCCTTTTCAGCAGCTGCAGATGACTGTGTAGCCCCATAATTTGGATCTTTCCATGGATTTGGTTCCTTACAGCTTTTTTTGTTATGACCCTTTTTTAGGCAGTTGTCACAAGTGACAGTCCCACCTTTCCTAGTTAACTTGTTCCCTTTTACCACAGTTCCAGCAATCTCACCTGCACTCATCTTTCTTTTTTTTCCAGGTCTGCCTATATGTGGTGGAATATAAGGTGGAATCAATTTAGTTTGGTTAAATGCAGACTTCTCCCAAAATTGTGGACCAGGGACTGGGTTCACCTTATGAGAGTATACATTCCTCCAGGTTTCTAACCTATATGATTCATGAACCCAATCCTCAGGGATAGGAACTTTCTCACCATTATCCGCCATATTAAAGATGCATGCAACTGCATGTCTACATGGGATTCCAGATATTTCCCATTTCCTACAAGAACACTGCTTAAGATTTAGATTCACTACACACTTGTCACTCCAAGGACCCTTAACTTCAAATAGTTCACCCCCATTCCATTGAACTGAGTATTTTGATGCTTGTTCCATTATACCTTTGAAAAGCTTAGTCACAGTTGGTGTTAGTGGACCCTCACTTTTTTCAATCACTGTCTGAACCAACACAATCCTTTTCATTATATATTCCCTAACATATTCTAGTGCAGTGTAAATTGGACTATCCCTAGCAGTTAGTAACTGCCTATTAAAGACCTCACAGATATTGTTGATCAATAAATCACAATGTGCCCTTCCTGCCCATAAGTATGTACATACATTAAGCATCTTAATAGTGAAAAAAAAGAAGTAAATTAGGTCATAATTGGTTACCTGAAAAGTGGCTTCTGCTCCAATGCTCAGGATGTATTTTCCTCAACCACTCATGTGCCTGCCGATTGTATCCCTTAAGTTCATCCATTGCTCTTTCAAACTCTACCACAGTTGTTGCAGTGGCACACTTCCGCAACCTCTCTTTGTACACTCCTCCTTTCCAAATCAAATTCATGTTATCATTAATATGCCTTACACAATACCTGTGTTCAGCAGCAGGAAATAAGCTCTTTATAGCTGGTAACAGACCCTATAAAACAAACAATGGTATCATTAATTAAACATGACCAGAACCATCCCCAAGACAAAAACACTCACCATTAAAACAAACAGTGTAGTTACAAATATATACCTTTTGTCTATCAGTAATAAAGGTGAAGTTGGAATTGGTATACAAATCCAAATCATCCCCAAGACAAGACAAGAACCATTCCCATGAATCTCTAGATTCTGATTCAACAATTCCATATGCTACAGGGTAGATTCCATTATTAGCATCCACACTCACAGCTGTTATCATTTTTCCAGGATGTTGACCTTTCATAAATGCACCATCCAACCCTAGCAGCTCTCTCCCAGAAGCTCTAAAACCCTCTTTTGAAGCACCCAAACAGATATAGATCCTTTTAAACCTTCTTGAAGTGTCATTTGGATTATGAGGCCTGTAAACATCTATCTTAACTGTGGTGTTTGGGTTAGACTTCTTTAACTGTTCAGCATAATCTCTCAATAAAGCATATTGACCCACTGCATCACCCCTCAAATTAACTTCTGCCTTAGACTTAGCTCTGAAGGCTTTTGTTGCAGAAACACCTACTTGAAACTTGGACTGCATCTGCTCTTGGATTGCTACTGTTGGTATTTTAGGGTTGACATAAATTAGGTTTACAACATGTTTGGCAAGAAAGGAGGTAGTACATGCTTTTATATCCCTAGATTGGAGACATTTATGTTCATTATTAAATGTCTTAACCACCCATTTCTAATTTGGTCCAGGAGAAATATACACATTCCAAGGACACACACTTTTGTCCTCATCTTCTGAAATTACACCTTTACCCTTCATTTGTTTATTCTCTTTTGACCCACCTTTTTTCCTCTTTTTTCCTTGTGCTTGTGAACCAACAGCTGGTATATTCTCTCTAGCACATGGCATTGTACCCTTACATTTTGCTTGTAACCTCTCATTATCATTCTTTACAATATGAATCTTCCTTCTTGTTTCAACTGCATGAGCTTTAATTCTTTCTTTAGCTTCTTCCTTGTTAGCAAAATCTTGTCCAACAAAAAGGAAGTTTACAATACCATCTGATCCAGCACCTCCAGTTTTTTTAAGTTTCCTAAGGTTCCTCCTTATAACAGTTGAAGCATCATCATCATCACCTACATCACTATCAAATGAATCATAGTCCACAACCTCTAAAGCTTCATCTGTTACTTCAAAATGAGGTTTTCCACTTGGATCAACATAGTTTTCCCTACCAACATTGTCCCTAACAAAATCATCCATGTTCACTTCCACATCATCAATAATATGCTCCTCATCAACAATATCCTCCATGTTCACTTCTGTCTCATTTTCATCACCTACATTCTTAGAGCTAGACTCTCCATGTGTATCTTCCACATTCAAATCAAAGCCTATGTTATCTACACCATCATCATCTAAGTCAGCCAACCGAACATTGTTAATCCAAAGCTCTAATAAAAATTCTATTTCCTTATGTGTTTCCACAACTTTTACCAACCTAACTAAATCATCATCACAATTCACAGGCCTTAAACCATTGTCTAAACCTTTGTTAGGCATCCTAAAGTGATAATATATAATGTCATCAGACTCATACCCTAATTGAGTCATAATTGAGTTTATCCCCTCAACCTTAAGGTGATCCACATCAATGTAATCCAAGTATACTGTCTCACCTGTGGTATACATCCTATTTGGTGGTTGTGTGAAGTATCCACCATGATTGAACTTCATCGAGAACATGGACTTGGAACCACCTGTATCATAATGAAAAAAAAAATCAATGAGCTAACAATGTCGTATCAAATAAGTGATTATTTCCATTAAAAAAACTTCGATTCTTACCATAAATTGTGTTTGGATCAATTGATACGCCATCATTTCTAAAAATAAATTTTGGAGGTGAAGCTGACTCATTCATCTTTCTAACCGCATGTATCTACACGGACTATAAGTGCAATGGATTTGAACAGCAAGGATAAGAAATTAGGTATGAGCTTGTAAGGGTTTGACTTTTGGATTTGGGGACCAGAAAATGATATGGGGGGTTTTTTATTACTTGGGTGGGGTATTATTTTATCTAAAGTTGGAAAAAGACTAAAATAGCCTCGTGTGCATATCACGTGAAGTAGAAATAGACGGGAAGTTAACGGATGTCCACGTGGGGGACTGAAAGTGAATGAAAGAGTAAACAGTAAGGACTGTTTCTGCACTTAATGCACAGTAAGGACGATTTCTGCATTTTGGCCAAACCACAAGGACTATTTTTGCAATTAACTCCAAAATTAATGGACATAAGCGGGAAAATTCAAATTATTGAACCCTAAACGTGTCCTATATAAACAACCCAAAAAACCATGGAAATGCAATTTAATTTCGGGTTCCAACAAAACAATGGAGATGCAAAATCAAAAGAATGTGGATGATGAGCTTGAGGTTAGAAATCATCTTCTCACTTTTGTTTTTTTTTAATGTGAATAGAAAAGCTTTGATCAAGTGCAGAAGGTAAATTATTGTTGTTTTAGGTGGTTATTGTGGAATGAGATGTTTTTGAATGGTGAAAGACGTGTCTATTTATACTGAAACATTAAGGATGCAAAAGTCATAATAAGAGTTAGTATACTAAACTTCTGCCATTAAATTCTAAACTACAAAAAGGTAAAAATTTGTACAGCGTGTTTTTGTAGGATAGATATTATTATTGTTATAAAACATGACTCTTTTAATCATATTGAATGTCAAATTAGAGTTTGTTTCAGTAGCATGTATGGCTGTTCATAGGGTGTGGGTTATGATTGTATGTGGTCGTAGAGTGTGTGTTTGTGGCTGTTATTATGGGTCGTATGTGGTTCGAAAAGTGTGGCTTTCATGGTGATTGATTAAAGATTGTTTAAAGATTTGTATTTATGCAACAAATGTTGTATATTAGACCTTTCTTTCAATAGTAGTATTGATTAAAGATTGTTCTTTCAATATGGTTTTTGCAGGAGAGGGTTCTTAAATGTATAGAGTTGTTGAAAGAGCTAAATGGTGATTATACAAGATGGTCATAGAAGACTCTGATATATTCGGGACCACTTGAAACCTTTTATGGGCTTACATTTCCGCACCATTTTTTTTTTGAAATGTTGTAAACGAATCACTTTTAAATATGAAATCTTTTTTTTAAATGGTTGAGATAAAAATTTGTTCTCTTTATTCTGTGTTGTGGTACCAATTTAGTAGCACCCCAGCGACATGTATGCTTCCGCTGGACCCAATTCTGGGGTGTTACAGTATTTCATTTAAATTGTCCATTAATTTATATTTCGTTTTAAATTGCACATAAATATCCTAATTAGAAAAGAAAAAGAAAAGAACAATAAAAGCGTAAATAAATAAACCGGGATCCCTTTAGATCCCTAGCGAGTAGCCAGTGACTAGAGGAGAGCAATTTTTGGTGGTGACTTGTACCTAAAACTCTGATACAATGTAGAATGGTGAACTAGTTGTGTTGATCCTTTTACCTTGTCGGCCACCATGAGCCGCCTCTAGCCATAATACCCCGTCAAATCTTCTCCTCATCCCTCTCACTATCCAATTTCCGACTAAAACCATAGATGCACACTGTTTTGGTCGTAAAATTATAACCGCTACGAATTAATAGACATCATCACCACCATTGGTTTCATATTAAAAACTGAGAAACGCGCAACACAATCACCATTTACAAGGCTTCTATAGTGCCATTACACACAACAATAAACATCCGTCCCTCAAAAGACTCAAAATTTTCAGATTTGTGTTTCATTTCAAGTTATTGTGAAGAGTTTATCTTTTTGTTGTCGAACTTCTTCATATTATCTTTAGTTTTGCTATTAAAGTTTTCTCAAGTCCCGAGCTATCACGATTTCGCTGCTCGAATTGCCAACGAATGTTATTTGAAGAATTAAGTTAGCGAATACCTTCTTTTTACCATTTTTAATAGAGTAAATTACACCGTCAGTCGATAAACTTATGTCGGATTTCATACGACATCCAAAAATGGGAATTGTTGCCTTTTTAGCCCACGATCTCGAAAATATTACGCCGCTGGTCCAAAAATCTAACGCTCGTTAGTTTTCCCAGTTATCTCGGTCCTCACGTGCACTGCACGTGAGGGCAATTTGGTCCGAATATTTGGTTTTGGCTTGTTGTTCTGTCGTGGCCATTGCACATGTTACTGTTGCTAATGTACTTTATGTACCTTTATTCCTTTTTTTTTTTGTCAAAACTCTTTTTTGTGTTTGTACATTAAGATCGTATACACATGTACACAACTTATTTTCATATTTATAATCATCTCCTACTCACACACATTCACTCATTCTTTTTAAGTCAGATAAAATGGTGTTTGTTTTTCTTTTTGTTTGGCTTTGTGACAACTGGAAATGTTGAAGATGATTAAACTTTCAAGTTGATTTCTACTTAATTTCTAGTTGCACAAATTCAATCAAAGAGAACATAAAATACTTCAACTCGAATGCAATTGGTTTTATCAATATCAATCATTGTTACTCAAACAATTAACAATTAAATTTTGGGGATTTCTCGGGATCATATGACAAATGTAAGTTGTCGTAGTCTATTGAATCCAAATGCTCATCATATGTTGAGTATTCGGTTTCCTCACACGCAATATGTTTGCATTTTTTCTTTGCCAAAATCTTATTCCAATTGTTTTTACTTGTACGCTTACTTCTTGCTTTTTCTTGATAATCTTCCCATTGTTTAATTTTTACCTTTGTCTTTTGTTCAAAATACCAATTAACAAAGGTTGTATCCTCATTTGGTTGGATTTTTTGCTTCCTGTCACAAAAAAAGTGTGCATTAGGTATAACATTCATAATATAAACCTTCATCTGAATGTACAACAAATGATAAACATACTGGGGTTTTTTTGGTTCTTTCTTTTGGAAAGCAACATCACATCCAGTTGTTGATGACATATTTGATATATTATTGATGAAATTTGTTGTGTATGATAATGTTGTTTAGGAAGTTGTAAATTTATAGGCATTTTCAACATGAAAAGTCATCATATTAAGGTAGGAATTTGTATCGTTTATGGTGTAAAGAAAAGTCACAGGTCTTACTAGATACTTTGACTATAGTTGAATACTATCTGATGCGCGTGATGTGTCGTTGCAGTTTAGCAGTTTTAATGCCTACTCAAGTTTTAAATTTATATTTAGCCGACTTATCAATAACACACACACTTAACGAGCAGTGTACCCGGTCAGTATGAAGATAATGGTAAGTAGAGTGTCGATCACTAAGAGTGGAACGTATTATCTCGTTATTCTAATCAGTATTTTAATATCCTAACGCAAGGGGGTTTCAGCCTGAGAGACTGGCACGGTTTGTTTGCAATTAAATAATAAAATAAACCAATAGGCACGAATCAGCAAGTAGCACACACGTACACAGATAAATACTTGAGACAATAAGAGGGCTGTCCTTATGATTAAGTAGATTGTCACTTGTTTTATTGATAGCTTTATATGAAGTGTATGTAGTTAACCCTTTCTCGTTGGTCCTAATCTTATCGGCGAGTAAACCCTTAATGATTACTTATGTCTAAAAGTTATTCCTAAGTGATCAATTTAGTAATAACCGTGGGAGCCACATTATGTCCCGCAGTCAAATGCCCGCAAGCCACTAATAAACACAGAGGTTATCAATGCACTAATAAGTAGTAACCAAAGACATCAACATATAAACTTTAATTGATGGGAAAGCAAGTATTAAAGGGAGTGCAATCTTTCGTTGTCACATTACACAAGCCACCAATCCTGATGAATTAAAGTTTGCTAACACAATAAAACAAAACTACTTAATGAATTAAACACATGCAGCACCTTCTTACAGCTCTTGTATCTTTGATTTGGGTGTGTCTTGTGCTGCCTCCTTGACTGAATTCGTCCTTTGTTTCTCCTGTTCGGACTTCGGTTTTAGGTTTTCTGGAACTTGTAATTCGTCTGGTCTACGGGGTATTTATAGTTTCTGTCTGAGGGAAGATGCGGCGCATCTACTAAGTAGATGCGGCGCATGTACTTAACTTCGCGTGGGGTCCAAGATTATAATATTCAGGAATATTCGTACACCGCCAGAAGATGCGGCGTAACTCCATGATTAGATGCGGCGCATGTCCTCTTGTATCTTGGATCGTATCTGGTGATATCTTGATAGAGATGCGGCGCATGTCGAGAGTGAGATGCGGCGCATCTGGAGCAGAATTGACTTGATCTTGACCATGTCAGTAGACTTTCACTTTATGCACGTTTTGCTCCATTATTAGTCCAAAATCGCTAAGTTTCACCAAATGCTTGTTTTTACCTGAGAATTACAAAAGTAAACGATTAAGTATCAATCCTCATACATAATATAGTAAAACAAGTCAAATTAATAGGATAAATGATAGTAATAAAATGTACTTATTTGAGTTCATCAAATATCCCCCCACTTGAACTTTACTTGTCCCCAAGTAAACCTTAGAATTTCTCTTATGAAAATGTATCCTAAAAGATGTTAGGATTTATTTTTATATTTAAGCATGTATTCGTTCATTTCATAATCCCACAACTAAACACTTTAACGAATTAGAAGTAAAATAAAATAAGTCGATAAAAGCAAATCTAATCGTTTAACTGTCCAGTCGCGACGAATATTCTATCATAAGCTTGGCAAGTATACACATCTCCACCACTAAAGCTAAGGAATAACAAGTCTAAAGCGGTAAAAAGGGTTTTTAGGCTTAAGGGTTAATTATTCTCTTTCACTATCGATCTCAAATTCCAGAAAAGGCGACAAAATCACAAATACATGATCGAATCCACGAACACGATACTTGCAATTGCTCAAATCCTTAACTTGAATAGGCTAAAGATAGGTCCAAACTTCACCAATAATAATATATCAAAAAGGGCGACAAAATCATAAATACATAGCCGAATCTACGACTACGATACTTAAGATTGCTCAAATCCCTAATCTCAATAAATCAAAGGTTTGGTTGGATAAAGAATAATAAAGGGCATGGACAACATTTGGGATATAAATTGGTGCAAAAATAAAAATAAACAAAACAAATAAATTAAAATCCTAAGTGTGGTTAATCACTATCCCAACCATCCCATGAATAAGACTCATATCATCGAATAACTCACGCTTTAACACTTGAAACACACGCTTTAGGTAGACACGAATTATACTCAACAAAATCTTAATCAAAGAATAAACCTTAATTGGCGTTCCCATAACTGCCAATTCCCATTCAATCCATAGATATAGTACAACAAATAGTGGTGATATCGACCACTTACATAACTTTACATAAGTTGGTTAAAACTAACTTCCAACTTTTCTTTCTTTCTTTTTCTTTTCTCATTTTTTCGTTTTTTTTTTTTTTTTTTTTTTTTTTTTTTTTTTTTTTTTTAGTAAACATAAACATAGATGTGTAAAATTTCACCACATCACTATAACTTTCTTTCCGGATAATTTTTCCATACTTTTCATGACTTCAGAAATAATGGTAATAGTGAAAGTAGTAAACACACGAAAAATAAACTCCAAAATATACAATATTTACTTTCACTCCAATTGCATTGTGCAATTTCCCGACCTAACCATAGATAATGAATTACGCACGCGAACACAGGTAATGTAAGGAAACACACTCTGCCTATAGCAATCAACCAACCACGGATTCTAATCTACAGGGTAGGCTAAGGTGTAAGGGTGTAACGAAACATTTTAAACATAGGTGTAAGAAACGAAAGGAATTGCTCTGAGGGTTTTTCTAGGGGTATCTTACTCTAAAAATGAGAGTAACAAAAGGGTTTATACGGGGGTTAACTAACCAGTGTAGTTAGTTAATAACACATAACAAATAATAGGCTATTTGGGTGTAATCCTAGAATTTTACCAATTTAGACAAGTCATTCCAATTATATAAATAATACTCATTATGGTGGTCTCGAATAGTATACAAGCCAAGTTCTAAAGTTTACAAGTCACCGGCACACTCATAGATTTGTGAATTTTGAAAAATCACAATTTTTGAAAATAACGTCATGTGTGCAGTTATGCAACTTAGATCTTAAACAAAAACATGCTAAATTTTTTTTAAGTTTGATATATTAAGCACATTTTAAGCATAATTTTTGAAAAAGTTTAGGACAAGTAATTGTTAAGTGTTCTAATTCTCCAATCCCCCCACTTAAGTTAAACAACGTCCTCGTTGTTTGTATAAAAGGTTAAAAACTGGAAAATAAAAGAATTAGAACAGAAAAACTCCCCTGAGATTTGCTCGGTATGATCCTCCATTAGTATAAGAGCAAAAATCAACTTCTTGTGGATTAGAACGTTAAAGCTTCATACTTGATGTATCCACAGAAAATCCAGGAAACTATAATACCACCAACACTTTAAAACACACCTAAGATAAGAAAGGTTCAAACTTGCATAATACATTAGTAGTTAGATAAAAATAAAACTTAAAAATTAAAACTGAAAATCATCAGGTCAGTCGATGCGCCGTATCTTATGGAAGAAGATACGCCGTATCGAGCCTGGAATAAATACGGATCAGAATAAAGATGCGCCGCATCCTTAACCAGGGATGCGCCGCATTAAAATAAACTGATAAATAGTTTTAAAGTCGAAAATAAAAATGCAGAAAAATAAAATAAGATATGACCATTGCAGGAGATGCGTCGCATCTCAGAATTGAGATGCGCCGTATCCTCATGTGGGCCTGACTGACACGACACAGAAAACAGAATAAAAGATAATTCCGGGTTGTCTCCCGGTAAGCACTTGTCTTTATTCCAGAGTCTTCAAGTTAGACTCACGTTCAGCTCAGCAATAAGTCCTTGTCACGGTCCATCCTTCGTCCTTCATCCGAAAGATTTTTCCGTATATCTCTGCGACGTTTTCTTCCGTTCGACTTAATCTAGTATAACTCTTTGTCTTCACCGCAGTATATTCTTCATCAGGACCCAAAGAGTATTTGATGATTTTAAATTTTTCAGAAATAATCATGGGCGGCTCATTGTAAGGAATCCCAAGTAGTTGACACTTTCTTTTGGTGAACTCTTCCTCGTCTTTATCAACAAACTTAAAATAAGGATCCTTAATCAAATAATCATCTAGTTCTTCAATCAACGACTCATTATTATTATCATCTTGAATCGCCTCCCATTCTCTTTCCAAATCATATTGTAACCGTCGACTAAGCTTTGTGAAATCATCAAACTGTTTATGCACCCATTCCCAGAAAGTAGTATCCGATGTTCCCTTAAGTCCTTTCAAGCGTTCAATTCTGCCCTTTTCTTGTAAAGCCTCCGCCTTTTGTGGGCAGTCTTCAACATTATCGTACCACTCATAATCTTCAAAGGTTACATCGTTTCCAACCCGTCTCATCCCAATTATACTTCCCCCATTACAGGTTCCGTCACTTTTATAATCACAGGTCGGCCAAACACTACTCCCGTCCTTGAAAACGAAGGGTGTACAGGTGTGATTAATGTGCGCAAATCCCCATGGTTTATCCCAAACCCATGGTACTTGATCATTCCATTCATAGTACCAGGTGTTTTTGAAATCGTCATAAGTCTTAAATCCTGGTAGTTCTCCAGTAAGCACATCATCGTCGACTTGAAGAAGGTAGTTAAATTCCTTGAACTGCTTGCACAAGGGTGTCTCATAATCGAACACATCAATGTCTATTCTGAATAACTCTTCAATGCCTTCATTGATTGTTGAATAATGAAGTGACGACCCATAATCGCTTTCTACTTCTTCATCTTCTCCTCTCATCCAATATACCCATAATGCATCCTTAGTAGCACGATCCATGCACTTATGGTTATTAAACTTACTAGCCAACCATTCTGAAAAATCAACATCGTGAGGATCGTGGTTAACGTCGAAGCAAACCTTTCCAATCATATTTTTTTTTATCTCCATGAACTCGTTAAATTGCTTCTTAAAACTCCCAGTCAACCATGAAGTCATAATCTCCTTGACTTCATTTGCAGGGGCAAATTCCGGACTACCATATTTGAGTTCTAGCCAATCATTGAGGGAGAGGTCTATCAATCTTACCAACCTGCCATGAAATAGTAACTCCGCCAAAGCATAATTCATGTCATTATCCTGATAGTTCTCATTCAATCCCCAGTACTGTTCGGAACAAGGCATGTAAGAGATTTGGGCATTGCCTCCACCACAGCTGTTGTTGCTTGAGTCCATGTATGCAAGATAGAATTTCCCATCATCTTCTTCGATAGTAGTCCAGTTCAATCCTTCGGCTTCAATGATAGGCCATAAGAGCGACAATTCTTCTCCAGTGTACCTCACAAATGCATCATAAGAGAATACCTCTTTGTCAATGTTGCATAAACGCATGAATTCCTTAAAAGCAGCTTCAAGAGGAGTCTCCCAAGAGAATAAATCTGCATCGATCATGAGTACATTGAATGAATCTGAAAACAAGCATTCCTTAGCAAGATATCCGTTAACTGACATGTCTTCCATAGCAAAATCTGTCATCCAAGGTAAAATCATCAGTAGGATTTGTTCGCTAGAAGAGAAATTAATGAATATAGAAACGGATATAAGAATAAAAATAGCTGATATCTGCAGACGATGCGCCGTATCCAAAAAGTTGGATACGCCGTATCTTAATACGTTAAAATTAAATCAGACTTTATTCAGAAAATAGATACGCCGCTTAGAATTTAAGAATGCGCCGTATCGAATTAATTAATCAAAAATCAGCTTATCTAATTAAAATTAAATGCGTCGTATTAACGAAAGTTAATGCGCCGTATTTTCGTTACGTTTAAAAATAAATATCGATTTTTGATTCAGAAAGATGCGCCGTATCGATAGAGATCGATACGCCGTATCTGTTTAATAATTCGCAAACTGTTTTTAATTAAAATAATAGATACGCCGTATCTGCTAAAGCAGATGCGTCGTATTACTTTATCGCTTAGAAAAATTTTCTTATTAAAAACAGATACGCCGTATCTTGGGGAAAAGATGCGTCGTATCGAATTAATTAAACGCGTTGTATTAAAAAAAAATTAAACGCAATACGCCGTATCTGAGAGATCAGATGCGCCGTATCGTTTGATTTAGCACAGTACAACGATAGCAGAACAGAAAAATACGAAAAATAAAAACAAAAATTAAACACACAAACGAAAATAAACACACAAAAATAAAAGAAAACAATTAACACACAATACAACAAATATGCAAAATAATACAATGATGCAATTAATCTAATAAAAAAGAAAAACCTAATTAAAATACTAATTAAATTAACAGATAATAACAATTCACTCCCCGGCAACGGCGCCAAAAACTTGATGCGCGTGATGTGTCGTTGCGGTTTAGCAGTTTTAATGCCTACTCAAGTTTTAAATTTATATTTAGCCGACTTATCAATAACACACACACTTAACGAGCAGTGTACCCGGTCAGTATGAAGATAATGGTAAGTAGAGTGTCGATCACTAAGAGTGGAACGTATTATCTCGTTATTCTAATCAGTATTTTAATATCCTAACGCAAGGGGTTTCAGCCTGAGAGACTGGCACGGTTTGTTTGCAATTAAATAATAAAATAAACCAATAGGCACGAATCAGCAAGTAGCACACACGTACACAGATAAATACTTGAGACAATAAGAGGGCTGTCCTTATGATTAAGTAGATTGTCACTTGTTTTATTGATAGCTTTATATGAAGTGTATGTAGTTAACCCTTTCTCGTTGGTCCTAATCTTATCGGCGAGTAAACCCTTAATGATTACTTATGTCTAAAAGTTATTCCTAAGTGATCAATTTAGTAATAACCGTGGGAGCCACATTATGTCCCGCAGTCAAATGCCCGCAAGCCACTAATAAACACAGAGGTTATCAATGCACTAATAAGTAGTAACCAAAGACATCAACATATAAACTTTAATTGATGGGAAAGCAAGTATTAAAGGGAGTGCAATCTTTCGTTGTCACATTACACAAGCCACCAATCCTGATGAATTAAAGTTTGCTAACACAATAAAACAAAACTACTTAATGAATTAAACACATGCAGCACCTTTTTACAGCTCTTGTATCTTTGATTTGGGTGTGTCTTGTACTGCCTCCTTGACTGAATTCGTCCTTTGTTTCTCCTGTTCGGACTTCGGTTTTAGGTTTTCCGGAACTTGTAATTCGTCTGGTCTACGGGGTATTTATAGTTTCTGTCTGAGGGAAGATGCGGCGCATCTACTAAGTAGATGCGGCGCATGTACTTAACTTCGCGTGGGGTCCAAGATTATAATATTCAGGAATATTCGTACACCGCCAGAAGATGCGGCGTAACTCCATGATTAGATGCGGCGCATGTCCTCTTGTATCTTGGATCGTATCTGGTGATATCTTGATAGAGATGCGGCGCATGTCGAGAGTGAGATGCGGCGCATCTGGAGCAGAATTGACTTGATCTTGTCCATGTCAGTAGACTTTCACTTTATGCACGTTTTGCTCCATTATTAGTCCAAAATCGCTAAGTTTCACCAAATGCTTGTTTTTACCTGAGAATTACAAAAGTAAACGATTAAGTATCAATCCTCATACATAATATAGTAAAACAAGTCAAATTAATAGGATAAATGATAGTAATAAAATGTACTTATTTGAGTTCATCACTATCTTTCATAACGAAATTGAAATTTATTTTAAACCGACATACTCAATATATAAAGGTTTATATGAGACTTATGATATTCTCCCAATGCATTTATCACTTACCTAAGCAAGTTTTTTTGAATAGACACACACCCTCATTCTCATTCCTCACAACTGTAATCTATTTTTTAAAGTAACACAATCAATGATATCTTCTTCTTCACCAAATAGGGATTTTAGTAAAATGGTGGTAACAAATGCTATGGTTGAGTATGTGTTGGGTAAATATGGGAATAAATGGTATGATGACGATGCAATGGCTGAGGTAATACTTGAAGACTTGTGGCAAAGGGAGAACAATCAACATGATGTTGTTATAGGTTAGTGTATATGTTGCTTGTTTTGATCTTTTAAGTATATGTGTTTATTATTTGTGGCGACTTACTGTTTCTCCACACATTTATAGATAAGGGATTAGAAAATCTTGAAGAACTTGGTAAGAGGACTTAAAAGCTTGAAGTTATGTTCGGTAGTCTAAAGGAGGTATAGGAAGCAAAACTGGAAAAGGAGGCAGAGGCGATTGCAAAGCTTGAAGAAGTGTTTGGAAGGGCCAAGCAGTCACATGAACCTGAGCAAGAAATCATACTAATTGAGTCTGACTCTAAAACTAGCCTTGAGTTTCATGAGGTTACCAAAAAAAAACTTCTAGTTATTTGGGCAAAAATAAACCTTCCTGTTATGCGGTAAAAAAAAACACCTTCGATTTCTTTGGTAAAAAAAATACCTGTCAGTTGTTTTCTTTAAAAAAAAAAAAAAAAAAAAAAAAAAAAAAAAAAAAAAAAAAAAAAAAAAAAAAAAACCCAACAACCTTCCAGTTCTAAACCAAAGATGCTCTCATGGTATTTGCCAACAAATCATTCATCAAGTTCTGACTCAAGTGGTGATTCAAGTTGTTCTGATGAGAGTTATAATGCAAAAGAGCAGGTTCAAGTGAAAAAACGATCCAAGTAAAAGGTTGCAGATCATAAGGTTTCAATTCCAAGGGTTTATGGTACAAGACCCCCTCGAATAACGAATTGCATTCTAGGCCTTGCACCTGTTAAAACTTGGGAAGCTATTAGTGAGAAAACTTTTGGAATAACAAAACCTAAAGATGATATACAAGCAAGGAAGTTGGGCAAAAAATATGTTGTGTATTTTTAATGCTATCTTGTTGATGTTATGCAAAAACTATGTTGTGTATTTTTAATGGTACTTTGTTGATGTTATGCAAAACATGTGTTGTGTATAGGGGTGGCAATCGAGTCGTGTTCAGGTTGACCTATTCGGGTTCGCAGGTTGGCGGGTCACTATAACCTCAACCCAAACACGACCCACAATCGTGTCAAGAAACTCAACCCTAACCCAGACCTGCATAACATGTACAACCCGTTTGTAACTCGTTTACCTTGTTAAGTAAATAGTTCAAGTGGTGAATAAGGTTGGTGGTTTGTCGATTTAACTACTTTAAATAACATACAAATAACTATACGGCAATTTCAATGATATGTGAGTTATAATCGTAATTCACTCATATTAAGTACATAACAAAATATATTTAATCCAAATCTAACATAAAATCCAAGTTATATATTTTATTTTTAGAGCCTTATATACTTAAACGGGTTCACGTGTTGAATTGTTTAATACTTACTCAACGCAAACACGACCCATTTATTAAACGGGTTAACCTTTTTTTGACCCAAATCTGTTTATCCTCAACTCAAACTTGTTTAACTTCGTGTCGGGTTCGTATCATTTATCGTGTCATGTCGAGAATTGCCACCCCTAGTTGTGCATTTTGTTTGTGGTAGTTGCTAGTCATATTTTTTAGTACAAGTTACTTTTTGTTTGACTTGATATAAGTCACAAAGAATACCAAATTGAATGGGTGAAAATAAAGGTAAAAAACATGGACATATATAAGTTCAAAATAAAACTAGATAGTTTAAGGACATATTCGAGTACATAATACGCTAAACAAAACAAAACAAAGCAAAACATCAAAAGCTTAATATATCAAATCTCCATAGCCTGCAGCTTCTTGATAAAAGTGGTCAAATCATGAAGACACACAAGCTTCTGTGCAACACAAACCATCAACCTAGCACCGTCTGCCAGGTCTTCATGTTGCATCCTCCTGAGATCGGATATGGATTCAATAGATGAATTAGAACCACATAGAAGCTGCAGCTCCTTTATCAATTTGGCCCTTCGATTCATACGGTCACTTATCTCTGTAACTTTCCCACTCAGAACATCTTGATCATTGAAAGTTGCTTGAAACTCTTGTTGATAGTGAACAAGCGTCATATCTTTCCCTAATTTTGAGTTAGCTTTTTTTGCTAATTCATCACATATCACAAGACGAGTAGACATGATAAAATTTGTGTGTGTTTTTTAAACTTTTTTTTTTACAAGATAGCATATGCTTATTATGAAGTAAAGCGTTCCTTAAATAGAAGATCAATAATGGTAAGTTGGTAACTCAACAACTAGTCATCGAGACGCTAAAAGTGAATAGTGAGTAATCATTTCATTATCTTCCCCATGCAACCTATCATATCAATAAGTCAAAAATGAGCAATTTACACCATTGGTCCCTGAAACTTACACAACTATAATATGGGATAAAAATTTGCAAAACACAAAAAAAGAGTAAGTATGTGGAAACAAAGGTCAACATATTTTTGAATTACAAATTACATAACTGCAAAACACAAAGTATATGGGATAAAAAAACAAAAACGAAACACTGTACATAAACTAAATTGTCTAAAATCAGAACCCATAAAAAAAGCCTATAACAATTTCTTTCTTTTTCCTTGTTGGTTTGGTTCACCATAATAGTCTTGCCATATGGTTGACTTGCCTCTAATGCTACTAGGACCCTCAACTTGCGACTGTGGTACCTTAAGTTTACCACTACCACTTGGTTTAACAGCATCTACTTGTTCCTCAACGTATACTTCTCGTCTTAGCTCTTCGAGAATTTCAGCTGGCAATTGCTTATTCGGTTCAGCATTTGGGCCATATCTCTCACAAATCTCTGGAAATATGACCTATCTTAGTACCTTGTTTGACCATTCCCTGTCATCAACATTATTGTCGAACTTAACTCTTTTACCATTCGACATATTTCGCTGAATGTGATGCAAATATGGGGAAGAAAGTGATAAAATGGGGGAGTAAAATGAGATTAGGTGAAGGAAAATGATGCAAATATATACACACCTGAGATCCATATTTGTGGTTGGGGTTGTACGCTTTTTTCAACACTTTATTCCCCCTTTTTAATGATAAGTCAGGTTGAATACTTTTTTTTAGTAAATTAGGCCTTTAGTCCGTATCTATCTAGAAGATTGTACACTTATCACGTTTGCATAGTTACTTGTTGCATGGTTAGTCCAAAATATTAGATCAGACCTAAATACCATAATACGCACAAAATCAAACAAAATAAACGGCTAAAATAACTAAAACTGTACATATATATTTGATTGCATTAGCAAAAAAAGATAGTACATCAACGTTAGATAATAATAGCTTCACAAAAGACTGGGAATGATAAACTGAAAACATAAAAGACAACCAAAAGCTTCACAAAAAACTGTTGAACCAGAACCGAAATGCTACATTCTTTGAAGCATCGACAAGAATGTTTGCATTTTCTCGATGGATAATGATAAGGATTTATTTGATACCTTTTTAAGGGGTCATTTAGTCTCAAAAGTCGTATTAATATGATCAAATATTGCCCTAAATCTTTCTTTTTGCATTTTAGGTACTTGAGACGAAAAATCTGGAAACCGGCAGATTTTGGGCTAAAAACGACAATAAAACCACCCGATCTTATAAACTTATCAAACACTACAGTTTACTTCTTTATTAGCTTTTATATTACCAAATAGTTAATAAAGTTTGTAACTTTACTCACTAATTAGTTTTATAAAAACTAGAAAAGCTATAAACTTCAACTAATAAGCAAGCTTATAAGACCCTTAAGCTCCTCGCCTTAGATATAGGATTGGATGCATAAAAATCAAAACTTTAATAAAGGTTAGGACAAATAAGCAATAATATGAATCAAATAAGCTATGGAAAAGCTAATTGATTTAAAAAGTATTAAACTTTAATTGAAATAAGTAAGAATAAGCAATCTAAATAACTAAACTAGATCAAATAAGCTATAGAAAAGCTAACTTGATCTAGAAGTACTAGTATTAAACCTAATAGGCTAAAAAGATAATAGATCTAAAACTAGTAAGAATCTACTACTAAATATAAAATCTAAATGAAAATAAGCTAAAAACTAGAGTTAATTGCAAAAATAGTCCTTGTGGTTTGGCCAAAATGCAGAAATCGTCCTTACTGTGCATTAAGTGCAGAAACAGTCCTTACTGTTTACTCTTTCATTCACTTTCAGTCCCCCACGTGGACATCCGTTAACTTCCCGTCTATTTCTACTTCACGTGATATGCACACGAGGCTATTTTAGTCATTTTCCAACTTTAGATAAAATAATACCCCAACCAAGTAATAAAAAACCCCCCATATCATTTTCTGGTCCCCAAATCCAAAAGTCAAACCCTTACAAGCTCATACCTAATTTCTTATCCTTGCTGTTCAAATCCATTGCACTTATAGTCCGTGTAGATACATGCGGTTAGAAAGATGAATGAGTCAGCTTCACCTCCAAAATTTATTTTTAGAAATGATGGCGTATCAATTGATCCAAACACAATTTATGGTAAGAATCGAAGTTTTTTTTAATGGAAATAATCACTTATTTGATACGACATTGTTAGCTCATTGATTTTTTTTCATTATGATACAGGTGGTTCCAAGTCCATGTTCTCGATGAAGTTCAATCATGGTGGATACTTCACACAACCACCAAATAGGATGTATACCACAGGTGAGACAGTATACTTGGATTACATTGATGTGGATCACCTTAAGGTTGAGGGGATAAACTCAATTATGACTCAATTAGGGTATGAGTCTGATGACATTATATATTATCACTTTAGGATGCCTAACAAAGGTTTAGACAATGGTTTAAGGCCTGTGAATTGTGATGATGATTTAGTTAGGTTGGTAAAAGTTGTGGAAACACATAAGGAAATAGAATTTTTTGTAGAGCTTTGGATTAACAATGTTCGGTTGGCTGACTTAGATGATGATGGTGTAGATAACATAGGCTTTGATTTGAATGTGGAAGATACACATGGAGAGTCTAGCTCTAAGAATGTAGGTGATGAAAATGAGACAGAAGTGAACATGGAGGATATTGTTGATGAGGAGCATATTATTGATGATGTGGAAGTGAACATGGATGATTTTGTTAGGGACAATGTTGGTAGGGAAAACTATGTTGATCCAAGTGGAAAACCTCATTTTGAAGTAACAGATGAAGCTTTAGAGGTTGTGGACTATGATTCATTTGATAGTGATGTAGGTGATGATGATGATGCTTCAACTGTTATAAGGAGGAACCTTAGGAAACTTAAAAAAACTGGAGGTGCTGGATCAGATGGTATTGTAAACTTCCTTTTTGTTGGACAAGATTTTGCTAACAAGGAAGAAGCTAAAGAAAGAATTAAAGCTTATGCAGTTGAAACAAGAAGGAAGATTCATATTGTAAAGAATGATAATGAGAGGTTACAAGCAAAATGTAAGGGTACAATGCCATGTGCTAGAGAGAATATACCAGCTGTTGGTTCACAAGCACAAGGAAAAAAGAGGAAAAAAGGTGGGTCAAAAGAGAATAAACAAATGAAGGGTAAAGGAGGAGTGTACAAAGAGAGGTTGTGGAAGTGTGCCACTGCAACAACTGTGGTAGAGTTTGAAAGAGCAATGGATGAACTTAAGGGATACAATCGGCAGGCACATGAGTGGTTGAGGAAAATACATCCTGAGCATTGGAGCAGAAGCCACTTTTCAGGTAACCAATTATGACCTAATTTACTTCTTTTTTTTCATTATTAAGATGCTTAATGTATGTACATACTTATGGGCAGGAAGGGCACATTGTGATTTATTGATCAACAATATCTGTGAGGTCTTTAATAGGCAGTTACTAACTGCTAGGGATAGTCCAATTTACACTGCACTAGAATATGTTAGGGAATATATAATGAAAAGGATTGTGTTGGTTCAGACAGTGATTGAAAAAAGTGAGGGTCCACTAACACCAACTGTGACTAAGCTTTTCAAAGGTATAATGGAACAAGCATCAAAATACTCAGTTCAATGGAATGGGGGTGAACTATTTGAAGTTAAGGGTCCTTGGAGTGACAAGTGTGTAGTGAATCTAAATCTTAAGCAGTGTTCTTGTAGGAAATGGGAAATATCTGGAATCCCATGTAGACATGCAGTTGCATGCATCTTTAATATGGCGGATAATGGTGAGAAAGTTCCTATCCCTGAGGATTGGGTTCATGAATCATATAGGTTAGAAACCTGGAGGAATGTATACTCTCATAAGGTGAACCCAGTCCCTGGTCCACAATTTTGGGAGAAGTCTGCATTTAACCAAACTAAATTGATTCCACCTTATATTCCACCACATATAGGCAGACCTGGAAAAAAAAAAGATGAGTGCAGGTGAGATTGCTGGAACTGTGGTAAAAGGGAACAAGTTAACTAGGAAAGGTGGGACTGTCACTTGTGACAACTGCCTAAAAAAGGGTCATAACAAAAAAAGCTGTAAGGAACCAAATCCATGGAAAGATCCAAATTATGGGGCTACACAGTCATCTGCAGCTGCTGAAAAGGGACCAAGTGGTGATCAAGCTGCAAGTGTTCATCAAACTGCAAAGGCACCAAGGCAACCATCAAAGACCACTGCAAATCAATCCAAGACCACTGCATCAAAGGCAACAAGGAAAAGCCCAAGGAAAAAAACTGCAAGTCAATCCAAGCCAACTGCAAGTCCAAAAAAAGGGAAGAAAACTGCATCAAGGAAGAACTGCTAGAATTGGTTAAGTAATAGTATGGTTATGTATTAGTAATCCATGTAGACATTATGGTTATTATGTATTAGTACTCTTATGACATGATGGGAACAATTGTGATGCAAATTTTCATTTTAGCAAGTTGAAAAACTTGTTTAATGTATGGCAAATGTTACCCTTTCAGTTATGCACATGTGTTCTTTACTTTTGGCCACAAGCATTATTTTGGACACTATTTTTTTCTCAATGACTGTCATTTGACTGTCTTTTGGCCACAAGCATTATTTTGTACACTATTTTTTTCTCAATGACTGTCAATTGACTGTCTTTTGGACACTACTTTTGGGCAGTTTGATTCTTTTGGACATGTGTGGTGATTCTTGCTATAAATTGACATGCACACTCCCCACATTACCACACAAAACAGCTGATATCACACATTGTCCAGAAATGACTTCTAATCCATATGTCATTCAGATTTCATCTTCTTCAAGTTCTGAACAAACAAAGGGAAAGGGAAAGCTTGAAACTTCATCTGAATCATCTGAAGCAAGCATAAACTGTAGCTTTTTGAATGATAGCTGGGTGTCCAGCTATCATTCAACAACTGAGGAAGAGGACTGTGTCTCCAACAAAGGTAAAGAGTTGGAAGTTCATTCAAGTGGTCAGAAAAGGGTGAATGCCTATGCTAGCTACCATGTTCAAAGGGCTCCTGTGAAAGACAACCCAGCCTATGACCAAAGGGCTCAAGTGCTTGGATCACCAAATGCACACACTTGGGAAGTCATCCAGGCACAGAGGTGGAAGAGGGGGGGCAAAGGGAATTGATCACTTTTCATCCAAGGCACTCTATGTACTATCTTTTTCTAATCATGTCAGTTTAAGAACCATCTATGTAATGCACCAATGATCCTAGTATCTAATAAACAATGCATCTATGTATGCATTATTTGAATAAAAATCATACACATACGTAGTAGTATCATTAAACTTGAAATTATCATTCATACTTGAACATCCATACATATAAGAGTCAAAATTCATTGACTATAGTCAATTTTTAAGTTCAAGATGTACATTCATACATAGCTTTATCAGCTTACAACAAGAAACTAACTAAGAAGAAGACCCAACTACAAATCAACCATATCTTCAATCTTCTTCTTCCAGCTGCCATTTCAACCAATGATTCTTGAAGCTGGTTTCTTGACCTAAGTAGACCAGGAATGATTTGCACTGACCGAGCACATATTGGAGGATCAACCCAATCAAAAAACCCACAATCCGTTCCCTACAAATTAGTACTTCAATCAATAACTTTTGAAAAAAAATATAACTACAAATTTCTACTTACAAAAACTTCTTGGCATGAGTGAAAACGACGTCCTGGGTTAAGATTTGTCCATGAAGTACGCACACGGGTCTGACTACCACAGAAACACGCCACCATTTTAGCGAATTGATTTTGCCCTTTTTACCTTTTAGGGTTTTGGTTTGGATTTGGGGACCAGAAAATGATATGGGGGGTTTTTTATTACTTGGGTGGGGTATTATTTTATCTAAAGTTGGAAAAAGACTAAAATAGCCTCGTGTGCATATCACGTGAAGTAGAAATAGACGGGAAGTTAACGGATGTCCACGTGGGGGACTGAAAGTGAATGAAAGAGTAAACAGTAAGGACTGTTTCTGCACTTAATGCACAGTAAGGACGATTTCTGCATTTTGGCCAAACCACAAGGACGATTTTTGCAATTAACTCATTTGAAAATTTATGTGTAAAGTTGAGTTAAGGTGTGTTAAAGCTGAGTTATTGATGTGTGAGTTAAAGCTGAGTTAAGTTAAAGGGTGAAAAAGCTGACGTGGCATGCCTTAAATTTTAAAGCTGAGTTAACTGATGTGAGTGGCCTTAGTATTGAATAGAACTTGTTCTCATACAACAATACAAGAGCCAATTACAAAACAAAACCAAAAGAAAAGTATTTACAACATACAGCCACAAAACCTCTCATTACCCAAAACAAACCTTTGGCGCACTTAGCAACATATGCTTTGCGTAGTGTCCCCTCTCCACCATCTTCCCCCAACCAACTCCTCTCATCCGCTACCCTACAATTATCAACCACACTAGATGTGGTATTCCTCATTCTCTCCATCATTTACTATCACCATCTTTCCGCCACCATCTCATCATCCTCCTCGTCTAACCTGAATAGCGCAGAAGCACAAATCAAGAGTGGTGTACGGTGTGACACGAATAACGCTCCTAATGGGCCAAGATATTGGCGCACGGCGTGCATGCTTGTGTGGGTGCGCCGTGCTCTATTTTCGTAAATGAATGAAGTCCGATTCGATTTCATACATTGGGTTATGCATAGGTTCAATTTCGTAATTACCTTAAATAGAAATATACCCGCCTTTACCGAATTAAAGACCATCATTATCATTAGTTTCATCGCAGAGGTGATAATTATTGACCAAAAATAAAGATAAACAAACTTATGTTAAGGATGAACGTGTTCGTGTAATAACAAATCAACCATCATAAAATGTATAATTAACAAGTTATGTTCGAGTTAAGTTGGTATAAACATGTCACCTCATTAATTGGTTTAGTGTCTTTAACAAATTAATTTGTAAATATGGATTTGATTTTGTTCGAAACTCGTATACCTATGTACATTATACATAGTTTAACCCTTAAACTGGCTATAATGGGTGGTCGACCACCAATGGTGGCACCACTACACGTGAACCACCGTTTCCCTAAGACGGTGCGCAATCCTTTGCTTTTTTGTTATGGTTTGGTGGTCTGCATCACCGAACAATTAGCAAATATATATATATATATATATATATATATATATATATATATATATATATATATATATATATATATATATATATATAACAGCTGATTTTTTAGCCAAATGATTTTTTTAATTTAATAAATTTATTTATCTATAAATACCCGCATACCATATTATTTTTAATCACAACTTCTCATTCTATTTTTATACTTTACAACTTCTCCTTATATCTGTATAAAACAGTCCAAAAAATATAACCCAACACAACATCGACAACCAAACACCGAAACACCTAATTCAAACTTTTGTCTCGGTCACTCACCACCAGTTAATTTTTGAGCCCCAACTTTTGTTTACGAAACACAACAACCAAAATACCACAACCCATAATTTGTACCTCCACAACAACAACATATGTATCAACCACAAATGTACCAGCCGCAACAACCATTGTATCAACCACAAATGTACCACGATCTTACATCATCACAATCGTTCCATGATAAAGTGTCATCATCATCCACTCCATCAACATCGCCAGGTGGGGGTGGTGATGAACCATTGGTGAAGTCGTTTGCGAACGAATTTACAAGTGTTCAATCGTCAGTTTGGTCAATGAAGAAATTAGATAATAATTCCTTTTTGGAGATAAAGAGGCAGAATATGAAAATGGAATAAAGGAAATTCAAACTACAATAACAAAATTCAACTTCCAACAACTAAAACAACGACAAGAAGACGAATTGTTCTATATGAATACAATTAATCACATAAGTGCAATCCACCTCGAAAATGTTTTGCAGCCGAAGAAGAACATTAAAGAGAAATTCAATTTAGATTATTAGTTTTATGATTTTAATTTCGTAAGTTTATGTTTTTTTAACTTTTAGTGTAATGTTTTTCATTATTAATGAAGGTTTAATTTTGTTTTATTCAATCTTTTTTAAATAAACTAGTTTGATGGTGTTTTGAATAGTGATGTGGCGCTAACGCGGAGGTGGTGGGTTTGGTGACCATTATCTCTGGCCTTAGACCGGCCATTATGGTAGCCTTCATCACCCATGGTGGGCACCTTTCGCGTGCGGTCTCCCTTAACGTCCTCTTACCGCCGCTCGCAATGGGGCTTATTTTGTGTTGGTTTGGTGGTGGTCACCACCAACGAAAGAAAGGGAAAATGAGGAGTAACGGTCCAAAAGGGGTTTCAAATGAGTGAAAAACTATTCACAAGCATAGTTGAAGAGGTAACTGATCATTGTGATTTTATTCATAAAAATATCGATTGTACGGGAAAAATGGGGGTTTCCTCATTGATGAAGTGCACCTCGGCAATTCGTCTATTGACATATATACTGGATCCTGATGTCTTAGATGAATATTTGCAATTGTTTGAGCAAATTTCTCGTGATTATCTTCAACACTTTTGTAACTCTGTTATAGAAATATATGACGATGACTATATGGGGAAACCTACTTAAATCGATGTGGAAAAACTTTATCAATTTTACGAAGAAAAGCATGGGTTTTCGGGGATGATAGAAAGCCTCTATTGAAAGGATTGGGAGTGGTAATTGTTCAATGCATATCGCGGTCAATATTGTAGACTTGATCATGACAGGAACCCATTCATTTTGCAAGAAGCTGTTGCATCACAAGACTTATTGATTTGGCATGCTTTTAGAGGAAAGACATTGTGAAAATGACCTTGTCCGAACTCACCAACAAATGTTATAAGTTGTAAGACAAATAAAATCGACTTAAACACATCACCATCTTTTTGTTGATTTGGTCGAACACCGATCATGTGGAGCCTAATTTAAGTTTTATTTTTATGTGTGATGTTTCAAATTATCAATGTAATTTTTATTTTTTTATTTTAATGAAAGTTTAATTTTAGTATTTATTAAATTTGTTAAAAAAATGACTTTGGTAATTGGTAAGGTGGTGTGCTAGAAATACAAAATGCGCCTAACTACAAGTAACAAATAAACAAGAGTAAATTACATGGATGGTAACTGTGGTTTGTCAAAAGTAACAACTTTCATCTCTCGAAGTTTGAAGTTACACTGGTAGTCCCAAAGTTGGTAAACAAATAACACGACCGGTCCTTTAGTTTAACTGGTGTTAAGTGAGTTCTATTATTATTTACACGTTAGCCCCTTTGGTTAAAGATCGTTGCATCGTTTATCCTTAATAATAACGACTGTTTATAATTTAAAGTTTCCATATGTTTTTATCCGGGTTTATACGTTTTCGTCCGTTTTTATACGTTTTCTTACGTTTTTATCCGCTTTGGTCCGTTTTGACCGTTTTTATACGTTTTCTTCCGTTTTTCTTACGTTTTTATACATTTTCAACCGTTTTTATTTGTTTCCATACGTTGTTATACGTTTTCGCCCGTTTTCTTACATTTTCATACGTTTTATCCGTTGTCATCTGTTTTTTTCCGTTTTCGTCCGTTTTTATATATTCGCGTCCGTTTTCATACATTTTTATCCGTTTTTATACGTTCGGCCGTTTTTCTTAAGTTGTCATACGGTTTATCCATTTTTATATGTTTTCGTACGTTTTCTTAAGTTGTCATATGTTTTCATTCGTTTTTATCCGTTTTCGTCCGTTCTTCTTACGTTTTTATACGTTTTCGTCCGTTCTTCTTACGTTTTTACCCTTTTTTATACGTTTTCGCCCGTTTTCTTACACATTAATATGTTTTTGTACGTTTTCATACATTTTTATCTGTTTTCGTCCTTTTTTCTTAACGGACGAAAACGTATAATAACGGATGAAAAAGTATAAAAACGTATAAAACGGACGAAAACGTATGAAAACGTATAAAAACGGATAAAACTATATGAAAACCTAAGAAAAATGGACGAAAACGTATAAAAATGGAGAAAAATGTATGAAAACGGACGAAAACATATAAAAACGAACGAAAGTGGATAAAAACATAAGTAAAAAGTACGAAAACGGATAAAAACATACAAAAACGTATGAAAATGTAAGAAAATGGGCGAAAAAGTAAAAAAATCGGATGAAAACGTATAAAAACGTAAGAAAAACGGACGAAAACGTATAAAAATTGTCGATAACATATAAAACGGAAGAAAACGGATAAAAACGTATATAAACGAAAGAAAACGTATAAAAACGTATGACAACTTAAGAAAACCGGACGAAAACGTATAAAAACGTATGAAAACGGACGAAAATATATAAAACAGACGAAAACGGATAAAAACGTACGAAAAGCGGACGAAAACGGATAAAACGTATGAAAATGTTAGAAAACGGGCTAAAACGTATAAAAACGTAAGAAAACGGACGAAAACGTATAAAAACGGTCAAAAACGTATAAAAACGGTCAAAAACGTATAACAACGGAAGAAAACGGATAAAAACTTATAAAAACGTTCGAAAACGTGTAAAAACTGATAAAAACATATGGAAACTTTAAATTATAAACAGCCGTTATTATTAAGGATAGACGATGCAACGATCATTCACCAAATGGGCTAACGTGTAAATGATAATAGAATTCACTTAACACTGGTTAAACTAAAGGACCGGTCGTGTTATTTATTTACCAACTTAAGGACTACCAGTGCAACTTCAAACTTCGAGGGATGAAGATTGTTACTTTTGACAAACCACAAGGACCATTCATGTAATTTACTCAATAAACAATTTCATATTGGCTCATAATATAATTCACAGACCACGGATCATATTTTCAATTTAAGAACAAGTATAGGATCAAATTAATTTAATAGAAATATCAAGGGTGAAAGCTGAAAACACGCAATATACTTATTCAAAACACACGATGTACGCAAGGAACTTTCAAAATTGTCATTGTACGCAATTTACTTTCAAATTTGGTGCAATGTACGTAATATAACCTGGAACCAGCATGTTACCAGGTTTCAAACTTTGAAAATTGACAGGAATGGTCCCTGTGGCTTGCGTTGACTTTCACCGGTCATCCCTTGACTTTTTTATCACTTAGAAAAGTTACAGTAATGGTCCTTATGGTCCCTGTGGCTTCCATTTTCGTCCGTTTTTTTACGTTTTCTTCCATTTTTTTAATTTTTCGTTCGTTTTTATACGTTTTCGTTCGTTTTTATACATCATCATCATCCGTTTTTTAACGTTTTCGTCCGTTTTTATACGTTTTCGTTCGTTTTTATACATCTTCATTCATTTTTTAACGTTTTCGTCCGTTTTTTTACGTTTTTATACGTTTTCGTTCATTTTTATACATTTTCATCCTTTTTTATCCGTTTTCATCCGTTTTTATACGTTTTCGTCCATTTTTTTACGTTTTCTTCCATTTTTTTAATCTTTCGTCCGTTTTTATTCGTTTTCGTTCGTTTTTATATATCATCATCCGTTTTTTAACGTTTTCGTCCGTTTTTATACGTTTTCGTTCGTTTTTATACATCTTCATCCATTTTTTAACGTTTTCGTCCGTTTTTTAACGTTTTCGTCCGTTTTTATACCTTTTCGTTCATTTTTATACATTTTCATCCGTTTTCATCCGTTTTTATACGTTTTCGTCCGTTTTTTTACGTTTTCGTTCGTTTTTATATATTTTTATCCGTTTTCGTCCGTAATTACACCTTTTCGTCCGTTTTTGAACGTTTTCGTCCATTTTTTTAATTTTTCGTCGGTTTTTATACGTTTTCGTTCGTTTTTATACATCATCATCCTTTCTTTAACATTTTCGCCCGTTTTTTAACATTTTCGTCCGTTTTTATACGTTTTCGTTCATTTTTATACATTTTCATCCGTTTTTATCCATTTTCGTCCGTTTTTATACGTTTTCGTCCTTTTTTTTATGTTTTCGTACGTTTTTATTCGTTTTCGTTCTTATTTATACATTTTTATCCATTTTCGTCCGTAATTACACCTTTTCGTCCTTTTTTTTTTAATTTTTCGTCCGTTTTTATACGTTTTCTTTCGTTTTTATACATCATCGTCCGTTTTTTAACGTTTTCTTCTGTTTTTTTACGTTTTCGTCCGTTTTCGTTCATTTTTATATATATTCATCCATTTTTTAAAGTTTTCATCCGTTTTTTTACGTTTTCGTCCGTTTTTATACGTTTTCGTTCATTTTTATACATTTTCATCCGTTTTCATCCGTTTTCGTCCGTTTTTAAACTTTTTCGTCCGTTTTTTTATGTTTTCGTTCGTTTTTATACGCTTTCGTTCGATTTTTATACATTTTTATCCGTTTTTGTCCGTAATTACACCTTTTCGTCCGTTTTTAAACATTTTCGTCCTTTTTTATACGTTTTCGTTCGTTTTAATACATTTTTATCCGTTTTCGTCGGTAATTACATGTTTTTGTCCGTAATTATATGTTTTTTTCGTTCGTTTTTAATATGTTTTCGTCCGTTTTTATACATTTTCGTTCAAAAACGGACGGAAACTTTAAAAAACGGACGAAAACGTAAAAAACATATAATTACGGACGAAAACGTGTAATTACCGACGAAAACGGATAAAAATGTATAAAAACGAACGAAAACGTATAAAAACGGACGAAAACGTTTAATAACGGACGAAAAGGTGTAATTACGGACAAAAAGGGATAAAAATGTATAAAACCGAACGAAAGCGTATAAAAACGAACGAAAACATAAAAAAACGGACGAAAAAGTTTAAAAACGGACGAAAACGGATGAAAATGTATAAAAATGAACGAAAACGTATAAAAACGGACAAAAACGTAAAAAAACGGATGAAAACTTTAAAAAATGGATGAAGATGTATAAAAATGAACGAAAACGTATAAAAACGGATGAAAACGTAAAAAAACGGAAGAAAACGTTAAAAAAAGGATGATGATGTATAAAAATGAAAGAAAACATATAAAAACGGACGAAAAATTAAAAAAAATGGACGAAAAGGTGTAATTATGGACGAAAATGTATAAAAAAGAACGAAAACGTATAAAAACGTACGAAAACATAAAAAAAATGGACGAAGACGTATAAAAACGGACGAAAATGGATAAAAACGGATGAAAATGTATAAAAATGAACGAAAACGTATAAAAACGGACGAAAACGTAAAAAAAACTAACGAAAACGTTAAAAAAACGGATGAAGATGTATAAAAACGAACGAAAACGTATAAAAACGGACGAAAACGTAAAAAAATGGACGAAAATGTTAAAGAAAGGATGATGATGTATAAAAACGAACGAAAACGTATAAAAACCGACGAAAAATTAAAAAATGGACGAAAACGTTCAAAAACGGACGAAAAGGTGTAATTACGGACGAAAACGGATAAAAGTATATAAAAATGAACGAAAACGTAAAAAAAGGGACGAAAACGTATAAAAACGGATGAAAACGGATAAAAACGGATGAAAATGTATAAAAATGAACGAAAACGTATAAAAACGGACGAAAACGTAAAAAAACGGACGAAAACGTTAAAAAATGGATGAAGATGTATAAAAACGGACGAAAACGTATAAAAACGGACGAAAACGTATAAAAACGGACGAAAAATTAAAAAAATGGAAGAAAACGTAAAAAACGGACTAAAACGTATAAAAACGGATGAAAACGGATAAAAACGAATGAAAATGTATAAAAATGAACGAAAACGTATAAAAACGGACGAAAACGTAAAAAAAACGGACGAAAATGGATGAAGATGTATAAAAACGAACGAAAACGTAAAAAAACGGACGAAAACGTTAAAAAACGGACGAAAACGTTAAAAAACGGATGATGATGTATAAAAACGAACGAAAACGTATAAAAACGGACGAAAAATTAAAAAAATGGAAGAAAACGTAAAAAAATGGACGAAAATGGAAGCCACAGGGACCATAAGGACTATTGCTGTAACTTTTCTAAGTGATAAAAAAGTCAAGGGATGACCGGTGAAAGTAAACGCAAGCCACAGGGACCATTCCTGTCAATTTTCAAAGTTTGAAACCTGGTAACCTGCTGGTTCCAGGTCATATTACGTACATTGCACCAAATTTGAAAGTAAATTGCGTACGATGACAATTTTGAAAGTTCCTTGCGTACATCGTGTGTTTTGAATAAGTATATTGCGTGTTTTCAGCTTTCACCCAAATATCAAATAGTAAATATTGCATTAGTTTGTGTGATCCATATCTTACCTCATGATCTCCTTGTTTCCTCTTTCTTCTTCTTCATTTTTGTTTTATTTGTACCTGAACACATTCTTCTCTATTTTTTTGTTTCTTTGAATAAAAAATTTTCATTTGATTGGTTGGTTAATTTGAAGAAATCTTTGGGAGTGCACCATTAATTTTCTTGATCTTTTCATGGCATGCACTAAAGGTAAAATGATTACGTAAATCTCCGGTTTTGATTTTTGTTACACTAGTAAGAGCTTGAAGAGAGTATGTACGTGCATACTTTTGTTTAGCTGTAGGCCTGCCCTTGCCTGTGTGAGAAGCTTACTAACTAAATTGTTGTAAATCATGTTCTACTTAATACATGTGAGATAAATTAGGAGATAATTGTTGTTCAAAAAAAGATAGACAATAATCGAAACAAGAAGAATCTTTTGTTAAATAGAAACAAGTTACTCCCCAAAAAAGTGAGACATGCTTTCAAGTTTCAAGATGGATAAGATACATTTAAGCTAAGGATAATAAAATTTTATATATTTAAACGAAAAATGACATAAGCAACATCTCTAATGAAGAAAGGACTCGAAAGTCTTTCCAAGGTGACGAAAGTCTCATTTCCTCATTCATAATAGAAAACGTAATATAGCAAAACACTTTAAAGTCAACTTTTATTTTAAGTAATGTATACGGTATACCTCATTTTGTAGTCTATTTTGTACGATACGAATTATCGTTTCATATGCTAAGACTTAAATTATAATTGCATGTTGTTTTGTAAGTAAGTCAAGGAATGATGTTCTATATTGGCATAATAATCCAGGAGGACGATTTTCATGCAAATCTGCTTATCTCTTAGCACTTGAAGCGGATGAAGACATGGTCCGTACTACTACTATCTCTGATAACTTGATTGACTTTTGGCGTGTGGTATGGAAAGCGAGAGTTCCAAGTAAGGTCAAATTATTTATGTGGCGAGCCTGGAATAATTATGTCCCTACTATTGACAATCTACAATCTCGTGGGTTGAATCCAACATCTTCTTGTACTCATTGTGGCGAGACATCAGAAAATTTAGCACATGTCTTGTTCAAATGCTCGGTAGCAAAGGATGTATGGAACCGTTGTAATTTCGGCTGTTTTTATGATACACAAGGGGCTGTCATATTTCATGATTTTTGTCAGGTAATTCTTGAGAATTGTCCAGCCGAATGGGAGACATTCATGATGATATTGTGGGGATTGTGGACGAGAAGATACAGACATTTTCATGGCCAGTTGAATGGTAGGGAGGGGAACGTGGAAGTTATAGCGAAATCGGTTTTATCAGACTATCACAAGGCAAACCAGATAAATCTTAGCGGTAACAGTGGGGTACATAATATTCATGCAGGTATGTGGTTAAGGCCAGATGTCGGGCACATAAAAATTAACTGTGACGCTGCGTGGCAAAAAGAATCTGGAAAGGCGGGTTTAGGCTTTGTAGCCCGTGACTACAAGGGTGAGGCCTTATTTTCAGGTGGTCGTTTAGAATGTTATGCAAGTTCTCCCTTGGAAGCCGAAGCAAAAGCCGTTCATTGGGCTATGACACGTGCAATTTATAAGGGGTACTCTCACGTTATATTCGAGACAGACTCGTTGTGTCTAGTTAAGTCGCTTCATAATAAAGTAACCCTGCTACAAATTGCAAGTCTTTTTTCAGATATACTATCCAAGTCAATGGCTTTTAATGTCTGTAATTGGTCTTTTGTTAAAAGGGAAGGAAATAGGGTAGCTCATAGTATAGCTTCTTTAGCGTTGAGTTGCCCTCATGAGTTTACGTTAGACGGTAGTGTTCCGAGCTGTGCTAATGTATGGATGTCTAAAGATGTAATCTTGTCTAATATGGAATGATATCTTTTCTTTTCTATCAAAAAAACTTAAATTATAATTAGATTATTCTGAAAATAAAAAATGGTACGTATAAAATATAGTGTCATTTTTTTAAAGGAACACTTTACATGAACAATTATCAAAACAAACACTTTCAAGAGGATTTACCAAAATCGATGAAGCGATCAAACCATTTGGGCGAGCAAAGCATTTGCTCGTCATATTCTTTGTCTTTTAGCGAGAATGACGAGCAATCATTTTGCACTCAATGTTATTTGTATCTTAGCGAAAAATATTTGTTTTCTTCTGAAAACGGCGAGCAAAAGAGGAGGGCTAGCAAAATCAAAATACTCGCTGTTTCGATTTCAGTAAATCCCTAAAAAAATGTTGGTTTTTGTAATTCTTGTTGGGAATTGTTCATTCGAGTAATTGATTTTAAAATGTAACTTATACTGCATGAATTTATGCCATAAATTTAAAAGTTACATAAAATAGAGGGGCAAAATGATAAATGTGACATAAAAGTATTTTCACGTTCGTAAATTGATATTAAGAGTGCTCGATGTGGGAGTGACGAACAATACGTTATTCGTCTACCACCTAATCACTCTTTCAATAACATACCAATAACTAAAACATCTCCAACAAAAAAAACCAATATCACTTTGTAGGTCCCACAAAATACCCTATCAAAAATACCCACTTACTCTCTCTCACACACACACACTAAAAAAAAATAATAAATAATAATAAATAAAATAATTAAAAAATGGGACCAGTTGGTGCAATGATTAAAATACCAACAGTGTACGAATAGCATGAAAGACGGTGCAGAACGTCGTACGAATGGCACGTTGTTGGTGCGTTTGGCAGGCGAACCACACTCCCACACCGAGCACTCTAAGAGAGCTTGGTATATGAGAGACAAACAATACGTTATTCGTTTTCCACCTCAAAGCCACTTCATCACCCTCTAACTAACACACCAATAACTAAAACACTCTCATAACAAACTAATTTACCAATGGCGGATGAATGACACGAAGGGTGGTGTAGTATAACATGTTGTTCGTCCGTTGTTGGTTGCTTTGGCGAACGAATCACGCCCTACACCAAACACTCTAAAGAACTAGGTACCTGGAGCCGTCTCACAGATGTTGTGAGAAAAAGTGCTGCCACATAAGCATATTTTCCCATAACACCAGAATTCACCACAACACCAAAAACACCCCTCCCTCCTATGACACTAGTTTTTGGTGCCGTCGTGCACCCCTGGACCATAAATTATTATTTTTTCATTTATTTAAATAAACCAACACATTTAACTAAAATTAAATTATCATTAATAAAAAATACATTTAGGGATTTAAAGTTTCTGGGTACCTGCTGCTCTTAACAAAATTTCGTCCCATCACCAAAATTAAGTCACATACAACACATATTCGTCCACGATGAAGGAATAATGTGCAAAGATAATATATACATAATACATATTTAAATATATATATGAGAAATCATAACCAGTAATTAAAGCACTGAAGGGTTACACCGGTGCATCACAAATGGAAATAAATATTTATTATGCAGTTAATAAATATGTAAATATAAAGAGTATTAAATTAATTAAGTTAACTAATTAATAAATAAGTGTAAACATTAAAAGGAGTAAAAGAGGAAAAACCACATACCCTGAGGGTATGTGGAAGGGATGAACGGTCGACTCCTCCTAAAGGATGAGTTCAACTTCTTGTCTAATTTGGAGTGCAATCCAAGTTGTTTTAAAATATTCTTTTTTGCTTTATAAATACAAAAGGGATTATAGGCTTCCTAATAATTCACACACACTACCCAAAACCTTTCCCTCTATGTTTGAATGGTCGATGCCCCAAAAAGGGTTTTTCGAAACCCCTAATCGTCCAAAGGGAATCGATCCAAGGGTTTTATAACCCTAGGTCAATCGGTTTTGTTCCCGAAGAACAAACACGAGACGAACATTGAACCATCTAGCAAATCCAAAATGTGGTTGGTACCGGTGGATACCTGCAACATCCCCTACGGGCATTATGAAGATAAATCATGCCGAGTAAATCAAAGGTACACACGTTCTAACTATTATTGTAGTTAGGTTAATTTTTGATTGTAACACATGCATTGATCCGTAGCTAGGGTTTAGGCTAATTTTATTATGCATATTATTTTATAATATTAATTAACTGTAATCAACAAATGTAACCCTACACATAAAAGTGACCCAATAAATTTAGGGATATAGCGTCACTTATTATGACATTACAACCCTAAAATAACTCATATAGTCCACTTCACGCTGCCTCCCTCTTCCCTTTTACATATAGTCACATTTCGTCTTTATCTAATATGAAATCCAGCCACCACTTCATATTAAAAAATGGGGAAAACCTGAAAAAAATACGGGAAAACAAAGACCCACGGTACCTACCACGCGCCGTCCATTTGCGTTTTCCGGGGCCATCTCGGCTGGTCACGACGGCCCAGGACTCGAAAACACGAGCCCCGTTACCCAACTGGCGCCGTCCGGTCGCGTTAAGCGAGAAAACGCACGGGAAAACTTAGGGTACTTATGCCTCTAAGAAAAATATATCAAATCTGCAACACAATAGACAATCTTTTGTATTGCAATCTTATACTGCAAGGTGTTTCTTTTTGAAAATTTCTTTGATTTTTATGTGGTTAAAGACGGGTGACCAAATACTGTTGCAATTAATCCTTGACGTGTTGCATAGTATTTCGAAATGAAAACCTAACCGATCCGAACCGAATTAACATAAATAAACTATTTTTAGTTTGTTTCTCGGTTGGACTCCTTACAATGATTTGATTTTCGGTTCGGTTCATGTGGAACCAGTTTGGTAGGGTTTCCAACTAGGGGTGGAAATCGAGTCGTATTCGAGTTGATCTATTCTAGTTCTTGAGTTGGCTGGTTGGTGTAACCTCTAACCAAACACGTCCCGTTTATTAATCGTGTCAAGAAACTCAACCCTAACCCAGACGTGCATAACACGTGTAACCCGTTTGTTGCATGTTTAACCTGTTTAAGTAAATAAGTCAAGCGGTGAAGAAGGCCGTGATTTATCGATTCAAATAGTTTAAATACAAAATGATATAATTATTTAAAAAATGAGAAAGATAACAATATAATGATTTCAAGAATATCCAAGTTATAATCGTAATTCAATATTATATTAAGTACAAAACAAAACACATTTAAATTTGAAGAACACGTAAAATCCAAAATACATCCCCGTGGTTTGCCAAATTTCGCACCATACATCCAAATCTTTTTTTTCTAACTTATACATCCACCGTTAGTAAAAGTTAAACACAATACATCCACGAGGACGAACGGTGCAAACATTGTATCGTTAAGTTGGACACGTGGCAGTTATCTTTTTTAGACAAGGGTAATTTAGTCCTTTCACCCCTCTTCTTATACAAATCCTCATCCAGTAACACAAATCCAGAAACACAAACACAAATCCAGAAACACAAAAACGCAATTACTCTCACCCACCATTCTTTTAATAAGAATTGCTAGTCACCACCACAATTCCCAGAAATCAAATCTAGTCACCACCAAAAATCAAAAACTCAAATCCTAACAATAAACAACAAACTCAAATCATCTCTTGTGATTCTTTAATCCAAACAACAAACAACAAACACAAATCAAAAAATCAAATCCGAATAAAAAACAAACTACAAACACAAAATCTTTTGGATCTGGATTTGTGATTCGTGGGTTTTGAGTTTGAGATCGGTTAGATGGGGTGAGTATTCTTTTTGCTCACAGTTAACCACAAACCATAGTTTGATTTCAATAGCCCAATTTCGCACCATACACAAATCAAAACACGAACACAAATCAACAAATGCTTGCATAGTGGTTTTTTGAGGTTTACTAATTTATTAATTGTGTGGATCTTGGATACAACGTGGGTCTTGGTTTTTTAGTTGGTGCTTAAAGAAGCAACAAAAAGTCGCACTTATCAGTCAAATAGCCACATCATCAGCACAAGAATTGAACCAATAGAATCTTTTATCAACCAATAGAATCTTGGATTACACATAAAAGATCAGACATTAGTTTGGTCAAATACCAAACTATATCTTATTCCCTCCATCCCAAAAAGGAGTGCCCACTGCGTGTTGGTTTTTTAAAGAATGAACAAGTAAAATGACCAAAAAGAACCTCTATGTGAAGAAAGGATGAGACAGCTTTGTTGAGATGGGTTAGATCGATGATGGTTATGGTCTCACACTAAAGTCTTGAAAGATTGTTACCAAAGTGAACCAAACTGAGATCTGAACTTGTTGTGTACTAATAATTTGGATATTTAAAGATAATCTAGGTTGGTGTTATTGAAGGTTTTCTTCTGGGTTTTTGTTTGTGTTTGATTCTGGGTTTATGTTTGTATTTAAGTTTGTGTTTTTCTGGATTTGTTTTTGATTCTGGATTTGACAGCTTTGTTGAGATGGGTTAGCATCCACTGCCACGAGGATTTGTGTTTGGATTTGCAGAAAATATTACTACATTTGCAGAAGTTTTACGCACATAGATTTGCAGTTATATATGAGTGATATTTTCTGTTTGTGTTTGTGGTTTGTGGTTTGGATTTGGGTTTGTGGATTTGTGTTTGTGTTTTTGTGGTTTGGATTTGTGTTTATGGATTTGATCTGGATTTGTGGATTTGGATTTGGATTTGTGTTTGTGGGTGTTAAAAGGACTAAATTACCCTTGTCTAAAAAAGATAACTGCCACGTGTCCAACTTAACGATACAATGTTTGCACCGTTCGTCCTCGTGGATGTATTGTGTTTAACTTTTAATAACGGTGGATGTATAAGTTAGAAAAAAAAGATTTGGATGTATGGTGCGAAATTTGGCAAACCACGGGGATGTATTTTGGAGTTTACTCTTTAAATTTAAAGAACACATAAAATCCAAGTTGTATATTTAACTTTTTAGAGGCTTACATCGGGTTTATGAGTTGACCTGTTTTAATACTTGCTCAACTAAAACATGACCTATTAACATGTTTAGTAATCGGGTTAGACAGGTCGACCTAATTTTGACCCAAACCTGTTTATTCTCAACCCAAACCTATTTAACTTCGTGTCGGGTTCGTGTCGATTATCGTGTTATGTCGAGATTTGTCACCCCTATTTCCACCCAATAAACTATGAAATACTATAGTGTAAGTTGCAAGTCTTGAGAACTACAAGGATTGTTTTACAATATACAACTATACAAGAAAGTGAAGCAAAATGAAATCTTAAACTTGAATCCCCCTTTTTGAAAGACATTAATTCCGTTCTAAGCTTCGTCTTGTCCGCAACTTCATCTCCACATCTCTCTTTCTACATATTTTTTTATTAATCTACAAAAAAAAAAATAAACCACTTAGCAAACATTTTTTTCTTTTAAAAACCATCTTCAAATAAAATGAGGCCATTACTACTATTACCATTATCATGCTAAGTTTTGTAACAAAACAATGGATTTTCTTATGACCACTTATGGCAACAACAACACACTCCTTAAAAAACATGATGATGATGATGAAAAAAACAACAACAATGGATCTAACATGTTCATTAAACAACATAGATCTGATGATCAACAAAACTTTGTTCTTCCATCTTCAAAGTCTTCAAGAAGTGATTACTTTGACCAACCCAACAAAACAATGTCAATGAGATCTGATCCTATGCTTTCACTTTCAGCTCCTGATACCAACAACATGCTTAGTTTCTCTTCCAATGATACAACAAAAGATGCAAACCAAACTTCATTGCTTTCATTTTATCAGCCTCCAAATGCTTACATTAGAAATACAGGTATCTCATATATATGTCTTTTTTTTTCTTTTTTTTTTATGTGATCATATGTAGTGATTTTGTATCATGGGTTATAATCCTTTTTTAAGTTTAGAGAAATGATTTAGCTGACTAAAAAATATGACACAACATGAAATTAGTCATATATTTTTAGTCATCTAAATAATTTATTAACTTTATATTTTTATTGTTGCATAATAATGACTAAAATGTTTTTTAGATTTTTATTTGGTGATATTTTATTTATTTTTAGGTAGAGAGAGAAATGGAATGTTATAAGTACTTGTACTGCATGCATTAAAAGCTGTACATTTTTATGTTTTTTTTTTTTTTTTGGTTACAGCTAAGTCTTTCTGTTTTATGTTACTGTTATCTTGTTTTTTGGTGTTTTGACTTTTGAAGCAAAAAATGTATTGTTTGTTCATTTTGAATGTATAAGTTTTAATGAATGGTGTACAAGTTGATGATGCATGGATGGTTTTGTGTAGCTATTTTTGGTGTGGAAAAGTACGTGAGGGTCTTTTCATTCATTCATTGGCATCTTTGTAGTGATGTTTGGAAGCAAGTCTTTTTTCTTTCAGTCTTGTCAATTATTTAACTTTTTACTGTATTCTTTAGGGGTGTTTGGGATTTGGAATCCAAACTGACAATCATTAGTTAGTTCAAATACAGTAAGTAATTTGGAGGGTATCATATTCTATAAATACTACTCCCTCCCTCCCATATTAGGTATCCATAATGGAATCATGGGATGTCCCAAATTAAGTGTCCATATTGTATTCCAACCAATGAGAAGAGACTTTAGTGGGTAATAATGATATTTGATTGGTGGACAGTGTAGTTAGTGGAATTTCCTAAAACTTTGTGCATTTGAAAAGTGGACACTTAATATGGGATGGAGAGAGTAGTAGTACTAGTTTCAGAACTTAATCCCAAGCTCCATTGATATATTATGTGTTTAGGAATTTGGGCAAGAGGGTGTTTGGGATTTTTTTATTTAAGAGCTTATCCGCCAATTTTGTAAGATGATACACAGTTTTTACTGTTTGGATAAAGTTGCTTATCTGCCTTATTTTACAGTAGATAAGAAGTTAATAAGCATTGTTTTAAGGAGATAAGCGGACTCAAGTAAGAGATCCCAAACATCCGCTAAATAAGACATTGCTACACGACAATGAGAATGTTTAATTATCTGGGCATGACTTATTTTGATACATGATCTTTTTTTTCTTTTTTTCTTTTTTTTTTTAAAAAAAAAAAAAAAACCCATAAATAACGATGTTATTGTTGCAGGGTATGGTTCTGGTGGGATACAAACAGGTATGAATATTCCAATGTCAAGGTATAAAGGTCCATTTACCCCTTCTCAATGGATGGAGTTGGAACACCAAGCTCTGATCTACAAACACTTTGTAGCTAATGTACCTGTTCCGGCCCATTTGCTCAATCCACTCAGAAACTCCCTCAACACTTTACTATTCCCTGGGTCTTCGTCTTCAGCCTCCTATGCCCCCAATTCCTGTACGTATAATCTCCATGTTTTTGGATACATTAATCTGTTTATAGTCATCATCAATATCTGCTTTTTAAGCCCAAATGTTAGTTGCGATTAGACTTTGATGTGGATCCTATTCATTATTGAGAAAAAATATATTATATTTACTTCAGTACGTGTTTATAACATGTGCTACAATTAGAAAAATTATTGGTGTCAAATTATTGAAAACATTCATGTCTATTAGGAGTACAAGAAGTGTTAATTTTGACCTCAATTGTCAAAATGTTTCTTCTTTTTTCTTACGTTCAAGGAATATGATGCTACTTTTATATTTTATTTTACCTTAATTTTGGATTATAAGTCTTCACATTTTATGAAAATTGAGTATCTGGTTTTCTACTTTTTGGGCATGAAGATGGATGGGGAACTTTCCAGTTCGGGTTCTCGGGTGGTAACACTGACCCAGAGCCAGGGAGGTGTCGTAGAACTGATGGGAAGAAATGGAGGTGCTCTAGAGATGCTGTTCCTGATCAGAAATACTGTGAAAGACACATCAATAGAGGCCGCCATCGTTCAAGAAAGCCTGTGGAAAGCCAAATTGGCCATGCTGTCTCCGGTCCCACCCCTCTTAAAGTGGGACCTGTAATTTCCTCCTCAACAATACCTGTTTCCAACACCCGGGCATCCGCGACTGTCATTGCAAATGCCACCGCCCACAACCAGTTTAAGACCATAGATATTCCCATCAACAGGTGCGGAGAAAATTCAAATCTTGATTAATAACTAACGGAGTATTTACTTTTTGGTTTCTAGACTAGCGTTTGCTAACTGTTGTTTTGATGCAGGACACAAGAGTTGCAAGCGTTTGCTATCAACTCATCCCCGGATTCATTAATGTATCCCGCAAACTATAACTCACTTTTGGACCATTGTGCTCCTAACTCTAACCCAATTCCACATTTTGTTGACGAATGGTCCAAAGATCAGTCACTTAAACCAGACTGGACCCAACTCTCGATGTCCATTCCAATGGCTGCTTCAGACTTTTCATCGTCCTCAAACTCTCCTGCTCAAAAGAAACTTGCGGTTCCACCACTTGGTCTAACTACTGAATTTGAACTTGACTCAACCCACAAACAAGCATCAAACTGGATTCCCATTTCGCGGGGAAACACAATGGGGGGTGGGGGTCCACTTGGAGAGGTCTTGAATCAAACTTCTAGTAGCAGTGGTGTAAAGAGCAAGGATGCATCATCGGGTTCAGAGATGTGGGATGCGGTTAACTATCATATGGGTTCTTCGCCTACTGGCGTCTTGCAGAAAACAACATTTGTCTCACTTTCCAATAGCACTTCAGGGGGGAGCCCTAAAGGCAACAAAACAGGCATACATGTTGGCGTTTGTGATGAACTGCTCCTTTCTACCCTTGCCAGTTAGTGTTTGCACGCGTAATATTTGTAAGCTTGTGTTCGAGTTTGAGAGAAGGGAGTACTTCCTCATCACGGCGAGGTTTTCCTTTGAAATCTGTTGGTTTGGCGACCTTGTTTTTAGGCGAAGGTTCATTTAAGACCATTGTGGAGAAAAACATGTATGAACAAACATATGATGCTGTATTTCAAGTGATTTAGTATTTTGAATATTAACATCGGTTGTTAAATTAAATGAACATTGCGGAAGCTGGTGTATAAATCTGGACTGGAGCTGCATAAGCTAAAACCAATTTTGATTTATTTTCTATATTAATTATAATATTTTGTAGTCTTTGCCAACCATATGTAGCCCATCATAATCATAACAGATCAGACTCATATTCATTGATATTTTCATTTCCCTTCTATAATTTTTACAGATTTTTCACAAAATTATGGACAACAGTACGCGCACAGGACCATTAGCTCGACATCACTCATGTTCATCTCTCGATTCCCTCTTTGGTTGAAATTTTGATCTTTGGACCACTATAGTAGAAGGTTTTTCCTCCTTAAGTCATTTGTGACTAGAAACTTCTTCTCACCTGAGAAATTATCCACCTTGTTATCTTTTCGTTATGCACAACAGCTTAAACACGTCTGCATGTACTGAAGTTGAGGTTCCGCATCTTTCGTGTTTCCATCATGCTAATTAGGCCATTAGCATGTTGATCAACTAAAATAGCTTTATGGTCATGTACATTAGATCATTTGCTGAGTTATATTAAGTATAGCTTCATATTCAGTAACAGTAGGACCATTTTAAATGCATATATATACTTGAGTTTGTTACGAATACCCTTTGTTGTTTTCTCGTGTTCTAGGAGTCAACCTAATCGCACTTGTAGCCTACCTGACATACTGTCTTTCAGTCGATTATTCTTCCCTTTTGGGTTTCTCTGTTGTATCAAACCATACCGCTAAAACAAGAATTACGCCCCATGCTTTTCCAGACCTTTAGATTAATATGCGCATAGTCGACAATCTGTTAAATAATCTCAACCCAATACGAATCTCGACTTGAAGCTCAAAGAAAGTCAGATACATGTACTATGAACAGATTATTATCAATAGTTGAAACTAAAACACTAACACTAAACAGAAACTCGAACAAAATCTCCAAACAGAAATATAGCATTTGAACAAACATTTGATGCTACATTTCGAGTTGTTTGATCTCCACAAACTTGATCTCATACCACTAGTCCACTACTCTAATTGAATGCCTAAACACAAAATGGAGATGATGATAACTAACAAAATGAGAAATACTACACACCGATATATTGTGGTTAATTTGGCCTCTCAAACCTTGTCGAGACTGAAAAAAACTCACTATTTCATTTTGAAATATTACTCAGAGTAATATTTTTCACATGAAGTCTAACTACACGTAACAGTTAACACTGTTGGCTTTAGCCCACAACATATTTAGTACACGTTTTTTTGCTCATATTGACAAGTCTTGTGATTAAGACCATGATGTGTTACTTTTCGTGAAAGATGACATCGTTATCCACCAAACCATGTTACTTCATGCTTTTCACATTTTGTTACCTGGTTTCAAATATAGGCATGATTTAGTTAGGGACGTTCTGTATGATGTTCTTAAACGAGTAAGAATTTCTTCTAAAAATGAGGCTCCGTAAACTTTTTGACGGATCCACTTAAAGGGAGGTCTACTTTACGGCCGGCTGATATACTTGTGTTTGGGTGAGCCGGGGGGAAATATGCTTGTGTGGATCTTACTAGGGTGTCCCCTCTTGTTGGACTAAGGGACAATGGGTTTGTTGCGGGACAAGCTGCGTTGAAAGCGGAATCGAGCAAAGTTGCTAAACACGAGAAGGCTTGTTTAGAAAATCAACACGTGTTTATCCATTTTGCTTTTGATACATTTGGTTTTCTAGTTCCGGAGGCAGGAGAGTTTTTTACTAGGGTTCAACGGGTTGTACAAAGTAATTTTTCGACCCCTAAGACACAAAACTTTATTTTTAGTAGGATTGAGTTTGCCATCCAAAAAGAGGTTGCGGTATAGCTTGTTGCTCATTTACCTGACATCTTATTGTAATTGATATTTATCAAACTAGACCAAGTCAAACACAAAACACTTTTGTGTGGATCTTACTAGGGTGTCCCCTCTTGTTGGACTAAGGGACAATGGGTTTGTTGCGGGACAAGCTGCGTTGAAAGCGGAATCGAGCAAAGTTGCTAAACACGAGAAGGCTTGTTTAGAAAATCAACACGTGTTTATCCATTTTGCTTTTGATACATTTGGTTTTCTAGCTCCGGAGGCAGGGGAGTTTTTTACTAGGGTTCAACGGGTTGTGCAAAGTAATTTTTCGACCCCTAAGACACAAAACTTTATTTTTAGTAGGATTGAATTTGCCATCCAAAAAGAGGTTGCGGTATAACTTATTGCTCATTTACCTGACATCTTATTGTAATTGATATTTATCAAACTAGACCAAGTCAAACACAAAACACTTTTTGTTTAGTATTGGTAGTTCTACACTTGTCCTTAGAAAGTGCCAAAAACTGTTTGTTTTTTCTGTTGTGCAGAGAAAACTTTGACAATTCTTCCAATTTCGAAAATGTATACAGTTTTTTCATGCCGATAAGAAGAAAAACTTTTACTCGTACTATTTTCGGAGTTAAACTTAAGAGCAAGCATTATGGTGTTGGCATAGGCTCGACGTGGAATATATGCCCAACTTCAACCTTGGGTCGCCATTCATGTTGGGTTAACCGGGTCGGCAGGGGAAGGGAGAAAGTGGTCCGGATCCCCTTTCTTTCCTTTTTTGTTTCTTCTCAAAAACATATATTTTATGGTAGAGAACTCATATAAACGTTTCTCAAAAATTATAGATATTTGGATATTCGGATATATAAAACTGCTATCCAAAATTTCGGATATCCGAATTTAAAGAACTTAACTAAAATAATGGGTATAACATAAAACCATCAACTCAAAACAAGTTTTAGTTGAGAGTGATTATATTTTATTTTACATTGCTTTAAAACAATTGACACTTCATGTCTTGACTAATAAAAACAAATTTTAGTTGAGAGTGATTATATTTTATTAACTTTATTATTATTATTATTAACTAGAGTCGCTTTATTTTGGATACCTAAAAAGCGCTACATACCAATGGACAAGATCTGATCGTCGGATCAAAAATACAGTTTTTAAGATTAAAAAACACGGAGGGACCACTTTTACCAATTCAGCAAACTTACCCCACCAACCCCACCACCGACCTCTCACTTTCCACAATTTCGCTATCAAAAAAATCTCACTTTCTATCTCCAACCGCTTAAAAACTACCATAAAAATTCAAAGCAAACTGCTTTTAATCGTTTAAAAAAAATGGAAGAATCATCGAGTGCATAAGCAGATCCACAAAAAAAACCGGTTCAAAATGAACCTATTGAGTCTCAAGATGAAGGTACGATGGTTCCGACTAATTATTTTGGTGTTTTATTAGTATCTCTAGTGATTTTGTATTTATTTATGAATATTATTGCTACTTATGAAGATTTTTGTGTATTTTTTATTGATTTTTGATGTGATACATGTGATGATTATGTACTTATTTGAGTTTTATAAGATACTTATTAAGATTTTTCATTTTTATTTTATTTTATATGTTTATTGAGGGATTGTTATAATAATGTGATGGATGTTGGGATTTTTTTCATTTTTTGGTAGTATATCACCAGTGATAAAACACAAGTTTCTAGTGATTTGCATAGTGTTTGTATGCAAATCAGTTGAATACAAGTTTTAAGTTTAATAGACAGTGGGCCCCGTTGTTGCACCCATAAATTCAGTAGTGGCAGTACCGTATCATTACAGTACCATAACAGGGCCGATCTAGGGGTGGGACGAAGTGGGCGACCGGCCGAGACCCGATTTTTTATGGGGCCCGATTTTTAATTTTTTTAATGTATATTTATAAAAATTGTATATGTAATTAATTAAGTCCATTACAAATTTTAACAATCATCCAAAAATTAAACCATATAATTTAACCCACATAAAAAAGCCCACTTACATATCGTTTCTATATTTTAGTTTATATTATATAATTTGTTGCACCTAGCCTCTGGGCCCTTTTTTTTTGCTCGGCCTAGGTCTATAAATCCTCAGAGACGGTAGTACCCTGTCATTACAGTACCATAATATTGCTCTAAGCCTCATGAAACTCAAACGTTAACAGTAGGACATCACAAGAGTGATGTAAATTACTAACATAATTAAATGTAGTAATAATGCCCTCGGGTAGGAGCTTGCCAGTCTCAAATAAAGTGCATTTGACTACTTATCCAGTAACAAAAATGGGGCGTCAACTGCCAATAGATCTATTCACTATATTGACGTTCACTCGCAAGTGATTAATGGCTCATGATATGAGGCACTTTTAGTGGCAATAGTGTAAACTTAGGCAATATCAATCAAGATAGTATACGGAAAAATACTTGTGTTCTGCATGTATTAAGTTTCAATAAACAAATAGGGTGTATCATCAACTGAGTAAATTGTTTATGATAAACGAGTAAAATCCGTAAGTAAAACGAGCACGTATCTCCCCCAAAGATAGTACGAAATAATTGAAAATAGGGGCCATGAACTCACCTAATAGAACTGATATATTAATGGCAAAAGTGGGTACACTGAAATGAGGCTCGGACACTAACCGCAACCTAATATAAATGATGTGACTTAGATCATGAAATGATGTCGTGTATGCATTTTATGAAAGTTATATCACCCGTGCATGTTTGTTTGTGAGTTTAAAATGAAAATAATGTTACTAGATAACCTTTAACAATAGTCTGAAATATAACATTTTTAGACTTTTAACAAGTATGTATTGTAACCACGATATGAACGTTTCGATAAGATATAATTGAAAATGTCTTCGACTCAACTAAAGTATGAAATCAAAATACTACAACTTCCGTGTATGATATTTTATCCAAAACCGCACCCAAAGTGCCTAAAATCTATGTCTAAGAAGAAATTCAGGTTACTATTCTCTATTAAAAATCTGTCAAAATAATAGTTTTCGTCGTTAACTTCATTAAGCCATAACTTCTTCGTTATAGCTCGGTTTTTAAAGTTCTAAAAGTCCCCGCGAAGGTATTTAAGTATACTAACATACTTTGAAGTCTCGAGGACTCAGTTTATCTGTTAAAGCTTGGTTTTACTACGGCCAAAATCTGGACAGTACAGTTATTATTTTCTGAAAATAATTATCGCTAATAGATTTAGAAATATTCGTATCTCTTTCGTTATAAACCCGTTTATACTCATTCAAACGACCACGTTCTTGTTTATAAAATCTATTTTCTATTTCTTTGAGAAAATCTTGTATAATAATATATTTTTCTGAAAATTAGAAATTTCGGCAGCACTTCCGCGTACATTTTTAGAAATCTATTTTCTAAACTAATCCGCTTGTAATAACAACACCAAACTAATCTATATTCCTCCACCAACTTCTTCCATAATTTTTATATATTCAAAATGGCCATATTAACATGATAAAAGTGTAGATCTAGTAAAAATGACTAAAAATGTATTAGAACAATTATAGACTTATATATAACAATAAACTTTGTAAATCAATAAAAAATGATCCAAGACTTGTAAGTACTCATTTTTCTCATCCAATAATTATATAGAACTTGTATATACTTGTTTTAACTATAAAAATTCACAAACATGCTCATAGGTGATATATGTGAAATAATGAGTTTAAGTGTAATTTAAACTTAAGAAATGCATAATTCAGTATAATGAACACATAATACACCAAATGAAAAGTATAGAAATTTATTTCTTACTTACTTGATATTAAGATGTTTTAGAAAGTAATTTGAACAATAGATCCCTAACGATGACTCCAAATTAATTTGTAGTAATTTATAGCTTAAAAATGATCGATAAATGCTTGAAATACTTGAAAAACGACTCCGTCTTCTTTCTTTTTCTTCCTTGGCCGAACACACAAGTAAAATGAGAGTGTTTTTGCTAGTGAAAATGGTGTGAAGAAAATGAACTAGTTTTCTTTCTATTTATAGTAAAAATTTCTGAAAATATCTAGATATTTTGATAAATAGTAATTAGATATTTCGATGAATAGTAAATAGATATTTTGATGAATAGTAAATAGATACTTATGAATAGTAACTAGATATTTTGATGAATAGTAAATAGATATTTGATGAATAGTAAATTGATATTTATGAATAGTAAATACATATTTTGATAAATAGTAAATAGATATTTATGAATAGTAACTAGATATTATGATGAATAGTAAATAGATATTTATGAATAGTAACTAGATATTTATATATTATAATTACAAGATATATTGTTTATGCATGAAAATCGTGTAGAAGCGTTTATTTATTTATTTAATGATAATAAATAAATAATAGGTAAATAAGAGTTGCAATCTTTTATACATGTAAAGAATGTTTATTTGAAACGTACTTAAGACATGTTGGTGTTGGTCCGCGTGTGAGCACGTTTATTGAGAATGTGAGTTACGTCACATTAGTTAGTCGTTTTGATTAGATAAACTGATTACATTTAATCTAAAAAAAAAAAATATACGTAGACAATGGATAAGTATTAGTTTAATATATGTGGAAATTTACCGGTGATTACATCAGCACGACAGAAGAGCTAACAAAGGAGGAAATACTCTTGGCAAGAAGCATCTTCTGTATGCAAGGAAACGAAGCGTAAGATTAACTTTAAATTTTTATGAACTTTACTTGAATTTATCATAGGTGATACCTCATATGTTCTTTTTAATAAATGAAAGAAATGAGTAATATCACCTGTGATACATAAAGAAATGAATAATATCTGTAGTTTTTTATACTTATCACCTGTAATATTGTCAAAAACAGAGAGCAAGTTTTCAAGGACCGGGATTAATGAGAATGAATGTCCAATCACTAGCACCAGGATTTAAAATTGAAACTCATGTGATCGACACCTTTGCTTCAATCCTAAATTACGAGGAATGGAAATCAGAGAAAGATATCAAACAGCATTACTTTTATACATCAATGATGATACAATAAATTTAATTTAAAATTAATGTATTATAATTGAATGTATTTATGTATTAACTTAATTTAACTCGTTTTTAATTATCAAACAGCTGCCGGGAATAATACAGGAAAAGAAAGAATGCATGCTTACCAAGATAAAAAAACAATACGAAGAGTTTGCAAAAATGATTGCAATTCAGATAGGAGACGATATAAGCAAGCTACAATTTGAAGACGTTAACTTGGTATATCATATGACTTTTATATATTAATCAATGAACTTATTATATTATTTTAAAATTTATATCATTTTTATGATTTTATGATAACAGTTTTTCTTCCCGATCATAGCACATGGCCATTACTACCTAATAGTTTTCAACATCATCAAAGGAACATCTGTGATAATAGATAACAATGATTCAGATGAAACATACGAAGGAAAGTACAAAGAGAACTTTGATCTTGTGGTAAGAAACACTGCACTGAATGCTTAATATATAATTTGTTTGTGTCAAATATATTTAGAATATCACTTGTGATACTAGTCTATAATTGACACTTTGTAATTTAATTTTCAGAGAGCTGTTTTTGCAAGACATTTGTCAACATATCTACATCCAAAAGTAGATGAATTAATGAATAAAAAAAACCCAACAATCTAAAACATGAGTTGGAAGACAAAGAAAGAAAAAATATATTGCGGTTTGTACATGATGTTGCATATGGAACATTATGAAGGAAAGACTGGAACAAAATGGAAAACAGGCATGCTAAAAGAACCTAACAAAAATCATCGAATGCAGATAAACAACTTGAGAGCCAAATATGCAGCAAAGATGATGCTTCATGAAGTAAATGAAAACCAAAAAATGATGTCAGACTACGCATTAAAGTTTGCAGCCGAGAACCCAGACGAAGAAGAAGCAAAGAAGATGGTCGAAGAGGCAATAAATAGAAAGATTGCAGAAGAAGATGCACAGAAGCCTGGACCAAGTGGTTACTAATTTGACATTTAGTTTTTGTATAGAAACTTGTAATTGGCAATCTAAAGATGTAAAACAATAGTTTTGGGTAATCTGAAGTTGTAATACAGTGCTTTTGTTATGGTTTATCACAAGTGATACAAAAGTGATAACATAATGTTTATGTTATGGTTTTGGTAATTTAAATGCTTTATCACATATACAGCTAGATAAACTCATACTTCAATTTACCAGGAACTCCAGTTATGCTTTTGGTAATCTCAATGCTTTATCACATGTTATATAACTTAAATAACAATTCAGGAACTCTGAAGTTGTAAAAAAATGCTATCGTTATGCTTTTGTTAATTTCAATACTTTAACACATGTGATATAACTCAAATAACAATTCAGGTGACATAAACAAATTAATCCAGAAAAAAAAAGTATCGCAAGTGATAGACAAAAATTTAATCTTTCTAATCACAAAAAACTCATAAAAAATGATGTAAACTATTTAAACGGTTTAATGCTTTATCACAAGTGATAAATGTCAAAATATTTCATAAAATCACAAACATAAAAAATAAAAAACAAAAAATACACCAATCAGTATAACTCATACTTTCAATCAGTAAACTCATACTTCAATTGCTCCGTCACCTCCGCTTTCGCTTGCTCCATCACCTCCGCTTCCGCCTTCTCCATCACCTCCGCCTGCTTCTCCCTTCTTTGGACAAGTACGCCTATTGTGATCAGTCAACCCACAAATACCGCATCCCTTCTTTTGCTTCTTACTTTGCTTAAATGATACCTCACGTCCACCCTTAATACGGCTCCTCATAAATCCCTTATTACTTGCTTTTGTTGGATTATTAACATAAATTTTACGAGGCTTCTTAACACCCATAAACTCATGAACCATTTCAGAAACTGTGCGGGGAGGAACACTTGGCAAATCATACTCAACTTATGACTTTAGCTTTCTGAGCTTGTCTACAAAAGAAGTCAGCTTCGGTTGATTATTGATCATTATATTCACACACGACTCAACTAAACTAGACGCCTCAATAGCAAGCCTTTCTATTTCTTCATTCTTCTGACCATAAAGGGCCTTTTGCCTCCTCAAATCAGGTGAAATCAAATCCCTTGTCCAACGCCTAAGTATATACTGATCTGGGACCTTATCCACATTACAATTCTTGAATACACAAAAAATGTGACGACATAAAATCCCACAACGGACGAAAAGCTGACAACAGCAAGCAACTGAACCATCTAGTTTGTTATAGACCACCTTCATAAATAAAAAATAAATAAAATAAATAAATAACACATAATATCACAGGGGATATTAAAAACATAGAATAAAAACATAAAAAATAGAATAAAATAAAATAAATAAACACATAATATCACAGGTGATACCTCATATGGTATTTTTAAACAATGAAAGTAATGAATAATATCACTTGTGATACTTAAAGCAAAAAACATGTAAAAAAAATAAATAAGAAAAAGATATGTACCTTGTACTCTCCAATGTCTCTCTGATACAAGTTAACCTCTTCCTCAACATTCTCTAAAGTGCTTTCTTCGTCAACAACTTTTGGAAGAGTATCAAGTTCAGGTTTTTTCTCAGAAATAACAGAAACATCGCATTCCTCATCACAAGTTTTAGACTTGATTGAACATAACCATGAGCCAGCAATTATCTCCTTTTGAACAAGAACAAACAACTTACGAGTGTAAACCGTTGCTGCATGAACTTCAATTGGTAATGGCGTCAACAAAACAGGAAACGAGTCAATCGAATGATGATCTAATCTTTCTTGTTGGTATCTATATTTCTCCATTGCAGACTCATAACATGTCATAAATTTAACAAGTGTAGCAGTCAGACTCGTGAAATATGAAAAGAAGGAATTCTCACTCTCCGACCTAGATGTAGTCCTCATCAATCCACAAAGCGGAGAATCAAAAAAGAAAGCAGGAATCCATGAAGATCTAATCCTATACATCTTTTTCAATCACTTGTGATTTACAAGATCAAACTCTACCATTAACTCATTCCATCTAATCTCAAACTCTTCAGGCCCAATATACATATTCCAAACAATCTTGTGAAGTTTATTCTTGAAATCATTATCATCATAAATTCTAGAAACAATATGAAAAACAATAAAGTATCACAATTGATACAAACATAATAATTATACAGAGCAATACAAAAAAACAAAAAGTATCACAAGTGATAAATCACATAATTTTATAGCCCAATGCAATATCAAAAGAGATACCTTAGCTGGAAGCTTTAGCATGATATGCCACATGCAAAGCCTGTGCTTGGAATCAGAAAGCACATCAGCAATGGCCTTTACCATTGCACCATCTTGATCAGTGACAATGATATTTGGAGAACGAGCAAATGCTTTCTTGAACGCTTGCAATAACCATATGTATGATTTAGTAGTTTCATTCTTAAGATGACTGGAACCAATAGTAACACACCTCCGGTGATTGTCGATACCAGTAAAAGGTACAAAAACCATCCGATATCTGAAAAAAAGAAGTATCTCAGGTGATAATATATACAAAATGTAGAAATGCAATGGAAATATCACAAGAGATATTTAACAGGATAAAAAAAAAAGCATACTTATTAATCTTGTAAGTGGCATCAAATGAGACGATATCGCCAAACTCTCTGTAGTTACACTTAGCAACTTCATCAGCCCAAAACAATCCACGAAGCTCAGCATCTTCAACAAAATAAACGAAAGAGAAGTTTGACGTATACTTCATCCGATCTTCCATACGGTTAATAAGCATTTGTGCATCGCTATCCCCAATAAAACAATTTATACCACGAGTAAAATTCCTAAACTTAGTCTTCGTACCATGAACAAGCGCTGAGGACCCTTTCAACCCGGTATACAAACTGTGAGCTCTAGTCGCACCAAGATTATAATTAGTTGCTTTAATAATGAACAGCTGCTCGTGGTATGGTAGCTTCCTCTCACTTTTAGACAAATGTTTGTACTCGATACGATCTAGTTCATGATTATGTTCCACATCAAAGGTAGTAAGCTTATATTTAGTTTTTCCAGTAATCATATGGAAAACCGCACGCGCTTTGCAACCGGTTATCCTAAAGTTCAAATTCCTAACTTTTTTATCACCTTTCTTAGGAGCTAAAGTATTCAAATGAATTTTCTTTGGGCACCCTTCCCTAGTGCAAACTAAATACTTCTCTTTTACAAAACCATCCCTTAACCTTTTCTGAGTAGACATTCTAATGCCAAATCCTGCCTCTGAAGCGTATTTTGAATACATACTAATGCATTCCTCAACAGAATCATAAACAATAAACAACACTGGCAAAACACTAGCAGAAACTCTAGGAACCCAAAAAACCGATCCACCAGGAGTATCGATAAAATCATGATGAATAAAAGATTGAGGAGTTTTCAGACTATTAGAAGCTGTAAAAGAAGGTGATAAAACACACATTCAAAAGCATAACACAACAGCTTATAAAACATATCACTGGTAATACTACACGCATATCATCAACAGTTAAAATAAATAAGCAAAAAAATAAAAGCAACTTAAAATATCACTGGTGATACTACACATAATTATGATCCAATTCCGCACAATTAACAGCTTAATCCACAAAATTATCAACCGATTCAACACAATTAACAGTTTGATCCACAAAATTATCAACCGATTCAAAACAATTAAAACATCACAAATATAATATCATAAACTGACAATATCACAGGTGATATTATACATGAAAATATAAAAAAGGTTAACCAGCAAACTAGCAGCTTAATTAATAAGTAAAAATATACACAGAGTAAACTGACAATATCACAGGTGATAATACACATAGTAAACTAAAAAAAATACATCAAATCACAGCTTATCATCAACAAAAAGCACAATTACCATTATGTTTAAGCTGTTTAAACTAACAGCGTAACTAATAAGCAATATAACACTATAATCAACGGCTTATCATCAACAAAAAGCACAATTATCCACATAAAACAAAAAAATAAACTTAAAAATCAAAATTAAATCATAAAATTAAACTCACATGATGCATTATCATCCTGAACATGATTAGAAGCACAATGAGTGTAACTGCTACCAGATACATCACCAGAATTATCACAAACCGCAACAGCTAAACAATCGGCAGCTACATCCACATAATTATCACAAACCTCAACAGCTAAACAATCGGCTGAATTACTAGAAAATTCTGAAACTGAAACAGCAGGTTCATTAAGATCAAAAATCGCCATTAGCAAATTGATCGTGATAATGAATGATGAAGTCGAGGTGGAGTGCGGTGGTGTTGTGGTGGAGTCGCGGAAGAGTCGCGGTGGTGTTGTGGTGGAGTAACAGTGGAGTCGCGGTGGTGTTGCGGTGGAGGGAAAAGGTAACTGAATATGGAGGGAAGCGGTTGAGAGAAAACACACACAAACTATGTGTGAAAAAAAAAGGGAATGGGGAAAAAGTAAAATAAAATAAAACTTTATATAGTTGGGTGAAAATTAGGTTTAAAAACTTAAATCTTAGATTAATCTAGACCATTAGATCAAAATAGATGGATAATGAGGATTTGTTCCTTGGTAAGCACCAAAATAAGAGTAAGCAATTAAACTTTTCTCTTATTAACTAATGCAATTTGTAAGCATTTTAAAACCGTAAATACTTATTATGACGAATAGATTAAGGGTCCGTTTGGTATAAGGTTTTACATGGTTTAGAATGAAAGATAATATGAAAAACTTGTTTCGTATCTTTTGATACCCCTGACGCAATCATCTGACACCAAAAAATGAATCCGGGGAACTTGGTGGGTATATAGTGGGTTTCAATAAATGTGGTCAATTAAAGATTTTTTTATTTTTATTTGAAGCTTTTTTCTAGTCACAAATTATTACTCCTATTTTTTTCTTATTTTTTACTTTTATATTTTTAACAAATATATAAAATAAATTTATTAATCATTTATTTTCTCTCTCTTCATTTAATCCAAAATCCAAATCCAAATTTAAATTCAAATCTGAACCCGAATCTAATCCTAAACCCATCTACAAATCAAACGGGCCCTAACATTTTCTCAATATTGAGAACCCAACCGGCCATAATCCACTACACATGACAAAATAAGTAATTTAGAACCGACAATACTCCTTTGTTTTGTCATTTATATACGTTACTTCATTATCCAAAAGTATTTCATCTCATGTATATTATCCATCCGTATACAAAACCAACACAAAACCAACGGCCAACGAGACACCAAACCGATTCTTTATAAAACCAACCACACTGACTCCTATGTAACCCAAAAAAAAAAAAAAAAGAAAAAAAAAAACAATTTCATCTTTCACCAACAACAACAAAATCAATGTCTCGTCATCTCAGAATCCTCACCACCACCACTCAACCACCGCCACCACCACCGGAAGTGGACCCCACCACCGCATCGAACGACTTCGTAGTCATCCTAGCAGCACTTCTTTGCGCTTTAGTCTGCGTGCTTGGTTTGTTAGCAGTAGCTCGTTGCACATGGATCCATCGTATCTCTGGGATCATTATATCTGGTGGGACCCACCATGCACCACCAGTACCAGGATCAGGATCAGCTAACAAGGGTCTCAAGAAAAAGATCTTGAAAACCCTACCGAAAGTTACGTACTCATTGGCAACAGTTAGTGAGTGTGATTATAAGGCGTCTGATTGTTGTGCTATTTGTTTGACTGAGTTTGAAGATGGTGATGAGATTAGGGTTTTGCCTACTTGTAAACATGTGTTTCATGTCACGTGTATTGACACGTGGTTTGGGTCGCATTCGTCGTGTCCTTCGTGTCGCCAGATATTGACTCCGGCGCCGAGATGTAGGAAATGTGGTGAACTGCCGTTGTCTCCTGCAGAGGTGGCTGGAGATATGTTTTTGCCGTAGTTTGATATAGGGTTTGTTGGTTCAGTTAGGGTTAGGAATGTATAAATATGAATTAGGTGGATATTTAGGTAATCTGATTGATTACATTTATCTTTCAGGGGCGTAGCTTTGTTGATATTCTTGAGCAGTTTGCAAGAAAATAGTTACGTTTGGATATTTTGGAAATAGGTTTAGCCGGTTTGAGTTTGTGTGACGGTTAGCTCAAATTTCGTAAATTAGTTACTTTTCTTTTATTATAAAAGACATACATTTTTATGGAGACCTTGAGTTAGTTTGGACTTTGTCTTGCACATATTATTGGTGTATGTATTAATTGATTTGTAACAAAAGCTCGTTATCAATGTTTTTTTTAAATATGATTATTGTTGCAAACTTGCAATTGTTGGTTGTTAAATTTATGTGTAAAATTTTTTTAATTAAATTTTGACTTCTTGTTTACTCAAGAATATATTTATATTCTGTTTGGTTTATACTAGACTGAGCTTTTTTTGTTCTTTTTTTTTACTTTTGGTAACAAAGAGAATACAAGGGACAAATAATTGAGCATTTGAGCTTCGTTCAGAAGCTGGATAATTAGACCTTGGAATCCAATGATATATGGAAATAAGTAACAGTTGATCATGTTGTGTGTTTGACTACTTGTTGCTAGTGTGCCAACTAGGTATGATCCATTTAATTGAAAATGTAGAGGTGCCAAAACGGGCGGGCACGGGCACGGGCTTAAACGGGCTTAGAACGTGCACGGGCTAGAATAGGCCACGGCTTAAACGGGTATGGGCTAAACGTGCACGGGTTAAACGGACACATGTTATACAAATCACTTTATAGAAGACCGAAAATGACGAAATAAATTCCTTAAACGTAATACCCCATTTATATTTAAAAAATTAAATATATTATATATATAAGTTTTTCTTCAAAAATGATTATAATGTTCTCTAATTGAGAGAAAATATGTGCCCGTTATGCCCATTTAACTTTTCAATGTCCTAAATGTGCCCATTTCAAAAAAAGAAGGGGGCTAAATGTATCAAAATCTTTTACAAATTAACCAAAATTAGCCTTTTTTTTTTATTTTAGGCACAAATTGCCACCTCTCTAAAAATGAGTATCGTTAGCATTTAGCCATTTACTCTTAATCAATATATAGAGACTGACTTGAATGTAAGTATGAGCTTGGAAATGAAGTCTTCATGGTTGCATAGTTTTCGCACGTAACCCCTCGGACTGGGAGGGAAAATGAGTGGCGCGAAACATGGACATTTGTATTGTGTGTGTCATCTTATACACCGCACCATACATGGACTCATAATAAGAAAATACTAGTGGGCAAACCAATTTTTGCCTTTCTTTTGAATACAACCTTAGATTTGATATATATTTATGAATATCAAACTATACAAACTACTACAGGAAAAGCAAAGAACTTTATTAAGAACCTTGAACGAAGGATCCTCTTATGGCCTGAATTGAACTTGTAACATCATTTGTTAAATGCACATTTTTGTAATTGAGAATTCAATAACTTGTTAAATTCATAATTATGATTATTAATTCCACAAAAATTATAGTAATATAATTAATTTAATTGGCTAAATGTATAATTGGTTCTCCTATATTTATTTGATCATGATCTTGCTAATCGAAAAACAGACACTCATACTAAAAACTGTCAAATGCCGCCGTCATAAGTATATAACAAGAAAATAACTTTTGTTGCAATTGTACGTTTCTAAAAGGGGCAAGTTATTTGGACCCCCATAGCGAGGGTTTCCAATCATTGTACGTATTACCGGGTTATACGTTGTACATCGCGGGTTGTACGGTTTGACCAAACCCCCCGATGTGACAACATAGGGAGCGTTTGTATAACACAACCCTTCTAATAATATGATTAGGTTGACCCTAAGGAAGTTTTTAATTACTAATTGCTAATGGTCAGGTAAGTATATTTTGATTGGAGCATTTTTCAACAAAATAATTATTGAGTGTTATAATACAAAAATTGCATATTTCTTAAATAAATGATGCCTCTCTAGAAAATTGCACGCTTTGAAACATGTATTATTTTTGTGGATACATTTTAAGCAGTAGGTATTTGAACTTTTAGTAGTATCTGTCCAAATGGACATCGTAATATACATTATTTTTCTATATGTGAGTATAACTTACTCCATTATTGTTGTGAGTAATTTGGACCATCTATTTTTGTGAGTAAGCAACTTGTGTATTTTTTTTTCTTGTCACAATCACAACTAACATGCGATTATCTGATATATAATTATATTAAATATTGTTGAATACTTGTACTATATCTACTGGCTATTTTAGACATGTTCATCACATAAAATTAAGACAGTCGGATAGTGAAATAAAATAAGCCGTTGGATGATGCAAAAAGGACCGGACTGAGGAAGGCCTCGGCATGCGAGGCTTTGCTCCGCTCTAGCTAGTACGTTAAGAGGATACTTATTACTCCGTATGTGTTTCTATCACATGTTATATTTAAGTAACAGAAATTAACAGAGATTGATATGAAAACTTGATGTCGTCTTTGGTGTGCAAGTAAAGGTATTCAATTGGAAACTCAAGAATGAGACGATATTAGATTAAATAAGTGGAGTAAATGATAATATAAAGTATTCCTCCATTTTAGGACTAATACTAATCACTAAAGATAATGATAATGATACTCCACCTTATGGTTAATTTTCATATATAAAATAGTTTTGATATTTTAATCAGAAATGAGTAATAAGTTATTCCTTTTAAATAAGAACCGTTGAATATACTAATACAAGGGCCTCACGATATCCCACCGATCCTATATTCTTGTAGTGAGGGAATTGTTTGCTTAAACAATTCTTTCATATTATTCTGATTTGCCAAAAAGTTAAAGTTTAGATTTATTTACTCATCCAATAAGATTCAGTTAATTATCCTTTTTAAGTCCTTTGTAATGGTCTTGAATAGTCTTCTCGTTTAAGAAGAGACAAGTTAGCATCATAAACTATTTTTGAGCAAGTAAAACTGTAAAAGTAAAAAAATAGAAAGTAAATATTTTTAAATCAATTTTGAGAAAAAATATTCTATTTTTAAAATCAATCAAATCGTCATTTTTTTTTCAATCATCTTAAGTGATACTCGAGATAACAAACTTTTTTTGTTTTATTTCATTTTCGTTACTTTACTTTTTTAATTGATACTTGAGAAAACACTCTTAGTCTGTAAATGTTGCGGTATATATATATATATATATGAAGAAATTGGTATCTTAGTAAAGACTTTTCATCAAGTGGCTCGCTAACTAAATTAATGCGAGTTGTAGGCATGGTTTTCGAGCTAGGTGGGTGGTTTCACAAGAAGTCTCAAGCTTGATTTAATTAAGGCTTTTCAAGATTAAGTTTTTGATATTTAAGATTCTTTTTTGTTTTTATCCGAAATCTCGTCCTAAATGTTTGTTTTCCCATATCTGGTTATTGTTGTTTACACTCAAACTACCTAATTAGGACGTTAGAACACCTATATATTTTCGAAATGAATTCGAGAAAAAGTATTCTACAATCATCCTTACCAATAAACCATTAGTTTTGCTATTCTATGTGTTAGAGTTTGTGGAAATATATTAACTCGTGTATGACTAGAATCGAACCCGGGACCATGGGATTGCACACTTTACGTATGAATAATCAAAGAAATAATTAATATATATAACCGTTATATATTTTAATTATTTGGACACGAAATATGCACTAACGGACGTTAAGTAATTAACGGAATTGACTAACGACCGTTAGGGAATAAAGGAAGGACCGTTAGTGAAATTTGAGGCTCAAGAAGGATCTAGAACCCCATGGTTTGGGTTTGGCCGATCGGCCTAAGGGTTCTTTAACCCTAGATCGACTTCTTGTGCTCCAAGGAATAGTTCCACTATAAATACAAATCAAAGGGTTATTAGTTTTCACCTAGTGCATACTTGCTATAACCCTAAAATTTGTTTTCTTCTCCTTTGCTCATAAAACCGATCGTACAACACCCTAGGTGTGTCGATCCATTGTTTTCTTGTTAAACAAAGTGTTTGGTTTAATCGTGTTCATTCACTAGCATCAATCTTTGATCGGTTATAGTACGTGTGTACAAGACGTGGTAGTTTACTTACTTTAGTAAACACTATCTTGGATTGTGAAACAAAACGGTAAGGGGTTTCACGTTAATCCTATTTGTTCAATCAAGAAGAAGAATTCAAGTTCGATCCTTGTTCTTGCTAGGATCAAGGTACGTTAACTTTTATTATTCGGTAATCTTTATACGTGTTAAATATATGATCCTTGCTTCCGCTATGCTCTTTGATGTGTGTTATTTATTTATATGAATGTCATGTTATTTAAATTACAACAGTGGCATCACGAGCCGTTTAACATGTAATTGTAATTACCGAAACGCATAATAAAAATCAAATCTTGATTTGGATTATAACATGTTAGTCGATTTTTCTAGGGTTTTTTAACATACAAAAATCGAATCATAATTTAGGGGGGGGGGGGGGGGGGCGTTCGACCCTCTTTTAATTAAAAGTTAGTTTTGTAACCCTAAATTAGGAACATGTGTGTTTATGTGTTTATATGAATAAGGGTTACGTTCCTGGAATTAATCCATGACACTTCATGCAAGGTAATCATGGATTAGGGTTTGTTTTATGTGCTACATGTTTTAGATAAATCAAAAATTAGGGAAGGCTAGTTAATTAAATTAATGAATCAGTTATGTGCAACGTGGTATATAATTGCTAAGGCTTACGCGACCAACTTGTTGGTGTCTGTGGTCCATTGAGTACAATGCGCTCGAAAACCAATGGGAGTCTTAGTAATTATATACATAATAATTCACATAGAGATTATTAATAGCATTTATCAAAAAGGTTTGTATGTGGTTATATGATTTAATGGTTAAGATTATATGCGTTATTAGGTGTTTATTTATTTTTTGTAAAATTACTTGTTTTTTTTTTGTTTTTTTTTTTTTGTTTTTTTGTTTAAATTGTTGTTGAATTGTAAGAAAAAAGAGGGTAATTTTCGGTATAAAAAATAAATGGACCTAATAACTATGAATCCTTGATGTGGTAAATTATTTATTGCCAAGTCTTATGTGCCGACAGTGGTTCGCTTCGCACGTGTAATTTGCTCCCAGGCGAGACTAGCAATTTAATAATTTACAACATAAATTTTATAAGAGTTAGAATCATAAACTTTTAATTGAATGATGAGTTTTGCACCCATAGTGTGAACGGCTCACCCAATGTAGACAAACTATAAGGTGGGTATAAGGTTGGTTTCGCATTAAATTGTGGCCTTAAAGAGACTACATTCTGTCTCTCCGCTTGCTTGTGCGTCTAATTGGAGCTACCAAGTAATGCTATTATTATGTGCAAAATCATCCTAAGGGTGAATTGACCTCAATTCCATGCGCCACTTTTGTGGTAATTATCCGAATAACTTGAGTCTTTTGACTCATGCAGCAGTAGGATATAGTGGGCGATAATTGTAGGTAATTATTTGATTGGTGAACCCAATACCTCAATTAAAACTTTGATGATTTAACTCTTAGTGAATTGGTAATTAAAAATTGTTTTGAAATCTTATGATACGAAGATGTGTGCATGCTTCTTCGTACATATTTTGATCGTCACATCAAAATAAATACCCTAAAATTTAAGTCCATGCTATCTAATTATAAGAGACACTTGGAGTTAATATCTAGCGTAAGTGAGACCTTGACATAGATATTAATGACATGGTAAATTACATACTTTCATTACTAGCAGATCAACTGATGTAATGAAACTATGTTAATTTGCAAGTTTCTAAATTAGACGACTTAATTAAGTTGTAAGTGAGACCTTGAGACTTAAAGCATGAGATGGGAAGAAACATGCTTACATTGCAAATTGTTTGGCAAATGTAATTCCCATAATGATCTAGGAGTCGGAAATTGTTTTGCCGATTATTGTACGACAAGTTACCATCTTTTGTACTTTCACTACTAGCAGATCAACTGATGTAGTGGAACTATGAAAAGTTGGATCCTAGTTTTCAAGAAAATTAAATGGTTATATGTATATTTCCTGGGTAATTTTCTTTTCTTGAAAATTGTATTATCGAAAATACTAATATTTGAACTTTTTCTGTAGAAATGGCTCAACCCGAAAACACTCAACTAAGTTCCGCTTTCAAAGCTCACTTTGAGAGGGAAAAACTGACTGGCCCAAATTTCAATGATTGGCATCGGTCACTGAGGATTGTCCTGCGTGTGACAAAGAAGCTAGATTATTTGACTGAGCCTTGCCCTACGCAGCCTGCTGACACTGAATCTGATGAAGTCAAAGCAGCCTGGTAAAAGAGTATGATACGTATAATGATGTAGCATGCTTAATGCTCGAAAGTATGATTCCTATTGGGAATTATATTTTCATAGATTTGATGATCACAGAACAAGAAGAATGAAACATGAAAAATACTGAAATGATAAGCAACTACTAGTAAAATGAAGCTGATGCTGATCAATGATTAAGTCTGGTACCTAGTTAATCTGTGGTTAAGTCTGGTAGGTACCTAGTTAAGTCTGGTGGTTAAGTCTGCTCATTCAAAGTTAAGTCTGGTGGTTAAGTCTGCTTGCTGGAGCGATTAAGTCTGGTGAGTACAAGGTTAAGTCTGCTTGCTGGAAGGATAAAGATGAAAAAGATATTTTGTATATGAGTCAATTATATACGGTAGACAATATCTAGATATGTTATCAGTCAAAACAAGTTGTAAACAAAGATACATGTTGTATCTTAATGACTGACATACACAAAGCAAGTAGTAGACAAAAGCTTATCATATTGTAAAAGATCTTCCTTGGACTATAAAAGGAGGATCTTTCCCTTAGATAAAATGTGTGGTTAGATGTTAATCACCAAGGTGCTTCATACTTACATATTAAAACAACACCAAGTGTGTTAAAATGTAAAGCACCATAAAGAGTGTGTGTGGGAACATCAGACATGGGGTCTGATGAACATTAGACATGGGGTCTAATGTTGTTAGGTTTGTTTAGCCTCAAGGATCTTTGATCCCTGATTAGATTGTAATCGTGCTATACTTGATCACATAGCATTGGGGCTAGTTGGAATAACAAACGGTGAAGTTGAAAAAACCTTGTTGTGATAGTATTGTTTCTTTCATAGAATATTCCGTCAATATTATCATCATGCTAGTCATAGACAAAATCCTAGATCAAAGGTGTAACAACCTTGAGCCCATAAACGATCACGAAACTTATTGTTAGTAACCTCTAAAATAAGTTTCCACAGTTGGTATCAGAGCGGGGGGCTCTGGATCTAGGAAAAGAAAAGGTTTTAGCTAAAGAAAGAAGAAAAATTCGGATCTGGTTCGTATTTTCGTAACTCACTGCAGGGCTGTTTTCAAAAGGCGATAACTCCTTCGTTAACCGTTGGATCGGGCTGAAATTTTTACTGGAGGTTCTTGGTATATCAAGGTAGATTTATTGTCGAATTTTTGGTTTTCTTTCAAAGTTTACACACACAAAGGGGAAGAATACACACACAGAAGAGAGTTGGTTCTTAAAAGATTAAAGGCTTGTTTATCAAGTTATTATTGGTGAAAAAGATTATTTGTTGCTTATTTGAAGTTGAAGTTGAATTTTTCAAAATTGTGTTTTATCATACCTTTTGTAAGAAGGTAACTTGTTCGTTCGTTCAAGTGACTACGAATTGACAAACACTTAAAGGAGTTACGTTGTAGTGCTCAGTGTCTCATAGAAGATGAGTTTATTGTCATGAGATTGCGGTCTCCCTATACAAGAAAGTTGGGTATACGTTCGAAGTCAAATTTAGTACAAGCTATAAGACACAAGGATGGTTTATTCTACTTCATCATCAAGTTAGTAATGGTTGGTTTTTCTTCATCAATCATAAAAGCTTACAGAATTGGAGATTCGAATGGTTAACATATGGGTTTCAGGGGAAGCTTAAATGTTTAGATGTATAACCATTTATTATATTTGTGCATCACCACAGGGAAAGTTATTGATTCTTACTACTGTTGATTAGTATTACTACTAATGGTTTAAATTTTTACTGTCTCAAGTTCATTTTTAGTGCGGAAAACTTAATGGATGGTAATTTGAGACATTAAAAGGATAAATTAGATGTGTAGTATTAGTTCGAGGTTGTAAAGATCATATTTGTAATATTCTCTATTTGTTTATAACAAAAAGGGGAAGAGATGTGGTGGATAGCATAAATTAAGGGGAAGACAGTATAGTTTCATTCATGGTGAGATTTAGTTATTTCAATTTCTCAACTTCGTCTAGGGAAATTCGTACAAGAATGTTTTTGTTTTGTAATCATCAAATAGGGGAAGATTGTTGGGAATTATATTTTCATAGATTTGATGATCACAGAACAAGAAGAATGAAACATGAAGAATACTGAAATGATAAGCAACTACTAGTACAAATGAAGCTGCTGCTGATCAATGATTAAGTCCGGTACCTAGTTAAGTCTGCTGGTTAAGTCTGGTAGGTACCTAGTTAAGTCTGGTGGTTAAGTCTGCTCATTCAAAGTTAAGTCTGGTGGTTAAGTCTGCTTGCTGGAACGATTAAGTCTGGTGAGTACAAGGTTAAGTCTGCTTGCTGGAAGGATAAAGATGAAAAAGATATTTTGTATATGAGTCAATTATATACGGTAGACAATATCTAGATATGTTATCAGTCAAAACAAGTTGTAAACAAAGATACATGTTATATCTTAATGACTGACATACACAAAGCAAGTAGTAGACAAAAGCTTATCATATTGTAATAGATCTTCCTTGGACTATAAAAGGAAGATCTTTCCCTTAGATAAAATGTATGGTTAGATGTTAATCACCAAGGTGCTTCATACTTACATATTACAACAACACCAAGTGTGTTAAAATGTAGAGCACCATAAAGAGTGTGTGTGGGAACATCAGACGTGGGGTCTGATGAACATCAGACGTGGGGTCTGATGAACATCAGACATGGGTTCTAATGTTGTTAGGTTTGTTTAGCCTCAAGGATCTTTGATCCCTGATTAGATTGTAATCGTGCTATACTTGATCACAGAGCATTAGGACTAGTTGGAATAACAAACGGTGAAGTTGGAAAAACCTTGTTGTGATAGTATTGTTTCTTTCATAGAATATTCCTTCAGTATTATCATCATGCTTATCAAAGACAAAATCCTAGATCAAAGGTGTAACAACCTAGAGTCCATAAACGATCACAAAACTTATTGTTAGTAACCTCTAAAATAAGTTTTCATAGTTGGTATCAGAGCGGGGGGCTCTGGATCTAGGAAAAGAAAAGGGTTTAGCTAAAGAAAGAAGAAAAATTCGGATTAGGTTCGTATTTTCGTAACTCACTGCAGGGCTATTTTCAAAAGGCGATAACTCCTTCGTTAACCGTTGGATCGGGCTGAAATTTTTACTGGAGGTTCTTGGTATATCAAGGTAGATTCTCACTGGAGAGATCTTCAATCTAAGCTTTAGATGGCAAGATATGCATCGTTGAAAACTGCTGCAGAAACAGTTGAGGTATGGTCGAATTTTTGGTTTTCTTTCAAAGTTTACACACACAAAGGGGAAGAATACACACACAGAAGAGAGTTGGTTCTTAAAAGATTAAAGGCTTGTTTATCAAGTTATTATTGGTGAAAAAGATTATTTGTTGCTTATTTGAAGTTGAAGTTGAATTTTTCAAAATTGTGTTTTATCATACCTTTTGTAAGAAGGTAACTTGTTCGTTCGTTCAAGTGACTATGAAATGACAAACACTTAAAGGAGATACGTTGTAGTACTCAGTGTCTCATAGAAGATGAGTTTATTGTCATGAGATTGCGGTCTCCCTATACAAGAAAGTTGGGTATACGTTAGAAGTCAGATTTAGTACAAGATATAAGACACAAGGATGGTTTATTCTACTTCATCATCAAGTTAGTAATGGTTGGTTTTTCTTCATCAATCATAAAAGCTTACAGAATTGGAGATTCGAATGGTTAACATATGGGTTTCAGGGGAAGTGATGAACTCAAATAAGTACATTTTATTATCATCATTTATCCTGTTTATTTGACTTGTTTTATTATATTATCTGTGGGAATCGATACATTAATGTTTACTTTAGTAATTCTCAGGTAAAAACAAGCATTATGTGAAACTTGGCGATTTTGGATTAATTATGGAGCAAAACAAGCAAGATGTCAAAAGCCTACTTAAATCCAGAAGATCAAGCTCGTTCTACTCCAGATACGCCGCATCATACTTCTAACATACGGCGTATCACTATCAAGATTTAACAAGTTACGATCCAAGTACATGCGCCGCCTACAAAGTCAATATACGCCGCATCTGAAGACGGTGTACGAATATTCCTGAATATATTAATCTTGGACCCCACGCGAAGTTAAGTCAATGCGCTGCATCTATTCATTCTATGCGCCGCATCGACCCCTCAGACAGAAACTATAAATACCCCAAGGCCAGACGAATTTCGAGAGTCTTTTTGGAGACACAAAGCTTTCGAAGACAGAAGAACCCTAGAGCCGAATTCAGACGACCAAGCAGCACAAGACACACCTAAACGAAGATACAAGAGCTGTAAGAAGGTCCTGCATGTATTCAATTCATTAAGTAGTTTTGTTTTATTGTACTAGTACACTTTAATTCATCAGGATTGATGGGCTTGTGTCATGTGACTACGGAAAATCATGCACTCCCCTTAATATTGCTTTCCCATTAATTAAAGTTTATATGTTGATGTCTTTGGTGACTTTTATTAGTGCATTGATAACCTCTGTGTCTAGCTGAGCATTGCTTGGGTCGCCATGCCCCTTCCTCGCCTATTTGTTTTAGCGTCTCTTTAATAAATAGGATAGACATAAGTAATCATTAAGGGTTTACTCGCCGATAAGATTAGAGCCAACGAGAAAGGTTTAATTATATACACTTCATATAAAACTAGCAATAAAACAAGTGACAAGCTACTTAATTATCAGGACAGGTCTTCTTATTGTCTCAAGTATCTATCTGTGTACGTGTGTGCTAATCGCTGATTCGTGCTCATTAGTTTAGTTTATATTTAATTATAACCAAACCGTGCCAATCTCTCAGGCTGAACCCCTTGCGTTAGATTAGGTTGTATAGCTAACTTATGATATTAAAATACTGATTAGAATAACTAGATAATACGTTCCACTCTTAGTGATCGACACTCTACTTACCATTATATTCATACTGACCGGGTACACTGCTCGTTAAGTGTATATGTTATTGATAAGTCGGCTAAATATAAATTTAAAACTTGAGTAGGCATTAATACTGCTAAACCGCAACGACACGACACGCGCACCCATCAAGTTTTTGGCGCCGCTGCCGGGGAGTGAATTGTTATTATCTGTTAATTTGATTAGTATTTTAATTAGGTTTTTTTAGTTTTTTAGATTCTAACCACTAACCCTGTCATATATTAGATAGATTGCATTCATTGTATAGTTTGCATATTTTCTGTTTTTGTGTGTTTTTATTTTCTGTGATTCTTGTTTCTTTTTGTTTGTTTTTATTTTTTGTTTTTCTATTTTTCTGCATTCTGCTATCGTTGTATTGTGCTAATACAAACGATACGGCGCATCTGTTTTCACAGATACGGCGTATTGCGTTTAATTTTTATAAAATACAACGCGTTTAATAAATTCGAGTACGACGCATCTTTTCCCCAAGATACGGCGTATTCTTTTTTTAATAAGAAATTTTTCTAAACCCTAACGCCATACGACGCATCTGTTTTCACATATACGGCGTATTTTCTATTTAAATTAAAAACAGTTTTTTGAATTTTTAAACAGATACGACGCATCGATTTTTATCGATACGGCGCATCTTCTAAATAAAAAATCTTGTATTTTGAAACGTAACGAAAATACGGCGCATTAGCTTTTGTTAATACGACGCATTTAATTTTAATGAATATAATCGATTTTTGATAATTTACACTGGATACGGCGCACTCTAAAATTATAAGCGGCGTATATGTTTTCTGAATAAAAGTCTGATTAAATTTTAACGAAATAAGATACGGCGTATCCAACTTTCTGGATACGGCGCATCGTTCGCAGATGTCAGCCATTTTTATTCCTTATATTCGTTTCTACATTCATTAATTTATCTTCTAGCAAACAGATCCTACTGATGATTTTGCCTATGATGACAGGTTTTGCTATGAAAGATATGTCAATGAACGGATATCTTGCTAAGGCACCTATGAATGATAAGCACTATGAAAAGTCCCGCACCAAAAAGCCGTTGATTCTGGAAAGTGATGACGAGTGTGATAACTATGAAGTTAGCTTGAGCAAGTTCCCAGCATTAAGCATTACTAAAAGCTCAGAATTAGAAAAGGAACTCTTGCTTTCGGATCCATCCGAAAATTTCGATGCTATTACTAGCAACTTACCTACGATCGATGCTTTACTCAAATCCGTATCTCAAACCAACATGCCCGTCTACTCAGTGGAAGTTTATGAAGATGTCAACTTCAATGTACTCACGATCGATGCCGATTTATTTTCTTGGGAAACCCCTCTTGAAGCTACTTATATGGAATTCAAACGCTTATGCAACATTGAAGATGGGATATTCTCTTATGATTTATTAATGAGCTACACTGAAGATGAATTGTTACTCTTATGGCCTATCATTGAATCTAAAGGATTAGCTTGGACGACTATCGAAAAAAATATGGGAAATTCCAAATTGAATACATGAACTCAGCAAATGCAGTCAACAAATCGAGCGACAAACGCTATGGTAGAGGAAATATCCAACCTATACAAATTTCTCATATGCCTTATTCCGAACAGTATTGGGGACTTGATAAAAGCAACCTGGATGATGAAAGAATTTATGCTGAATCGAAGATACTGTTTCATAAAAAGTTGGTAAGGTTGATGGATATCTCTTTAGAAGAATGACTTGAACTTAAATACGGTGATCCCAAATTTGCTCCTACGAATGAAGTTAAACGGATTGTGACCTCATGGTTGACACGAAGTTTTAAAGAACAATTTAATGAGTTCATGGAGATAAGGAGGAAAATGATTGGTAATACTAGCTTTGACGTTAACTACGATCCTAATAATGCTGATTTTTCAGATTGGTTAGCTAGTAAGTTCAATAACCATAAGACCATGGACCGAGCTACTAAAGATGTGTTATGGGTATATTGGATGAGAAGGGAAGATGAGGAAGTAGAAAGCAACAATGGATCATCACATGACAATTCAACGATCGAGGAAGGCGTTGAAGAATTGTTCAGCATTGACATTGATGTGTTCAATTATGAAACACCCTTATGCAAACAATTCAATGAATTTAATTACCTCCTTCAAATCGACGCTGATATGCTAACTGGAGATCTACCAGGATTCAAAACTTATGATGAGTTCAAAAACACCTGGTACTACGAATGGAATGACCAGATACCATGGGTTTGGGATAAACCATGGGAATTTGAGCATATTAATCACACTTGTAAACCTTTCCGTTTCAAGGATGGAAGTAGTGAATGGCCAACCTGTGATTGGAAGAATGATGGAACCTGCAATGGGGGAAGTATAATTGGTATGAAACGGGTTGGAAACGATGTATACTTTGAAGACGACGATTGGTATGAAAAAGTTGAAGACTGCCCTCGTAAAGCAGAGGCTTTGCAAGAAAAAGGTAGAATCGAATACTTAAAAGAACTAAAGGGAGCATCGAATACTACTTTCTGGGAATGGGTGCATAGAAAATTTGATGATTACTCCAGGCTTAGTCGACGCTTGCAATGGGAATTGAAAAGAGAGTAGGATGAGATTCAAGATTATTATCAATCCATTAACGTGGTTAATTATGATCCCTATGATAATAACGATGAGTCGCGAGGAGAATTGATTGATGAACTTGATGACTATTTGAATGAGGATCCTTATTTCAAGTTTGTTGATAAAGACGAAGAAGAATTCATCGAGAGAAAATGTCGACTACTTGGGATCACTTATAATAACCCACCAATGATAATTTCTGAAAAAAATTAAAGTCATCAAATACTCTTTGGGACCATATGAGGAATATGTTGCGACAAAGACCAAAAAATATATTAGATTAAGTCGAACGGAAGAAAATGTTGCGGAGCTATACGGTAACATCTTTCGGATGAAAGAAGAAGGATGGCACGTAAAAAGAACAAAATAAGGAGCTGAACGTGAGTCTAACTTGAAGACTCTGGAATAAAGACAAGTGCTGACCGGGAGACAACCCGGAAGAAAAATTTTTACTTTTCTGTTCTGTGTCGAGTCTGTCAGACCTGCAGAAGATGCGGCGCATCTCCATCATAAGATGCGACGCATCACTTGCAATGGTCATATCTTATTTTATTTTCTGCATTTTTATTTTTGACTTTAAAACTTTCTGTCAGTATATTTAATGCGGCGCATCCCTGGTTAAGGATGCGACGCATCTTTTGTTCTGATTCGTACTTATTCCAGGCTCGATACGGCGTATCTTCTTCCATAAGATACGGCGTATCGACTGACCTGATGATTTACAATTTAATTTTTTATGTTTTAATTTTACTAACTACTAATGTATTATGCAAGTTTGAACCTTCTTAACTCAGGTGTGTTAAAGTCTAAATGGTATTATAGATTCCTGCATTTCTGTGGATACATCATCTATGAAGCTTAAACGTTCTCATCCACAAGAAAGTTGATTTTTGCTCTTATACGAATAATGGAGGATCATACCGAGCAAATCTCAGGGGAGTTTTTCTGTTCTAATTCTTTTATTTTCCAGTTTTTAACCTTTGACACAAACAACGAGGACGTTGTTTAACTTAAGTGGGGGGATTGGAGAATTAGAACACTTACTTGTCCTAAACTTTTTCAAAATATGCTTAAAATGCGCTTAATATATCAAAATTTAAAATTTTTTAGCATGTTTTTGTTTAAAGTCTAAATTACATAACCGCACACATAACTCTATTCTTTCAAAAATATTAAAACTTTAGTGTGCTGGTGACTTGTAAACTTTAGAACTTGGCTTGTATACTATTCGAGACCACCATAATGAGTATTATCTATATAATTGGAGTGACTTGTCTTTATATGTTATGTGAAATTAACTAACTACACTGGTTAGTTAACCCCCGTATAAACCCTTTGTTACTCTCACTTTTAGAGTAAGATACCCCTAGAAAAACCCTCAGAGCCATTCCTTTCGTTTCTTACACCTTTGTTATAATGTTTCGATACACCCTTACACCTTAGCCTACCCTGTAGATTAAAATCCGTGGTTAATTGCTTTAGGCAAAGTGTGTTTCCTTACATTACCTGTGTTCGCGTGCGTAATTCATTATCTTTGGTTAGGTCGGGAAATTGCACAATGCAATTGGTATGAAAGTAAATATTGTATAACTTTTAGTTTATTTTTCGTGTGTTTGCTACTTTCACTATTACAGTTATTTCTGAAAGTATGAAGAGTATGGAAAAATTATCCGGAAAAATCGTGATAGAAAAGTTATGAAATTTTACACATATATGTGATTCAAAAAAAAAAAAAAAAAAAAAAAAAAAAAAAAAAAAAAAAAAAAAAAAAAAAAAATCGAAAAAATAGAAAAGAAAAAGAAAAATGAAAAGTTGGAAGTTTGTTTTAACCAACTTATGTAAAGTTTTGTATTAAGTGGGAGATATCACCACTATTTGTTGTATATTATATTTATGGATTGAATGGGAGTTGGCCGTTATGGGAACGCCAACTAAGGTTATTCTTTGATTGAGATCTTGTTGAGCATAATTCGTGTCTACCTAAAGCGTGTGTTTCAAGTGTTAAAGCGTGAGTTATTCAATGATATGAGTCTTATTCTTGGGATGGTTGGGATAGTGATTAACCACACTTAGGATTTTAATTTATCTGTTTTGTTTATTTTTCATTTTACACCAATTTGTATCCCAAATATTATCCATACCCTATATCATTCTTCATCCAAACCTTTGATTTATTGAGATTAGGGATTTGAGCAATCTTAAGTATCGTAGTCGTGGATTCGGCTATGTATTTATGATTTTGTCGCCCTTTTTGATATAATATTATTGGTGAAGATTACTTGGTCCTATCTTTAGCCTATTCGAGTTAAGGATTTTAGCAATTGCAAGTATCGTGGTCGTGGATTCGATCATGTATTTGTGATTTTGTCGCCTTTTCTGGAATATGAGATCGATAGAGATTAAAAAGGATGATCAACCCTTAACCAACAAACCCTTTTTGCCGCTTTAGACTTGTTATTCCTTGGCTTTAGTGGGGGAGATGCGTATACTTGCCAAGCCTATGATAGAATATTCGTCACAACTAAGCAACTAAACGATTTAGAATTGTTTTACATTAAAAATTATTTTCGTTTCTACTTCGTTAAGTGTTTGGTTGTGTGATTATGACAAAACGAATACGTGCTTAAATATAAAAATAAATCCTAATATCTTTTAGGATGCATTTTCATTTAATTAATTCTAAGGTTTACTTGGGGACAAGTAAAGTTCAAGTGGGGGGATATTTGATGAACTCAAATAAGTACATTTTATTATCATCATTTATCCTGTTTATTTGACTTGTTTTATTATATTATCTGTGAGAATCGATACATTAATGTTTACTTTAGTAATTCTCAGGTAAAAACAAGCATTATGTGAAACTTGGCGATTTGGGATTAATTATGGAGCAAAACAAGCAAGATGTCAAAAGCCTACTAAAATCCAGAAGATCAAGCTCGTTCTACTCCAGATACGCCGCATCATACTTCTAACATACGGTGTATCACTATCAAGATTTCACAAGTTACGATCCAAGTACATGCGCCGCATACAAAGTCAAGATACGCCGCATCTGAAGACGGTGTACGAATATTCCTGAATATATTAATCTTGGACCCCACGCGAAGTTAAGTCAATGCGCTGCATCTATTCATTCTATGCGCCGCATCGACCCCTCAGACAGAAACTATAAATACCCCAAGGCCAGACGAATTCCAAAAAATCTTTTTGAGACACAAAGCTTTCGAAGACAGAAGAACCCTAGAGCCGAATTCAGACGACCAAGCAGCACAAGACACACCCTAAACGAAGATACAAGAGCTGTAAGAAGGTCCTGCATGTATTCAATTCATTAAGTAGTTTTGTTTTATTGTATTAGTACACTTTAATTCATCAGGATTGATGGGCTTGTGTCATGTGACTACGGAAAATCATGCACTCCCCTTAATATTGCTTTCCCATTACTTAAAGTTTATATGTTGATGTCTTTGGTGACTTTTATTAGTGCATTGATAACCTCTGTGTCTAGCTGACCATTGCTTGGGTCGCCATGCCCCTTCCTCGCCTATTTGTTTTAGCGTCTCTTTAATAAATAGGATAGACATAAGTAATCATTATGGGTTTACTCGCCGATAAGATTAGAGCCAACGAGAAAGGTTTAATTATATACACTTCATATAAAACTAGCAATAAAACAAGTGACAAGCTACTTAATTATCAGGACAGGTCTTCTTATTGTCTCAAGTATCTATCTGTGTACGTGTGTGCTAATCGCTGATTCGTGCTCATTAGTTTAGTTTATATTTAATTATAACCAAACCGTGCCAGTCTCTTAGGCTGAACCCCTTGCGTTAGATTAGGTTGTATAGCTAACTTAGGATATTAAAATACTGATTAGAATAACTAGATAATACGTTCCACTCTTAGTGATTGACACTCTACTTACCATTATATTCATACTGACCGGGTACACTGATCGTTAAGTGTGTGTGTTATTGATAAGTCAGCTAAATATAAATTTAAAACTTGAGTAGGCATTAATACTGCTAAACCGCAACGACACGACACGCGCATGCATCAGGAATCTTAAATGTTTAGATGTATAACCATTTATTATATTTGTGCATCACCACAGGGAAAGTTATTGATTCTTACTACTGTTGATTAGTATTACTACTAATATTTTAAATTTTTACTGTCTCAAGTTCATTTTTAGTGCGGAAAACTTAATGGATGGTAATTTGAGACATTAAAAGAATAAATTAGATGTGTAGTATTAGTTCGAAGTTGTAAAGATCATATTTGTAGTATTCTCTATTTGTTGATAACAAAAAGGGGAAGAGATGTGGTGGATAGCATAAATTAAGGGGAAGACAGTATGGTTTCATTCATGGTGAGATTTAATTATCTCAATTTCTCTACTTCGTCTAGGGAAATTCGTACAAGAACGTGTTTGTTTTGTAATCATCAAATAGGGGAAGATTGTTGGGAATTATATTTTCATAGATTTGATGATCACAGAACAAGAAGAATGAAACATGAAGAATACTGAAATGATAAGCAACTACTAGTACAAATGAAGCTGCTGCTGATCAAAGATTAAGTCTGGTACCTAGTTAAGTCTGCTGGTTAAGTCTGGTAGGTACCTAGTTAAGTCTGGTGGTTAAGTCTGCTTGCTGGAGCGATTAAGTCTGGTGAGTACAAGGTTAAGTCTGCTTGCTGGAAGGATAAAGATGAAAAAGATATTTTGTATATGAGTCAATTATATACGGTAGACAATATCTAGATATGTTATCAGTCAAAACAAGTTGTAAACAAAGATACATGTTGTATCTTAATGACTGAAATACACAAAGAAAGTAGTAGACAAAAGCTTATCATATTGTAAAAGATCTTCCTTGGACTATAAAAGGAAGATCTTTCCCTTAGATAAAATGTGTGGTTAGATGTTAATCACCAAGGTGCTTCATACTTACATATTACAACAACACCAAGTGTGTTAAAATGTAAAGCACCATAAAGAGTGTGTGTAGGAACATCAGACGTGGGGTCTGATGAACATTAGACATGGGGTCTAATGTTGTTAGGTTTGTTTAGCCTCAAGGATCTTTGATCCCTGATTAGATTGTAATCGTGCTATACTTGATCACATAGCATTGGGGCTAGTTGGAATAACAAACGGTGAAGTTGGAAAAACTTTGTTGTGATAGTATTGTTTCTTTCATAGAATATTCCGTCAATATTATCATCATGCATATCATAGACAAAATCCTAGATCAAAGGTGTAACAACCTAGAGTCCATAAACGATCACAAAACTTATTGTTAGTAACCTCTAAAATAAGTTTTCACAGTTGGTATCAGAGCGGGGGGCTCTGGATCTAGGAAAAGAAAAGGTTTTAGCTAAAGAAAGAAGAAAAATTCGGATCTGGTTCATATTTTCGTAACTCACTGCAGGGCTGTTTTCAAAAGGCGATAACTCCTTCGTTAACCGTTGGATCGGGCTGAAATTTTTACTGGAGGTTCTTGGTATATCAAGGTAGATTCTCACTGGAGGGATCTTCAATCTAAGCTTTAGATGGCAAGATATGCATCGTTGAAAACTGCTGCAGAAACAGTTGAGGTATGGTCGAATTTTTGGTTTTCTTTCAAAGTTTACACACACAAAGGGGAAGAATACACACACAGAAGAGAGTTGGTTCTTAAAAGATTAAAGGCTTGTTTATCAAGTTATTATTGGTGAAAAAGATTATTTGTTGCTTATTTGAAGTTGAAGTTGAATTTTTCAAAATTGTGTTTTATCATACCTTTTGTAAGAAGGTAACTTGTTCGTTCGTTCAAGTGACTACGAATTGACAAACACTTAAAGGAGATACGTTGTAGTACTCAGTGTCTCATAGAAGATGAGTTTATTGTCATGAGATTGTGGTCTCCCTATACAAGAAAGTTGGGTATACGTTCGAAGTTAGATTTAGTACAAGATATAAGACACAAGGATAGTTTATTCTACTTCATCATCAAGTTAGTAATGGTTGGTTTTTCTTCATCAATCATAAAAGCCTACAGAATTGGAGATTTGAATGGTTAACATATGGGTTTTAGGGGAAGCTTAAATGTTTAGATGTATAACCATTTATTATATTTGTGCATCACCACAGGGAAAGTTATTGATTCTTACTACTGTTGATTAGTATTACTACTAATGGTTTAAATTTTTACTGTCTCAAGTTCATTTTTAGTGCGGAAAACTTAATGGATGGTAATTTGAGACATTAGAAGGATAAATTAGATGTGTAGTATTAGTTCGAAGTTGTAAAGATCATATTTGTAATATTCTCTATTTGTTGATAACAAAAAGGGGAAGAGATGTGGTGGATAGCATAAATTAAGGGGAAGACAGTATAGTTTCATTCATGGTGAGATTTATTTATCTCAATTTCTCTACTTCGTCTAGGGAAATTCGTACAAGAACGTGTTTGTTTTGTAATCATCAAATAGGGGAAGATTGTTGGGAATTATATTTTCTTAGATTTGATGATCACAGAACAAGAAGAATGAAACATGAAGAATACTGAAATGATAAGCAACTACTAGTACAAATGAAGCTGCTGCTGATCAAAGATTAAGTCTGGTACCTAGTTAAGTCTGCTAGTTAAGTCTGGTAGGTACCTAGTTAAGTCTGGTGGTTAAGTCTGCTCATTCAAAGTTAAGTCTGGTGGTTAAGTATGCTTGCTGGAGCGATTAAGTCTGGTGAGTACAAGGTTAAATCTGCTTGCTGGAAGGATAAAGATGAAAAAGATATTTTGTATATGAGTCAATTATATACGGTAGACAATATCTAGATATGTTATCAGTCAAAACAAGTTGTAAACAAAGATACATGTTGTATCTTAATGACTGACATACACAAAGCGAGTAGTAGACAAAAGCTTATCATATTGTAAAAGATCTTCCTTGGACTATAAAAGGAAGATCTTTCCCTTAGATAAAATGTGTGGTTAGATGTTAATCACCAAGGTGTTTCATACTTACATATTACAACAACACCAAGTGTGTTAAAATGTAAAGCACCATAAAGAGTGTGTGTGGGAACATCAGACGTGGGGTCTGATGAACATCAGACATGGGGTCTAATGTTGTTAGGTTTGTTTAGCCTCAAGGATCTTTGATCCTTGATTAGATTGTAATCGTGCTATACTTGATCACATAGCATTGGGGCTAGTTGGAATAACAAACGGTGAAGTTGGAAAAACCTTGTTGTGATAGTATTGTTTCTTTCATAGAATATTCCGTCAATATTATCATCATGCTTATCATAGACAAAATCTTAGATCAAAGGTGTAACAACCTAGAGTCCATAAATGATCACAAAACTTATTGTTAGTAACCTCTAAAATAAGTTTTCACAATTCCCAAGTTGCAAAAGCAATTTGAGCATCATTTTCCTAAATATATGCTAGATGAACTCCAAAAGACCTATGAAACACCTCCAGCTGTCGAACTGTAAGATTTGATCGATCAATTCCATAGCTGTAGGCAAAAGGAAGGTCAACCCGTTCGCGATCATGTGTTTGAGATGAAAAGTTACATTGATCATCTCCAACAGATGAACTATGCCTATGCCGAGAATGTTCCTGTGAACTTAATCAATAGGTCCTTGAACAAGGACTTTAAGGGTTTTGTTCAGAATAACAACATGCATTGCTCGGGGAAGACAATAACAGAATTGCTCGCAATGCTCGTTGTTTATGAAAAGGGTTTACCTGGCAAGGACAAGGCTCCTACTACTCAAGTACTAGCAGTACAACGGGGTAGGGTTCAGAAGCCAAAACCGCAAGGGAATAAGGGGAAAGGTAAAGCTCACAAGGGCAAACAAGTTCTGACCTATCAGCCTGCACCGAAGAAGGCCCCTCAGAAGAACAAGCCGAATCCCAATAAGAAGAATCAAGGTTGTCATCACTGCCACGAGATGGGACACTGGAAGAGGAACTGTCCTCTCTATCTCGAGGAGTTGCGATTGAAAAAGATGAAGGGTGAGACTGGGAAAGCCAGTTCTTCAGGTAACTTTTTCATGATTGAATTATATTCATTAATTCATAAATTAAATTCCTGGGTATACGATACTGGATGTGGTATTCATATTTGTAATACACTACAGGGGTTTAGAGTTTTGAAGAGACTGGCCTATGGGGAGCAATTTCTGCAAGTGGGCAATGGAGCACAAGCAGTCGTTGAAGCCATAGGAATTTTGAATTAGTTTTGCCTTCGGGCTTAGTACTGAATTTGAATAATTGTCATTACGCACCCGCAATTGTTAGGGGTGTGGTATCTTTTTTCATGTTTATTGAATATTGGATTTCATCATACTGTTTCTAGCAATGGAATTTCTGTTTCGTTAAATAATGTTTTTTATTTTAATGCTATTGCTGTGAATGGTGTTTTTGAGATTGATATGAATGCATGTAATGATTATAATTCGATGTATAGCATCAATAATAAGAGAGTCAAGAATGTCTTGGATTCGTCTTATCTTTGGCATTGTCGACTTGCCCACATAGGCAAGACTCGCATGCAAAAGCTGCAACGTGATGGGCTTTTGCAAGATATCAATGATGAATCATTTGATAAGTGCGAATCTTGTATATCTGGGAAGATGACAAAGAAACCTTTTAATAACCATATTGAAAAGGCTAATGATCTACTTGGTTTAATACACACTGATGCGTGCGGACCACTTAGACATACGTCAAAGAGAGGTGCTAGCTACTTCTTAACCTTCACGGATGATTTCAGCCGTTATGGTTATGTTATTTTACTTAAACATAAAAATGAGGTGTTTAAAACATTTAAGGTTTTTAAAGCTGAAGTAGAACTGCAACTAGGAAAGAAGATTAAAGCTCTTCGATCCGACAGAGGTGGTGAATACCTAAGTCAGGAGTTTAAAGATTATCTAAGTGAGAATGGAATTGTTCAGCATCTTACATCTCCATATACTCCACATCAAAATGGTGTATCTGAGAGAAGGAATCGTACATTATTGGATATGGTACGATCTATGTTTAATCTTACTACTCTGCCGTTATCCTTTTGGGATTATGCCTTGGAATCTGCGATTCTCATACTAAATATGGTTCCGACCAAGAAGGTTGATAAGACACCCTATGAGTTATGGTTTGGGAAAACGCCTAACTTGTCTTATTTAAAGGTCTGGGGTTGCGAGGCGTTCGTTAAACGTGACTCAGCAGATAAACTCCAACAGAGATCTGTAAAGTGTATCTTTGTAGGATACCCAAAGGAAACAATGGGTTACTACTTTTACTTCTCACCTGAAAACAAAGTAATTGTTGCTAGGTATGCAGATTTTCTTAAAAAATATCTCATATCTCAAGAATTCAGTGGGAGGCTCTATGATCTGGAAGATGATCAAGAGGATACATTACCTTCTGAAAACACTAGCGAACTTCCTGTGGAACCAGAAAGTCTGGGTCCTCCACCTGAAGTGATTCCCATTCGCAGATCCGTAAGGACTGTGAAAGAACCTGAACGTCTATGTCTTAACGCAGAGGTTGAGGAAACTATATTAGGGGACCTTGGAGAGCCTGCTAATTATAGAGCTGCCATGAATGATCCTAAAAAAGATAAATGGCAGATTGCTATGAATGGGGAAATGCAATCTATGAAAGATAATGAAGTCTGGATTGAAGTAGACCTTCCTCCCAATGCCAAGGTAGTTGGGAGTAAGTGGCTCTTCAAGAAGAAAAATGACATGGATGGCAATGTACACACCTATAAGGCCCGTTTGGTAGCTAAAGGCTTTACCCAAACATATGGTGTTGACTATGAGGAGACCTTTTCTCCTATAGCTGACATAAGGGCTATTAGGATTCTCATAGCCATAGCAGCGTACTATGATTATGAGATTTGGCAAATGGATGTAAAAACCGCCTTCTTGAATGGTCGTCTAGATGAAGACATCTATATGGCACAGCCTGAGGGGTTTGTGAATCCAGAATTTCCAGATCGTGTACGCATCCAATGGATGAGCTGTGGATTGGAAGAGCAAGAAGCAGAGTACTATAGCGATGTCTGCTACAGAAAGTGAGTATATTGCTGCCTTAGAAGCTGCAATGGAAGCAGTCTGGATTAGGAAATTCGTTTCAGGGCTTGGAGTTATGCCCTCAATCGAAAGACCTATAAAAATGTATTGTGACAATTCAGCCGCAATTACATTTGCCAATGAGTCTGGAATCATGAAGGGCACCAGATATTTCCCGATTTGATATCACTATGTTAGAGAACAAGTGGAGATAGGCAAAATCGAGTTACTCAAAGTTCACACAGATGACAAATTAGCAAATCCATTAACGAAGGCTCTACCCGGTGGAAAGCTTAAAAGACTTTCTGAAGGCATAGGACTTCGTTTAGCTAGTAGTTTCATGCATATCTGTGATTAGTGTTTGATAATGGGATGTTTTGAACAGTTATTATTTTAATAAAATAAAATACTCGTTATGTTTGTTTATCATTTTCTTAATAATATATCCTGTATTTGCATGTTTATATCCTTGAATAACTACATTATTCTAAACTGTCCGTTGTGGGTTAATGATATGGTAATATCATTAAACTAAGACAAATCTGAGTATTGGTAGAATATACTTGAAAGTATATTGATGCGTTGTCATACTTATAACGCTCAAATTGAACATATTTTTAGTCGCGTTATCGTTAGTTTTGTGCATCATATTTGGTTATATTTGTGTGTATTTGTTACTAAATCGTGAAAAAGTGTATATGTAAGTAAATATAGCCAAGTACAGGAAAAGAAGATAAAAAGATGAAGAATTGAAGTGATTACGCACATTGGAAGATTCCCGAGAGGAAAACGAGAGAGAAACCACACGAGAACTCAAGGATTTGATAATGTCAAGATTTCTATGTTCAAATATCAAGAAAAGATCAAGTTCTATGAAAAGAATTAGTGCCACAACAAAGGAACAAGCACGCGACAAGAAAAGAAAAGAAAAATAAAAAATGTGTGTGCATGAAGGTCCCATCCGATCGGATGGTGCCCGCATCCGATTCGGATGAGAGGAGATGAATTTACCGAGAGATCCAACCGATCGGTTGGACCCCAATACCGATCGGTTGGGAGAAACTGCTGGTACAAAGTTGCATTTATTAATGAATTTAAGCCCCATAATCATGGTGGCTTATCATTTCCTGCTTATTTACCACTAAGGGACGTTTTTACTTGAAGAGGAGGGATTCTTTCACTTATATATAGAATCCAAGGCTAGATACAAAGTGTGACACCCTAAACTTAGTAAAGGCTTACACCAAGTCCTTGCTAACTTATTATCATTGCCCGAAAGCTTGTAATTGCTGTGAAAACGTCTAGGGAACTTTGAGTTAGAGTCTCAAGAGTTGTGTTCGAGTGTGGAGTTGTTTACGTGTAATCATAGGCGATTGGAGGAGTGTGGTTGCTATAGTTCCACAATTCTAGTTCTTGTAATTCCAAAACTAGGTATCTTTTGTTTAAAATTACTATGAACTACTTTTACTTTAAGTTGAATGAAAGTATGGTTTGTTACTTGTGTTTGATGATATTTGCTATGGAGTGATTTTGGGTATACTTGTGTGTATGATGTGACGGTTGTTGGAGTATTCTTATTTTATAGTGATGCATGAAAACATGTCTTGTTTTATGAGTTTGTTGAAATACAATCTAATCTTGCTTAATTAGTTGGTAAAAACAGTTCTAAAGAATAAAAAGGGCCGAAAGGATTTTCTTTATGTTTTTATTCCAAAAAGTTAGTGCACGAATTAGTATGGGCTATGGTGTGTGACAAGCACCATATTAACTCATTAAAATAGATTTTGAAACGATTTCATCATGAGAAAAGGCCGAAAGGATTCGTAAGAATTCTTAAGATAAGAAATGCTTTTCAAACAACAAAGAGTTTAATAGAATTGTCGTAATAGTTAAAAAGGCCGAAAGGAATTAACTAGGAGATTGAATTCTTAAAGATGATTTCTCATGATAAAAACCATTGATTGTGAATCATTCATATTAAGTTGTGCATCACTACAAGTTACACCCAACTTGGTAGATTACTCTATACAATTAGTTAAGGAATTACACACAAGTATATTTGTTTTTGATTGATTGGATTTTACTTGCTTTAGAATTTACAGCAAATTAGATTGACAACCCTTTTTGTTAAAACTTATTTTACTAAGTTCAAACAACAATTCCCTTGGGACGATCTCGACTTACCCACCTTTACTACCACGGACGAGTATACTTGCTCGTATGTGTTGATTAGAGAATTGGATAAATCGTGTTTATAAATTTTTAAAACTTGCACACAACGCGACACATCAAGTTTTTGGCGCCGTTGCCGGAGAATTGGTTAATTTACTTGGTAGTTTGGTTTGGTAGTTTATAAGTTTTGTAAAGAAAAAGTAAAAAAAAAAAAAAAAAAAAAAAAATGGTTCGGAGCCAACCGAATCGGATGGATGCCCATCCGATCGGTTGGTGGCCTCGGTAAAAAGTTTTTAGTTTTTATTGTTTTTGTTATTTTCAGTTTTTAATGTTAGATTAATGTTAGTAATTGATAAGATTAAGTGTTAGTTTAATTAGATAATTAATAGTGGTAATTAGCCTAGTTTAATGCTTTTAATGTTTTTATTAAACTTAGTTAATGTAGTTAATTTTATGTTTAATGATTAGTAGCTTAAGAGTTTTTATTAATTGTACTAGTTAATTAGTTTAATGATTATTAAAGTTAATAATTAGTAATTAGTTTAATGGTTAGCAAGTTATTAATTATGTGTTATTTTTCATTTTTATGAATTAGTTTAATTTTAGTTATTAGTTTTTATATTAAAGTTTTAACTCAGTTTTTTTTTAATAAATATAATAAATAATAAATAAAAAAAATTAAAAATTCGATCCAACCAATCGGATGTTGCCCGCATCCGATTCGGTTGGGTAAAACTGATTTTTAACGATTCAACCATCCGATCGGATGGAATGTTATACCGATCGGATGGATGCCTCGGAAAAGTTTTTGAAATTTTTAATTTTTAGTTGTTTTGATGTTTTGAGAGTTTGAAGTTGTTTGCTTGCTTGCTTTGGTTTTATTTTTAATATGTTTCGATTATAACTAACCCTCATGCTAATAGTTTGGATTTTTTTTTTTGGTTATGTTATAGTTAGTTTTTAAGTAGAATGGAGAGTTTGAGCAATATTTCGGAGTACTTGAGAAATTTGGAAGAGATGTTCAAAGACTCGGGTGATTCTTTGGAGTGTTTGGAAAATATTTTGGAAGAAGTTAAGGTTGATTTTGAAAGGAAAGAAGAAGTTGGAGAAAACCATGTTTGTTTACCTAAGGAGAAAAGAGTTGTTGTGTTTACACGAGCACCACCTAAAGAGTTTGATGCACCGTTCATGAGGTATTCTACACCTTGTGGTGTGGAAGGTATAAAAGCTTGGGATGCTCAGCTTAATATGGAATATGGTGACAACTACATTACGGAAGATATGCTTGGTAGAGATTTTATGGTTAAGACTAAATGTAGGATTGATTTTGCATTAGGAGAGATGAGGATTGATGTGGATGATATGGTAGAAGAAAAGGTAGGAAAGGGAGAGATTGTTAAAATGGGAAAAGCGAATAGAAAGAAAACACCACTTAACAAACTTACCCAACCCTCCACCCCTAAGAATGAAAGTTCTTCATCTAGTTCACCACCCAAATCACCACAAATAGTTAAACCATTAACTCAAGAGCAAAAGGAAGCGATTTTGGAAAATTTGGAAATGAAGTTTAAGGAGCTTATGGAGGAAAAGCCGGTTATTGATGTGTTGAACAATTACATGACTTATCGTAAGAAGTTGGATGCAGTTATGATGGAAAGGGCTAGGTTAGAAGATAAGAATTTTGATGAGTTTGAAAGAGAAAGGATAGTTGAGAATGGGTTGCCTAAGAAGATGAGCGATCTGGGAAATTTTGTGTTACCGATTAAAGTGAATGGGACAGATGCGATGTAAGCATTGGCAGACACGGGATCAAGTGTGAATGTAACGCCATATCCATTATATAAGAGATTAGGACTTGGTAATCCTCAACCAAATCAATATAATCTTACTATGGCTGATAATTCACGAGCAAAGGCGATGGGAGAAGTAAAGAATGTTAGAGTCTAAATAGGGTATCAAGCTTTCTTGGCCGATTTTCTTGTACTTAACATTCCGGTGGATAAGGAGTTACCACTTTTGTTAGGTAGACCGTTTTTGAGAACGTGTGGAGCTATTATAGATATGGGTCGATGTACTATGACTATTAATGATGGGGTCTTGAAGCATACTTATTATCCCAAACCTAGGGGCAAGATTGTTAAGGAAGTTCATGAAGAAGAAGATGAAGAAGACCACTTGGGTTGTTTTGAAGTGGGTAGAGATGAAGAAGGGAGGCCTAAATAGGGGCCGGTTGTTCCGAGTTACTTTGACATTGAAGATGAGATGGAAAGAGCTCTAGCGATGGAGGCTTTCTATAACCCCTTTAAGAATGTTTTTGTGTTTAATAAGTTGATAGATTTTCTTGGATCTTTACCGGTTCAACTAAAGAATTTGGAATGGGGACCCGAAGGATCTAGTGTTTACAAGAAGGAAGAAGGAGATGGAGATTAGCATGTGAAGTTTGATATAGTTTGTCCGGATGGAAGAAACTTTGCAAGGAAGTTTAAAACGCAAATGACTAACCGGAAGTTGTCCGGGAAGTTTAAAATGAAGATATCTTAAGGCACGAGTATTTCCAAGGATGAAAGACAAAAGTTTGAAAAATAAAAGCACAAATCTTGTGCTAGTGTTTGTTTGTTTTCTTTTTCATTTTTATGCATTTCTAGTAGTTTAATGTTTGCATTTAAGTTCAAGTTTAAGTTAAAACTCTTTGTTTCTCTTGGTCAATTGAGGTTTATTAAGTTATGAAGTTACGTTTTTAGTTGAGTTTAAGAGTGAAGTTTTGTTTTAGAAGTTGTAGAGTTAGACTTGGAAAACAAGTTGGGAAATTAAGTGTGTGGAGTATTTTTACATACAAAAGAAGCATTTGTGAGAAGTAAAAACACTTCTACTTGTTCTAACAAGTATCACAAAGTGTTGACAAAAGAAAAAGTGAAGTTTTTGCAAAAATTCAATCCGAATCGGTTGGATCAAATACTGATCGGATGGAGTAATATATATATACTCAGAATTTCAAAAATCACAAAAACACACACACACACATAATCCACCAAACTTGGGTTTCAAAAATTCGACCATTAGAAGATTATTAAGTGTTGCAGGAGTGTTGAAGGATCATCTATGGCTCCTAAACAAGTAAGTAACATCATCAATTTGTATTAATTAGGTTTTAATTAGGATTTCTTGAATTAGGTCAAAATTTGGGTATTTTTGATAGAGTTTGAATTAAGATGTAATTTTTATGGAATAGATGGGTAAAGGATTGAGGAAGAGATTGCAAAAAGAATTAGATAGATTGATTAAGTTTTGAGGAAGAATTGATTGATTGAATTTTCGGATTAAATGGGTCAAAACTTTGAATCGATTTAGGTTGCAATTGATGATTCCCAGATGTTGTTTAGTTGTTAATTAGTGTTTCTAGGATGATGCATTGTGGATTAGAACATAAAATAAGGGTTTTGATTTTGTAGTGTTCATGTGTTCTAAGATTGATAGAGAATCATGCGAAAATGTTATGGGATGTTATGGAGATGAGTGAGATATGTAGAAACCACGATAATTGATCAAATGCATGATAAGAAAGAGTAGAATTTGATAGGATTGATTGGAAGTCGAAGAAGAAAAAAAATTTCTTAACAGTAGGTCCCAACCGATTCGGTTGCGGGGCAATACCGATCGGTTGGGCTGGGACATTTACTCCATCCGATTCGGTTGGAGGAATACCGATCGGATGGAGGGCTCGGTAAATTAAAAATGAAAATTTTTAGAATGAGTTTTGTGACTTCTAAATCCTGTAATCTTGGTTCTTATGCTCTTATACTAACAAATAATTGTGATTTCTACAGAGTTATGTTGCAGGTAGTTCGAGTTCATCACGTGTTGGGGTAAATCCGATTGTGACGAAGTACATTCAAAGGAATTCAAAGAGTAAGGTCACATATACTCTTAATCCAGAGAGTAATGAGAATTTGAAGTTTAGCAAACTTAGGAAGGAGGAAAAGCACGCTTTTCGGGAGCGTTTTCAAAGCTACAAGGTAGAAAGATTGCTAAGCCAAGGTTAGTCGACTGGGAATTGTTTGCAGATTATGGTTGCGAGAATGAGTTGAGAAATATGATGAGGATGTTGTATGTATATGAGGGTGATGTTGATAGTTTTGACGATTTGTCGTGGGAGAGAGCTTTTAGCATTTATGAGAATGTTTTCCGTGAATGGTGTTTGGAGTTTTTGGCCACATTTTATTTCGAAAGAAAAGTTGTTGATGTTGTGGGAGATGTATGTATTTGGTTTAGGCTTTGTGGAAGGGAACATGCTTACACTTTGCCGGAGTTTGCGGTTGCTTTAGGATTGTATGAACAAGAGGAGATTGAGCATCGTGTGTTTGCACCTCATTTCGTGAGATGGTGAGAAAACATAATGATTATGATGGTATTGCGGAGTATTGGAATAGAGTTGGTGATCCGGGTTGCAATAGAAGGAACTCGTCCAGGTTGAGGAATCCTACTATGAAAATTTTACAAAAATTGATCGCCTGGGGGGTTTTACACAGAACGGGTAGTCGAGACAAGTGCAATCAACCGGATTTGTGGTTAATGAAAATGTTGGAGGAAGACAAGAACGGGAATGCGGCTTGGATAATAGCCGAATATCTTTCATGAAGAGCACCAGGGATCAAGGATAATAGTGAAATCTGTGGAGGTCATTATGTTACTGCTTTGGTGAGAAATTTAGGTTATTTTGAGAATGGAGAAGTGTCGAAATGTTCGGAGATGACGGAAAGTGAGACGTGGGATGCTATAGGTTTTGGTAAAGCGTTGGATAGAAAAAGAATAACGTTAGGAGCTTGGACAGAACCAACGATGGCTGCACCACAACAATCTTACCAACAACCAGCATATCAACCACCACCGAATATAAGGAGTTGATTCGCGAAAATCAATGCATAAATATTTCCTAGGAAACACAAGTGAAATATGTGTAACCCGGGTCGTTTTCCCCAGCGAAGGATTGAATGGAATTTGTGATCTCGATTCGTGATTGCGTGTGATGAATAGTGAAAATAAAGAGATTTTGGGTTTCTATGCTAAAATGAGTGAACATAAATTAAAAACGACTTATAAAGCAAGGGAAACGATAATCGAAAGCTCACGTAACAAAGAAACGTAAAGAAAACTTAAAACGCGCGTTTAAACCGGGAAAACCCGAGCCTAAACGTCAAAATGGTGGAATTCTAATCCTAGAAATGCCAAATTAATTTTCCTAAGTTCTAAATGATAAAAGAAAATTTTAGAAAAAAGAATTATATTTTTCTGATTTTTATTTAATTTACTATGAATTAAAAACTATATTAAAAAGAAAAATGAATTAAAAATAGTAAATGAAATTGGAAAAATATGAAAAATTACAAAAAAGTCCTAATTGATGAACTAAATCTAGGAAAAATAAAATGCGGATAACTGCTTATTCGGATAAGAAGTTATTAAGCTAAAATTGCAAATAAGCTATATTAATCAAAACAGTGTTAAGTAATAAATGTTGCAAACCTTAACCAGGAAAGACCCGTGGGCGTAGTGGTTAAGGCTGTGTGTTGTGAGTGTGAAGACCAGGGTTCGAATCCTTGGTCTTACACTTTTTTGAAAACAATTTTTATTTTTTTTTTTCTTTTAACAAATTAAATAAGCACTTGGTAATAAGAAAATAACATAACTACACCTATAATCAGAAACTACAAATAAGCCCAGAAATAAGCTATGAAAACTGATCATTGGGCTTAAGAAGGAAATGAGCTAAGGCTTTTGGTCAAAAGGGCTTAGCAGCTAATTAATAAGCTAAGGGGGACTGGAAATAAGCTGAGGGCACCTATGGGAGTCTAAATAAGCTATGTGATTCAAAATAAGCAATAGGGTAAGACAAATAAGCACTGAGAAGGGGGCAAAATAAGCAAAAGTCTGGTGATAAACTAGTTGTGTAGGGCAAAATGTGCAGACTTTTGAGCCAATGAAAAGCTATCATAAGCTAATAAAAAAAAATTCACAAAAATTAGATCTAAGTAGATAAGCAACCGAATATTATCTGTGCCAAATTTGAGAACTAATAAGCTTGTATTGAGCTTGTGAAAAATGGAAAACTTAGGCTGAAAATTGCAAAATTCATTAAAAATTCAGCAAACTGAGGTGGTTTTGCAAATCAGAAAAAGCTATCTAAAGCTAATTTAAAAAAATCTAAAAAATGTGGAATAAGTAGATAAGCTACCCAAGAGTGATTGTACCAAATTTTAACTTAATTGGGCTTATAATGAGCAAATGAAAAATCATAAACACCAGCTGATCTAGACAAAATTCATAAAATATGTGCAGATTTTTCATGCAATTTGATCCAAAATCCTATCAAATCCTAATGAAATGAACCCAACTCTTAAGCATTCACTTAATACACTATAATGAACATAGAAACAACAAAAACAAACACTAAATCTGCTTATCTCTAAGATAAGCAAATATGAGCAGTTAAAGATCTAAAAACTAGGAAAATCAACTCAAACTTGCAAAACCATTCAAATAAGCTTACAACTCACTACCAACAGCTTATCTAAGTTCAATTAAGCTAGATTAAACTTCTCCAAGTGGCACATGAACAATAATTAACCATTTTGACCCATTTTCAGTCCTGACCCAAACAGTCCTTTATGATGACTGTTTTGAAATTTTAAAACTAGTTGAGACCTATTTAAGCCTAGATTTTGAAAGAACAATGATTAACTAACTTCATTTATACCTAATGAACAACTTTTTAGCAGAAAATAAGCACAAATTAAGCTTAGTCCTATATATGCTATTTTTGGCTTTTTTGAGGTTTTTAAGTGAAACTAGTAACAAACAAGCAAACCCTATCAATTTAACTTCAAATAACATTAACTAGCTTAAATAAGCTGAGAAAAGGCAAATAAGCTCAGAGATAAGCACTGGAACAGTAAAACAGTAACTATTGTTAGAATTCAAGAAAATAGCTTACAATGGATTTTGCTTAAAACAGAATGTCCAGATGGCCAACAAGCTTCAACTTGTCCAAAACCAGCTAGAAACCACCAATAGTTTATTCCCACCAGCTTATTTCCCTTTATGAGCTCATTTAGGCTTACAGTGGACTTTCGTTGACCTTTTTGGACTTTTGAGTGTAGAACAGAATTAAACTACCATAAACTCACAATAAGCTATAATGAGCTTACATGAGTTTATATAAACACTAAATAAGTTTTTCAAAACACCAAATGACTTAATTCGAATTAACAGTGAATTCTTTAAACATGAAATTTCATTAACTTTGAAATGAGTACAATACTTAAATAATTGAAGACAAATGAGCTTAATAAAACTTGAATTCAAATTTAGAACTAAAGTTGCTACTGATTACATACTACAACTACAAATATGACTAAAGCTAAAAACTACTTGCCAATTAAGGCTTACAAAGTTGCTATTTATACTACAACTAAACTGGGATCTTTATTGTCTTCATCTCTGAGCAATCCTGAGCCATTGGATTGGGTTGAGATCATCTCAGCCTTTCAATCCATTTTTGGCGCCAAAATGTGATAGTGGATATCTAGCTGGAATGTGCATCACGTGAAGATGGGCAACATGTGAAGGGGTAGCTGGAGGGGGGGGGGTGGAGTGTGTAAGTGAAGATAACAGAATAGGGTGTGGGTGAGAGTGGTATTGTCAATGAAGAAGATGGTGGTTTTTTGGCGGCAATGGTTTAAAAGGGTGGATTTGACCAAGTCTGACCATGGTTTTTAACTAAAATAAGAAACGGGGTGGGTTTTAGTTTTTATGTAGGATTGGGCTTTGATGGGTTAGCTGGGTTTTTAGTTTAGGTTTAAAGGGTTAGGTTAGTTAGGATTAGAATTGGAATTGTTTTAAACTTTGAGGGACCAAAAATGCCAAATAGGAAAAATTAATCCAAGGGTCAATCTTGACATTTTAATATTCTTTGAGGGTTGACTTTTGACACTTTGGCAATTTCTTGGTCCAAACTTGTAGATTTCTTCCCCGTCCTCGGCTTTTGACGATTTTCCAATCCATGCTCTTTTTTGTCCATTTTTGCCTTGTTTTCAATCCTTTTGTACCTGAAACACATAAAAACACAAACCAAGAATTTTTGCAACAATATTTGGTTTATTTGGGTGTTTTTGGTCATTTTTGTGTCTTATATGGGCATAAAATGATGAGTAAATAGGCACTCATTAGGAGTGTTCATGCCCCGAGTAGTTTTGATTCGGGATGGGAGGATTGGAACAAGGAGTTAAACGAGATAGAGCTTAGGGACGTGTGGAGAGATTCTATATTGATGAGGCAAAATTACAACTATGATTATTATATGCCGATGCTTCAACATGTGGCTCATGAAGCCAACTATGAGGTACCTCCCTACAACCCACCAAACGTTCCACCCTACCCATTTCAGTATGACCCATATCCTGGCCAATATCCTTACCCATATCTTGGGTACGCACCATTTCCTGAACCAGTGCCGGTATATGGTAGAGTTCCAAATGTTGGAGGGTCGAGTTATGATGTGGGCGGATCATCGTCGGGTGTTGGAAAGAAAAGGCAGAAGTATACAGTTTTTGAGGATGATGAGAATTATGAGGAAGTAGAAGAAGAGGAGGACGAGGAGAGCGAAGACGAAAGAATTCATTCTGATGGCATGGATCACGATGATGAATGATCATCGGTGATTTGGTTTATGATGTTTGTGTTTTAAAAACAATGATGGGTCGAATAATTTCTGTTTCTACTACTTTAACTTACCTTTCTTAGGATTTTATTATTTATGGTTTGTTTTGAATTACTTTTGTTTGTTTGTTTTAGTATAGTGTTTTGTTTGGTTTGTTTCTTTCGCGTATAGTTTTTGCAGGGGGAGAATTAACAGAAGCCTAGTGTTGATCAATATTTGGAGTTAGAAGAACTCATGTGCTTACTTATGATCAAATATGCGTATGCGAATTTTTCCCGGGTAGTAACTTTTTAACTAAAATTTTCCCATTTCCTTTACTTTGAAGTTCATTTTATTACATTGAGGACAATGCAAAACTTAAGTGTGTGGGGGGGGGGGGGGAAGAAAATAGGAAAAATTGGTTTAATTTTTTTATTTTTTTTAAGGTTTAGTAGATTTTGGAATTGAGTAACTAGAATTAGTTCGCCCTTGATATTCTAGTTGTTTTCTCATATAACATATATAGTTTTAAGAACTAGAATGATTCATTGGTAAAAATGAGGCTATTTGAAAAAGTTTTGGAATTTAATCAAGTTATGAAGAGCTATTTCAATTTTGGAAGCGATAACAGTTACTAGTACATGTTATAACCCACCTTAAATTGTGAGGATTTAAGCCTTTTTGTATAGAGCATTTCTTATGCTATATATTTCGTTATGAGTGTGCCGGTGATTATATTGATTCTAGAACTTGTACTTGTTATGCATTACGATTAAAATTACTTTCGAGTAATAAAATATATTCAAATGATAAGAGGCAAATTATGATTTACACCAAATGGCCATCCGTTTACAGAAATATTTTTGCTAACCACATCGGTTAGTTAGCCTATGTAATTGGAACCCATTTGTTAGCGTTAATATTTTACGCTAGATACCCTTAGTTACACCTTCTGAGCCTTTCTTTTCTTTTGATTAAATCCAGAAAAATACAAAAAGATTTTACACCTTACACCTTAGCCTTACCCGAATCAAGTTCAATTAAAGTTCAAAACTATTTATTTTTTTGATTGCATGTTGACCACACTTTGATATGTGTTTGTGTTGTTTCAATGAAGAAGGAGGTCGCTACTCTTATTTTTATTTTTTGTAGCGTGTGCTCATCCAAAGTGTGGGGGTGACGAAAAATAAGTGAGTTGAAAAAAAAAAAAAGAAAAAAAAAAGTGAATAGCCAATGAGCTATGAATGTATGAATGAATGAGAATAAAATAGTCAATGAGCTATGAAGGAAGAAAGGAGTTAGTATGAGATTCGGAATAATAATCGAAGAAGTTTGGTGGAGTGATCATTTGAGGTATAAAGAGTTGGGAACGGAATTTGGACTTGATTCTTATTTATTTTTCATTTTGTAGAAACCAATCACAAATAATTCCCATGTCTTATCCTTACCTTTACCAATTACTTTATTCGTTGTTAGCTTTCGAGCATCCGGATTTAGTGATGGCTTTGTTTAGATATGTAGTGCATGGATGTTCTAGTGACCATCCGGGTTTTTGAATAGTTGAAAAACGTTGTTAGCGAGCTAGTGCGTAATTTGGTGACCATCCGTTATGCAAGTAACGTTGTTAGCGAACCAAGGTACAATCTAGTGACCATCCGTTGCTTAGCTAATCAAGAATTCGTTGTTAGCGAGCTATTATGTTCTTGTATGAAGTATTTGCACATTAGCCAGGTAAACCGTAACCCTTAATCTTAAACCCGAATAAAAGACCTCTTTGATGTTTTATTTTGTTGTTTTGATACTCGTACAAGCTTATGGTAAGAAACATGAATCATGACTGAGCATTGAGTGATTCACCATTAAATTTACCTTTGAGTGTTGAGTGAATTTAAAATTCCTTCGTGAGGTGCTTAGTTATGTTATCAAGCTTAAATTAACTTGTTTATGTTTCAAGAATTTTTCGCATTTAAAGTAAAAATAACAATTGTTCCATAAGGATGGTTGTTGGATTTTTAGAATCATAGTGAAGATGCCATTGATATCAGATTTTCTAAAAGCTAGACTTGCTCGAGGGCGAGCAAAACTCAAGTGTGGGGGAATATGATAACGCTCAAATTGAACATGTTTTTAGTCGCGTTATCGTTAGTTTTGTGCATCATATTTGGTTATATTTGTGTGTATTTGTTACTAAATCGTGAAAAAGTGTATATGTAATTAAATATAGCCAAGTACAGGAAAAGAAGATAAAAAGATGAAGAATTGAAGTGATTACGCACATTGAAAGATTCCCGAGAGGAAAACGAGAGAGAAACCACACGAGAACTCAAGGATTTGATAATGTCAAGATTTCTATGTTCAAATATCAAGAAAAGATCAAGTTCTATGAAAGGAATTAGTGCCACAACAAAGGAACAAGCATGCGACGAGAAAAGAAAAGAAAAATAAAAAATGTGTGTGCATGAAGGTCCCATCCGATCGGATGGTGCCCGCATCCGATTCGGATGGGAGAAGATGAATTTACCGAGAGATCCAACGATCCGTTGGACCCCAATACCGATCAGATGGGAGAAACTGCTGTTACAAAGTTGCATTTATTGACGAATTTAAGCCCCATAATCATGGTGGCTTATCATTTCCTGCTTATTTAACACTAAGGGACGTTTTTACTTGAAGAGGAGGGATTCTTTCACTTATATATAGAATCCAAGGCTAGATACAAAGTGTGACACCCCAAACTTAGTAAAGGCTTACACCAAGTCCTTGCTAACTTATTATCATTGCCCGAAAGCTTGTAATTGCTGTGAAAACGTCCAGGGAACTTTGAGTTAGAGTCTCAAGAGTTGTGTTCGAATGTGGAGCTGTTTACGTGTAATCATAGGCGATTGGAGGAGTGTGGTTGTTATAGTTCCACAATTCTAGTTCTTGTAATTCCAAAACTAGGTATCTTTTGTTTAAAATTACTATGAACTACTTTTACTTTAAGTTGAATGAAAGTATGGTTTGTTACTTGTGTTTGATGATATTTGCTGATGAACTCAAATAAGTACATTTTATTACTATCATTTATCCTATTAATTTGACTTGTTTTACTATATTATGTATGAGGATTGATACTTAATCGTTTACTTTTGTAATTCTCAGGTAAAAACAAGCATTTGGTGAAACTTAGCGATTATGGACTAAAAACGGAGTAAAATGATCAAGATTGGAATTGGTTGTTGGAATGAAGAGAATGAAGACCACTGCCTGACTTTGAAGAATGCGCCGCATGGATTTATCCCATGCGCCGCATATGAAACTTTGGTCAACGAAGAATAACCAACTTGTTCTGCTCCAGATGCGCCGCATCTCACTCATTACATGCGCCGCATCACTATCAATATTTCACCAGATACGATCCAAGATACAAGAGGACATGCGCCGCATCTGATAATGGAGTTACGCCGCATCTTCTGGCGGTGTACGAATATTCCTGAATATTATAATCTTGGACCCCACGCGAAGTTAAGTACATGCGCCGCATCTACTTACTGGATGCGCCGCATCTTACCCTCAGACAGAAACTATAAATACCCCAAGACCAGACGAATTCGAGAGTGACATATATTATATACGAGACCGAAGTAAAGAAACCAAGGACGAATTCAGTCAAGGCAGCAGCACAAGACACACCCAAATCAAAGATACAAGAGCTGTAAGAAGGTGCTGCATGTGTTTAATTCATTAAGTAGTTTTGTTTTATTGTGTTAGTAAACTTTAATTCATCAAGATTGGTGGCTTGTGTAACGTGACAACGGAAAGGTTGCACTCCCTTAAAACTGCTTTCTCATCAATTAAAGTTTATATGTTAGTGTCATTGGTGACTTTTATTAGTGCATTGATAACCTCTGTGGCTAGCTGAGCGTTGATCGGGTCGCCATGCCTCTGCCCTCGCCTGTTTATTAGATGCCTATGTATTCTATGGTCTGTAGAAAAGTAGGAGAAAGATAAACGGGATAGTCATAAGTAATCATTAAGGGTTTACTCGCCGATAAGATTAGAACCAACGAGAAAGGACTTAATCTCGGTGCGTTGCATCGAACTATACACTTCATATAACACTAGCAATAAAACAAGTGACAAACTACTTATCATAAGGACAGCCCTCTTATTGTCTCGAGTATTTATCTGTGTACGTGTGTGCTACTTGCTGATTCGTGCCTATTGGTTTAGTTTATTATTTAATTGCAACCAAATCGTGCCAGTCTCTCAGGCTGAACCCCCTTGCGTTAGATTAGATTGTATAGCTAACTTAATATATTAAAATACTGATTAGAATAACTAGATAATACGTTCCACTCTTAGTGATCGACACTCTACTTACCATTATATTCATACTGACCGGGTACACTGCTCGTTAAGTGTGTGTGTTATTGATAAGTCGGGTAAATATAAATTTAAAACTTGAGTAGGCATTAAAACTGCTAAACCGCAACGACACATCACGCGCATCAAGTTTTTGGCGCCGCTGCCAGGGAGTGAATTGTTATTATCTGTTAATTTGATTAGTATTTTAATTAGGTTTTTAATTTTTTATCTAACCGCTAATTTTGTTGTGTATTAGTTTAATTTGCATTCATTGTACTATTTTGCATATTTTCTGTTTTTGTGTGTTATTTGTTTGTTTTTATTTGTGTTTATTTTCGTTTGTGTGTTTTTATTTGTTTTTAATTTTTCGTATTTTGTGTGTTCTGCTATCGTTGTATTGAGCTAAATCGAACGATACGGCGCATCTGATTTCTCAGATACGGCGTATTGCGTTCAATTTTTTTTATAAAATACAACGCGTTTAATTAATTCGATACGACGCATCTTTTCCCCAAGATACGGCGTATCTGTTTTTAATAAGAAAATTTTTTCTAAGCGATAAAGTGATACGACGCATCTTTTCCCCAAGATACGGCGTATCTGTTTTCGATAAAATTTTTTTCTCTAAACGTTAACGCCATACGACGCATCTGCTTTAGCAGATACGGCGTATCTATTATTTTAATTAAAAACAGTTTTCGATTAATTAAACAGATACGGCGTATCGATTTTTATCGATACGGCGCATCTTCTGAATCAAGAATCTTATATTTTGAAACGTAACGAAAATACGGCGCATTAACTTTCGTTAATACGACGCATTTAATTTTAAATAAATATCGATTTTTGATTAATTTAATTCGATACGGCGCATTCAAATTTCTAAGCGGCGTATCTATTTTCTGAATAAAAGTCTGATTTAATTTTAACGATTATAAGATACGGCGTATCCAACTTTTTGGATACGGCGCATCGTCTGCAGATATCAGCTATTTGTATTCTTATATCCGTTTCTATATTCATTAATTTCTCTTCTAGCGAACAAATCCTACTGATGATTTTACCTTTGATGACAGGATTTGCTATGGAAGACATGTCAGTTAACGGATATCTTGCTAAGGAATGCTTGCTTTCAGATTCATTCAATGTGCTCATGATCGATGCAGATTTATTCTCTTGGGAGACCCCTCTTGAAGCTGCTTTTAAGGAATTCATGCGTTTATGCAACATTGACAAAGGGGTATTCTCGTATGATGTATTTGTGAAGTACACTGGAGATGAACTGTTGCTCTTATGGCCTATCATTGAATCCAAAGGATTAAACTGGACTACTATCGAAGAAGATGATGGGAAATTCTACCTTGCATACATGGACTCAAGCAACAACAGCTGTGGTGGAGGCAATGCCCAAATCTCTTACATGCCTTATTCCGAACAGTACTGGGGATTAAATGAGAACTATCTGGATGATGACAGAATTTATGCTGTGGCGGAGTTACTATTTCATGGCAGGTTGGTGAGATTGATGGACCTCTCCCTCAATGATTGGCTTGAGCTTAAATATGGTAGTCCGGAATTCGCCCCTGCAAATGAAGTCAAGCAGATTATGACTTCATGGTTGACACGGAGTTTTAGGGAGCAATTTAACGAGTTCATGGAGATAAAGAGGAAAATGATTGAAAAGACTTGCTTTGACGTTAACCACGATCCCAACGATGTTGATTTTTCAGAATGGTTGGCTAGTAAGTTTAATAACCATAAGAGCATGGATCGAGCTACTAAGGATGCATTATGGGTATATTGGATAAGAGGTGAAGACGAAGAAGTAGAAAGCGATTATGGGTCGTCACTTCATGATTCAACAATCAATGAGGGGATTGAAGAATTATTCAAAATTGACATTGATGTGTTCGATTATGAGACACCCTTGTGCAAGCAGTTCAAGGAATTTAACTACCTTCTTCGAGTCGACGATGATGTGCTTACTGGAGATTTACCAGGATTCAAGACTTATGATGATTTCAAAAACACCCTGGTACTACGAATGGAATGACCAAATACCATGGGTTTGGGATAAACCATGGGAATTTGAGCACATTAATCACACCTGTACACCCTTCGTTTTCAAGGACGGGAGTAGTGTTTGGCCGACCTGTGATTATAAAAGTGACGGAACCTGTAATGGGGGAAGTATTATTGGGATGAAACGGGTTGGAAAAGATGTAACCTTTGAAGATTATGAGTGGTACGATAATGTTGAAGACTGCCCACGAAAAACTAAAGCTTTGCAAGAAAAGGGTAGAATTGAATACTTGAAAGGACTTAAAGGTACATCAAATACTACTTTCTGGGAATGGGTGCATGAACAATTTGATGATTACACGAAGCTTAGTCGACGGCTACAATGGGAATTGGAAAGAGAATGGGAGGCGATTCAAGATGATGATAACAATAAGTCATTAATTGATGAACTAGATGACTATTTGATTAAGGATCCTTACTTTAAGTTTGTTGATAAAGACGAGGAAGAGTTCACCAAAAGAAAGTGTCAACTACTTGGAATCCCTTATAATAAGCCACCCATGATTATTTCTGAAAAGTTTAAAATCATCAAATATTCTTTGGGACCAGAAGAAGAGTATGTTGCGACGACGACCAAGAGTTATACTAAATTAAGTCGAACGGAGGAAAACGTCGCAGAGCTATACAGGAAAATCTTTCGGATGAAGGAAGAAGGATGGACCGTGACAAGAACTAAGTGAAGTGCTGAACGTGAGTCTAACTTGAAGACTCTGGAATAAAGACAAGTGCTTACCGGGAGACAACCCGGATTTATCTTTTTATTATTCTGTTTTTGTGTCGAGTCAGTCAGGCCGCCGAGGATACGGCGCATCTCAATTCTGAGATGCGGCGCATCTCCTGCAATGGTCATATCTTATTTTATTTTTCTGCATTTTTTATTTTCGAATTTAAAACTTTTTATCAGTTTATTTTAAATGCGGCGCATCCCTGGTTAAGGATGCGGCGCATCTTTTAATCTGATCCGTAATTATTCCAGGCTCGATACGGCGTATCTTCTTCAATAAGATACGGTGCATCGACTGACCTGATGATTTTCATTTTAATTTTTATGTTTTATTTTTACCTAACTACTAATGTATTATGCAAGTTTGAACCTTTCTTATCTTAGGTGTGTTTTGAAGCCTTGGTGGTATTATAGATTCCTGCATTTCCTGTGGATACATCGAATATGAAGCTTAAACGTTCTAATCCACAAGAAAGATGATTTTTGCTCTTATACAAATGGAGGATCATACCGAGCAAATCTCAGGGGAGTTCTTCTGTTCTAATTCTTTTATTTTCCAGTTTTTAACCTTTCAAACAAACAACGAGGACGTTGTTTAACTTAAGTGGGGGGATTGGAGAATTAGAACACTTAACACTTACTTGTCCTAAACTTTTCAAAAAATGCTTAAAATGTGTTTAATATATAAAAATTTAAAATTTTTAGCATGTTTTTGTTTAAAGTCTAAGTTGCATAGCTGCACACATGACGTTATTTTCAAAAATTGTGATTTTTCAAAACTCACAAATCTATGAGTGTGCCGGTGACTTGTAAACTTTAGAACTTGGCTTGTATACTATTCGAGACCACCATAATAAGTATTATTTATATAATTGGAATGACTTGTCTAAATTGGTAAAATTCTAGGATTACACCCAAAAAGCCTTATATGTTATGTGTTATTAGCTAACTACACTGGTTAGTTAACCCCCGTATAAACCCTTTGTTACTCTCATTTTTAGAGTAAGATACCCCTAGAAAAACACTCAGAGCCATTCCTTTCGTTTCTTACACCTATGTTTAAAATGTTTCGTTACACCCTTACACCTTAGCCTACCCTGTAGATTAAAATCCGTGGTTGGTTAATTGCTATAGGCAAAGTGTGTTTCCTTACATTACCTGTGTTCGCGTGCGTAATTCATTATCTATGGTTAGGTCGGGAAATTGCACAATGCAATTGGAGTGAAAGTAAATATTGTATATCTTTGAGTTTATATTTTTCGTGTGTTTACTACTTTCACTATTACCGTTATTTCTGAAGTCATGAAAAGTATGGAAAAATTATCCAGAATTATTGTTTTGGTGATGTGGTGAAATTTTACACATATATGTTAGTGTCAAAAAAAAAAAAAAAAAAAAAAAAAAAAAAAAAAAAAAGTTGGATGTTTGATTAAACCAACGATGTAAAGTTATGTAAGTGGTCGATATCACCACTAGTTGTTATATATCTATGGATTGAATGGGAATTGGCAGTTATGGGAACGCCAACTAAGGTTTATTCTTTGATTAAGATCTTGTTGAGTATAATTCGTGTCTACCTAAAGCGTGTGTTTCAAGTGTTAAAGCGTGAGTTATTCAATGATATGAGTCTTATTCATGGGATGGTTGGGATAGTGATTAACCACACTTAGGATTTTAATTTATTTGTTTGTTTTGTTTGTTTTTTATTTTTACACCAATTTATATCCCAAATATTATCCATAACCTATTATTCTTTATCCAACCAAACCTTTGATTTATTGAGATTAGGGATTTGAGCAATCTTAAGTATCGTAGTCGTGGATTCGGCTATGTATTTATGATTTTGTCGCCCTTTTTGATATATTATTATTGGTGAAGTTTGGACCTATCTTTAGCCTATTCAAGTTAAGGATTTGAGCAATTGCAAGTATCGTGTTCGTGGATTCGATCATGTATTTGTGATTTTGTCGCCTTTTCTGGAATTTGAGATCGATAGTGATTAAGAATAATTAACCCTTAAGCCTAAAAACCCTTTTACCGCTTTAGACTTGTTATTCCTTAGCTTTAGTGGGGGAGATGTGTATACTTGCCAAGCTTATGATAGAATATTCGTCGCGACTGGACAGTTAAACGATTAGATTTGCTTTTATCAAAATATTTTATTCTACTTCTAATTCGTTAAGTGTTTAGTTGTGTGATTATGACAAAAAACGAATACATGCTTAAATATAAAAATAAATCCTAACATTTTTAGGATACATTTTCATAAGATTAATTCTAAGGTTTACTTGGGGACAAGTAAAGTTCAAGTGGGGGGATATTTGATGAACTCAAATAAGTACATTTTATTACTATCATTTATCCTATTAATTTGACTTGTTTTACTATATTATGTATGAGGATTGATACTTAATCGTTTACTTTTGTAATTCTCAGGTAAAAACAAGCATTTGGTGAAACTTAGCGATTATGGACTAAAAACGGAGTAAAATGATCAAGATTGGAATTGGTTGTTGGAATGAAGAGAATGAAGACCACTGCCTGACTTTGAAGAATGCGCCGCATGGATTTATCCCATGCGCCGCATATGAAACTTTGGTCAACGGAGAATAACCAACTTGTTCTGCTCCAGATGCGCCGCATCTCACTCATTACATGCGCCGCATCACTATCAATATTTCACCAGATACGATCCAAGATACAAGAGGACATGCGCCGCATCTGATAATGGAGTTACGCCGCATCTTCTGGCGGTGTACGAATATTCCTGAATATTATAATCTTGGACCCCACGCGAAGTTAAGTACATGCGCCACATCTACTTACTGGATGCGCCGCATCTTACCCTCAGACAGAAACTATAAATACCCCAAGACCAGACGAATTCGAGAGTGACATATATTATATACGAGACCGAAGTAAAGAAACCAAGGACGAATTCAGTCAAGGCAGCAGCACAAGACACACCCAAATCAAAGATACAAGAGCTGTAAGAAGGTGCTGCATGTGTTTAATTCATTAAGTAGTTTTGTTTTATTGTGTTAGTAAACTTTAATTCATCAAGATTGGTGGCTTGTGTAACGTGACAACGGAAAGGTTGCACTCCCTTAAAACTGCTTTCTCATCAATTAAAGTTTATATGTTAGTGTCATTGATGACTTTTATTAGTGCATTGATAACCTCTGTGGCTAGCTGAGCGTTGATCGGGTCGCCATGCCTCTGCCCTCGCCTGTTTATTAGATGCCTATGTATTCTATGGTCTGTAGAAAAGTAGGAGAAAGATAAACGGGATAGTCATAAGTAATCATTAAGGGTTTACTCGCCGATAAGATTAGAACCAACGAGAAAGGACTTAATCTCGGTGCGTTGCATCGAACTATACACTTCATATAACACTAGCAATAAAACAAGTGACAAACTACTTATCATAAGGACAGCCCTCTTATTGTCTCGAGTATTTATCTGTGTACGTGTGTGCTACTTGCTGATTCGTGCCTATTGGTTTAGTTTATTATTTAATTGCAACCAAATCGTGCCAGTCTCTCAGGCTGAACCCCCTTGCGTTAGATTAGATTGTATAGCTAACTTAATATATTAAAATACTGATTAGAATAACTAGATAATACGTTCCACTCTTAGTGATCGACACTCTACTTACCATTATATTCATACTGACCGGGTACACTGCTCGTTAAGTGTGTGTGTTATTGATAAGTCGGCTAAATATAAATTTAAAACTTGAGTAGGCATTAAAACTGCTAAACCGCAACGACACATCACGCGCATCATTTGCTATAGAGTGATTTTTGGGAATACTTGTGTGTATGATGTGACAATTGTTGGAGTATTCTTATTTTATAGTGATGCATGAAAACATGTCTTGTGTTTATGAGTTTGTTGAAATACAATCTAATCTTGCTTAATTAGTTAGTAAAAACAGTTCTAAAGAATAAAAAGGGCCGAAAGGATTTTCTTTATGTTTTTATTCCAAAAAGTTAGTGCACGAATTAGTATGGGCTATGGTGTGTGACAAGCACCATATTAACTCATTAAAATAGATTTTGAAACGATTTCATCATGAGAAAAGGCCGAAAGGATTCGTAAGAATTCTTAAGATAAGAAATGCTTTTCAAACAACAAAGAGTTTAATAGAATTGTCGTAATAGTTAAAAAGGCCGAAAGGAATTAACTAGGATATTGAATTCTTAGAGATGATTTCTCATGATAAAAACCATTGATTGTGAATCATTCATATTAAGTTGTGCATCACTACAAGTTACACCCAACTTGGTAGATTACTCTATACAATTAGTTAAGGAATTACACACAAGTATATTTGTTTTTGATTGATTGAATTTTACTTGCTTTAGAATTTACACCAAATTAGATTGACAACCCTTTTTGTTAAAACTTATTTTACTAAGTTCAAACAACAATTCCCTTGGGACGATCTCGACTTACCCACCTTTACTACCACGGACGAGTATACTTGCTCGTATTTGTTGATTAGAGAATTGGATAAATCGTGTTTATAAATTTTTAAAACTTGCACACAACGCGACACATCACATACCAATTTCAAATGATATTCAATGATTTGAGTATAGGACTTATCCCGACTTCATGAGTTTACTTTATTGATCTTGTTATCAAGTAAATCATGTGAATATAGTTACCCTCAGACTTGAGATGCCAGATAACTGTCATGCATGTAGTGCATTTTTGTGATTCAATTTAACGCTATACATAACTGGTAGCTATAAGGATTGTTTTCGGAAGCGTTGCGAAGTGCATGAGTTATGCTCGTAGTCAAGGTAGAATTTGTTCCTTCAAATTGTTTGGAGTTTAATACTGCTGGGCCCCTCTTAGGATTAGTAAGATGTATGTGTGGCCACACCCAAGATCTCCCCTGAATAGTTCAGAAGATTTGGTAATCTTATTTAATCGAAAACAACGAGAAACAGAATTATTAATAAAGAATGACTTAGATCCATATCTTTATTAATGTGGTATTAGAAACAAAAGGATGAGTATGATGATTAATCATCGAATGATTTTTCCAGGAGACCACCACCCGAGTTGTAATAGGGGCATTGGCGTGTTGCTAGACGCTAACCAATGTCAATTACACTTTTAATAGATTTTCAAGTGGGAGCTGTTAGAGTTTGTGGAAATATATTAACTCGTGTATGACTAGAATCGAACCCGGGACCATGGGATTGTACACTTTATGTATGAATGATCAAAGAAATAATTAATATATATAACCGTTATATATTTTAATTATTTGGACACGAAATATGGACTAACGGACGTTAAGTAATTAACGGAATTGACTAACGACTGTTAGGGAATAAAGGAAGGACCGTTAGTGAAATTTGAGGCTCAAGAAGGATCTAGAACCCCATGGTTTAGGTTTGGCCGATCGGCCTAAGGGTTCTTTAACCCTAGATCGACTTCTTGTGCTCCAAGGAATAGTTTCACTATAAATACAAATCAAAGGGTTATTAGTTTTCACCTAGTGCATACTTGCTATAACCCTCAAATTTGTTTTCTTCTCCTTTGCTCATAAAACCGATCGTACAACACCCTAGGTGTGTTGATCCATTGTTTTCTTGTTAAACAAAGTGTTTGGTTTAATCGTGTTCATTCACTAGCATCAATCTTTGACCGGTTATAGTACGTGTGTATAAGACGTGGTAGTTTACTCACTTTAGTAAACACTACCTTGGATTGTGAAACAAAACGGTAAGGGGTTTCACGTTAATCCTATTTGTTTAATCAAGAAGAAGAATTCAAGTTCGATCCTTGTTCTTGCTAGGATCAAGGTACGTTAACTTTTATTATTCGATAATCTTTATACGTGTTAAATATATGATCCTTGCTTCCGCTATGCTCTTTGATGTTTGTTATTTATTTATATGAATGTCATGTTATTTAAATTCAACACTATGAGATCAACATTTTTTGTTTGAGAGATGAACTACAAAAAACACAAAAGTAACGTACGTACCATAAAATTACATTAATAATGCAAATTATACAACACAACATATGCATATCATGTCCATTTTGTTTATATCAAGACTTATAAACCATTATGGTTAACTAATGATTAAAAGTCGGAAAATGCTATTTCCTCCTACAAATTGTTCCTACTTATCCTTCTACTCACAGGATTCTGACAAATGTCAGAACTGACGGTTTGTATGTAGAGATAGAATGAGTGGGAAAAAAAATATAATATTATTGTGTGTGTAGGAGGATATTGTAGGAGACTTTAGCAATGCTCTTAAAATTAATGTCAACATATTCTAAGTGATCGTCCACTTGATCATCGTGTACCTTAACAAAAGATGATTACACTTGGCAACACCTTTAGGCTAGTCGGCAAGGAGGGTGAACTCCTCACCTTAAGTTCCATCTCACTCGTAAGTTCCTTGCCTTCCTTCCCCTCTCATGCGCGAAGTGGTGTTCCTAAGGCAATTTAAGGTGACCGGCTCACCTTGCAAAATTCATAAAGAAACGGGCCCCATTAATTCTTTTGTGAGTAAAAAAAAAAAAATAAAATAAATAAAAAAATGACTACCTTGCTCACAAAAAGGTGAGTGGAGGTGAGGGGAAGTGAGAGGAGAGAGAGAAAACTGATGTGGCGCTGAGATTGAGGTGTAAGGTGAATGAGTAGCCACCTTGCCATCCGGCCTTAGGCCAAGTATCAGTATATCATAATCTCTGTCAATTATATTTTCAACAAATAATTAAATAAGCATGCAAATATGCTAAGAATATCTTGTACAAACTTAATTAGCATGCAAATATGCTAAGAATATCTTGTACAAACTTAATTATGGTTGTAGATTTGTCCTTACCCTCCCTAGTACTTGACTAGTCGACTATCTGTCGGTCATTAGTTTTGCCTTCATCCTCTTACTTTCATTTTCTAATTTTTAAATATTTGGTTATGATTAATTTTGTAATGGGGAGTTGGTAGTTACCGTTGGGATCGTTATTTAGATTAGTTTGACACATATAGGCGGTGTTTGGTAAAAAGTAGTAGTAGCAGTGAGCAGTAGCTGTTTTTTAAATAAAAACGTTTGGTAATATAGCTGTAAATATCCACAGCTCTTGTAAATATCCACAGCTTCAAAAGGAAGCATTGGGAAAAAAACTTTCCTAAAAAATTGCTACAACTCATTGCACCCTTACCAAACGAACATCAAAAATAAAAAAGCTCATTCTCACCGCTCATTGCCCCAAAAAGCTCCAAAAAACTCCACGCCAAACATAGCCACGTATAATTAGAATCAAATGATAAAAAAAATTAATATCAGAAAAGTGAGAAGAAACCATAATTATACAAAAATAGTTACATCATTCTTTAATATTCTTCTTCTTATTTGTCGGTAGTTACACAATATTTGCAACGGATTATGTCGATAATGTGTGGAGATGTAGAAAGTTTTGCGGTGCCATTTGATCAACAAATAAGTGTGTCAATCATGGTTATCTGTCAAAAATTTCTGATGATTTTTTTGGGTAAGAAAACCCGTCAAAAATAGCAAATTCTCTAGCAATGTCAATGGATTAAAGTTGTTAATTATCATCAGTCTGCAAGAAATCATCGCAAGAGATGTCTCCATCCAATAAATTTGTTCTTCTAATTCTCAAAGAGTATTTTCAAAAGTTCTAATAACATAAACAAAATGAATGTTAAAACTAAATTAGTGACGAGTCATACTTGACGAGTCATATTGGATAAAATCAGCAAGATATAAACATTCCATATATCGTCATACACTTCCAAAATTCATCTAGAAAAATGTTACAAGGCATATTTGTTTTATTCCAAAAGAAAATTAAGAAAAACAAGTAACTATGGCATCCACAAACATCCATGCGTACACGTAAATTTACTCGTATCTCACCGAGAAATTGTTGTTGAAGATAAAAGACAAACAGATAGAATGTTGCATTTCATGGATATCTGCCAAACGAGATGGCAATTTTTTCAAGGTGTTTACCACAAACTCTACGCAAACTTAAGTTTCGAATGTTGTCAAAGACTAATGATTTCCGAGTCAAAATTTATTTGCACATAAACTCTAATATATATTTTAGCTCACACGTGATCCTCGTCCTCGAGATCTAATAGTATACACAAAAACTTAATGTATGTTGTTTCTCAATATCACTTTGTTTATATACACTCCGGACTTTAATGCGTTATCAAGGTGTTTGTTTCAAGGGTATAGGAATCAAACAATGACGTTCATTGTTATTTCAAGTACTTGGTTTGAGATTTATTGTTAAATTATGATTCTAAGAATCATAGATCTAAACCAATGGAGAGGGTTTCTTTTGTTAACTATTTCCATAAGGTCCGCATATATTATTATTTCCACCACAAGAATAATAAAATTGAAGCACTTGGATGACCAAACAAAAATGGTGATACTCATACCCCAATTCTTATACCATTCAAAAATGGTGGAAATAATATCCCCAATCCATAAACCCCTTTAATAAAAATCTCTCTTTTTGATTCCAAATAGCAAACCAAAAACAACCAAGTTGCCAAGTTATTAGCAGATAGGTTAGTTGGCTCAAACCCGTCTTGTGGGTTGAGTCCATTAGGGTTTCTAGTATGCTCCATGTAAGTGCATAATAAATAGCATATCAATAATACAATATCTCCTACGGGGTTTTATCATTCCAACATGGTATCAGAGTGGGTCTGATCTTCAGACCTAGGTGGCTATGTTGAGCCGCCTCCGTGGACATCGTTTCCAAACCTAAGGGGTGTTTGTTTTAACGTATTTATCTGGCTTATAGGTTATTAAAATTTTGATAAGCCAATAAGCTCAAGTTTGAAATTCTAAACTCATGTTAAGTAAGACGTAAGCTCAAGTTGGTAGCTCTGCAAGCCTATAAAATTGAGCTAAATGCCTTTTCAAATTTTAATAAGCTTACAGGACGTACAAATATGCTAAAAGAAACACACCTTAAATGAACACATCCATTGAAGAACACGATGGCTGCTCGTTCATCACATATCTTCATCAAATTAAAATTCCAATATTTATCACCATTTTAGACTTATTTAACACTAATTTATGATACGCACTTCATTACTATATATACTAAAAGAGGGTATTGGGTGTGCTTCAAAAACGTGTACACCACTGTTTTTTGTACAGTAAACAACGCTTAAAAATGTTGTACAGAACAGGTGCTTTGCTGCTTTAAGGGATTGTGCTCCACTGTTGTTTTAACAGTAGCAGTTGCTACAATGTATTGTACATAACAGTGCATGCTAATACAGATATTTGTAATATTTGTGCCTCAACATAAGTGATTATTTTTGTACAGTAAACAACGCTTAAAAATGTTGTACAGAACAGGTGCTTTGCTGCTTTAAGGGATTGTGCTCCACTGTTGTTTTAACAGTAGCAGTTGCTACAATGTATTGTACATAACAGTGCATGCTAATACAGATATTTGTAATATTTGTGCCTCAACATAAGTGATTACAAATTAACATAAAAAAAAAAAAAAAAAAAAAAAAAAAAATCAAAAAACTATAGCAGCATGTATCTTGATGCTTCTCCATTTTCTCCAAATACTTGCCTGCACATCAAAAAAAAAAAAAAAAAAAAAATCAAAAAAATCAAAAAACTTTCATCACAACCTTTGTGTATTCTCAGGTAACACATCAACAAGAAACAAAACAATAGAGCAACGCAACCAAATGAACTAGACAGTCACAAAAACACAAAATTCAAAGCTTTATAATCTTGCAACAATGCACGAATGTAGAAATTTTGTATCTCATTATGTTTGATTAAAAAAGTTACATAGACCCCAAAATAATGAGTGTTAACTGTATTAAGGTATTTATTTTAGAAAAAGGGTTCTTTTATATAAACAAATGTTAAAAGTAACAATAATTAGTTATATATAACAATACGCTCTTGCATAACTTTAAAAATATTCAAAATGTTATGTCACCTTTCTGTACGAAGTTTTCCAAATAAATTAACATGTTCTCATTTATGAAATAGAAATATATGTGTTTAGACGTCTATAAAGAGTATCGAACAAGAAAGTGTATACTATATAAGAAATAAAGTCACGTTGACTGAGTAACTAAAATTATTCAAATTAGGGTTCGAAAAATATTAAAGAAAACAAGAAATAAAGGCGCGTGGGGGGTTTTACCGTCGAGAAAACTGGAGGGGGAACGTTGGTGGTGGCTCGGTAGTGGCGGTGGTGGCGCGTGAGGGTAGTTGTGGCGGGAGCCGAAGGCTAAAAATCTCCAGAAATAGAATAAATAAGCCGATCTATCGATTCGGCAAAGAAAAAAGTCGTCGGAAAAATTTCCGGCAAGGTGGTCGCCGGAAGTTATTGGGTGGCCGGCGTTGTAGAGAGAGAAAGGAGAAAGAGATTTATATGTGTGTGTTTTTATTTGTGTTAAGAAATGAATAAAAAATAAAAATAATGGGTTTAAATATTAAAGGTTCAGGGTTAGAAATGAAAATATAAGATGTGGGGGTGGGAAATGAAACTTAAGGGCGGAGGGGGTATTCTTGCCATCTTGGCAATACTTTTCACGAAAACGGTTCGGGGCTCATTCGACATACCAAACGGACTCGAAAAATTACAAAACTTGCGCCATTGTTCACGAAATAATTTTTACAATAAAAACGAGTATAAATTTGCAATACTTTCAACAACCAATATTTTTAACAAATACGCTACGTTTCATGCTTTCTATGTTGTGTTGGTTGGTGAACCATTTACTTAAAGACTTTGATGAATAGAGAAACTGTGCTAATTTCATTACAAATACCCTTCAATTAATGGGTCAAATTTTCGTAACTTTGAAATAACAAAATAATAATAATAATAATAATAATAATAATAATAATAATAATAATAATAATAATAATAATAATAATAATAATAATAAAATAACGAAATAATTGTGAACTTACAAAACGTAAAACACACATCGTACAACAAAAAACAACTATCTGAACAACCCGCTGCAGGTTAAATATGGCCGATCTATCGATTTGGCAAAGAGAAGAATGGATAATGAAATGAATAATTTATTATTAATAAGGGTATTTATATTTTTGAGGGAGGGGTTGAAATGTAAATGTGAGAATGAGGGGTGTATTATGAAAATATGGGGCGGAGGGACTGATATTGCCACTTTGGCTAAACTTTTAAAATAAACCTTGCGAGACCCATGTGACATAACAAACGGTCTCGAAAATTAACGAAATTTGTGCCATTGTTCACGAAATAATTTTTCCAACAAAAACGAATATAAATATACAATATTTTCAAAAATCGATATTTTTAACAAATACAATACGCTTTATGCTTTCTAGGTTGTGTCAGTTCCATAAGGGAATATCGCTCATGTTAAACAAAATATTCATAGTTTTTCAAACCCAAACAAGTTCAAAAAAGTTCAAAAGCTAAAGAAAATTAGAAGCAAGTGTTTTGGCTCACAAAAATAGGTTTATGAAATTTACCGGGTGTTACAGCTTTTATCAAACATGCTAGCTTAAATTTATTTGTGTTTGCTTAGATCTATTATCAATATATTTATTTGGCAGTTTTTACTGTAGCAAAACACTGTTCATGCTACAATGTGCTACAGTTGGATGAACAATAATCATGTGCAGCTTAACCCCTAAGGTGAAACAACATACATCAAATGTTAACGTGAGGTCAAGATGAGGTGATGGAACTTCCAGAATGGGTCCAATATGTGGTTCTACAATGGTTTAACTTTTGTTATTATTCTTATTTTTTCAGTTTCTAACACACTCCTATACTAACAATTGCCCTCATCACATATACATTATCACAACTTTTCTATGCGTCGATAAAGCATTATCAAATAACTAATTCAAAACCATTGTAACCAACAAACACAGTGAAAAAGATATGTAAAGATTGATACTTTACGGTTAAAATGTGATTAAAAACTGACCCATCTCAAATTTATACTTTACGATTAACCCGTGTTTTAAATTTATTTCACACAACTAAATCCTAATTTTCATTTGCAATCAAGGTTTTAACCGTAAACAAATTAAGTTGTCGTGACTAAGGCTTTCTTAATAAAAAGTCAAAATAACCATAAACAAATAAAACCTTTATAAAATAAACGTTATAAACCAACAAACATAAAATTATCATACAAACTCACCCGCCGCAACGCGCGGGCTTCAAAACTCGTTAGTTTCTAAGAGAAACAAAGTTAAAATCAGGCCAACTTAGATGGGCCTAATGGGCTCACGCCGTATGGGAAATACTCAGCTGGGCCTAATGGGCTCAGGCCGTATGGGCCTAAAGTTATAAAAGGATTGAACATTTTTTTTAAACAATATATAAAAAAACCATTAAAGTTTATCATACAAAGCAGAAATAGGTTACGTGAAAATAAAATGTAAAAGAAGAACTTTTTACATAACCTTTATAGCGGCCAAATTGCCAAAACTGAATAATCTGGATTGTTATTTTTACCCTTATAACTAGCATGGTATAAGTTAAGCTTTAAACCTATATAAGTGTGTGATGGACGGTGGATAAAAAACGGTATACGCTGAAACTTTTATAAAGAGTAAATTTTGGATTTTGAAACACCAAAAGACTCCCTTAACTTCCATTTTCCTCTTCAAGTCTCATCAAATTCTCATGAACTACTCTAAAAGCAATGAGCCTACCTTCCACTTCACGTTTCATTTGCTTAAAACCTTCACCCTTTCTTCTACAATTGTGTGAATGATTACACTCACTATCCATGCATACATATTATACATATAATTAACCACCACCTCATTAAAAAACCATCAAGTCATACTTCCACACAAAAATAAATAATTAAACCATGAGCCACAAGCAAACTAACTCACTTAGCACCATACCCTTCTCATGGGAAACGATCCCCGGTGTACCTAAGGTTATATCCTCACCCGTGGCAGCTGCTTCAGTTGCCAAGCCAGATAAGGTGGTGGGCCCCGGAGATCTAGTACCCCCACCAGGTCCACCACCAAGGTGTTTTCGGGAGCCAATTATGAAAAGAAGTGTGTCGAGTATATTTTGGAGGGAGGAGGACCCTTTTTTGGTGGCTTTGAAAGAGTGTTCCAAGGATTATAAGGCTAAGAGCGATAAGAAAAGATTTGGGAGTTTGAGGAGCAAGTCTTTTTTGTGGTGTAGATGTTCGTTTGATGTGGAAGAGGGCAATTTGAGAAAGAGGCCAGTGTCGTCGAGTGGTGGTCAGGTGATTTTTCCAGAAGGAGTTCAAGGTTTGATTAGAATGCACAAGGGATCAAGAAAGTGTAGCGCATGAATCATAATGCATGTTTGTTATGTACGTGTGTTTCTTAATCTAGATGATGTTAATAATATGGGTTCTTGGTGTTAATTTTACATTGTTGGAAATGGTATGTTATAACAAATTGCATTGATCATGATCACTAAAAACCCGTATTATTAAACGTTACTGTGCTCAATAGATATATCGAATTGTTGATGAGACTCGTTATCGGTTTATGTTAAGAAAAATAATAAATTATACAAATATGTGACCTTAAGTTATAAATATAGAATTTCATGAAAACAATACGAAGCTAGCTAGTAATGATCTAAGTAATTAGACTATTTGTTATCGGGTTAAATTTCATGGGTATTTTCTTACAATTTAAAGCTTATATGACCAAGTCAGTTAAATATGTGACCTCATAGGTATTTTCATTAATTGCCATGTAGCTAGAGAGATTATTCGGAAGATTACTTGTTGGTGGGATGTTAGTTACACGGAAGTGTCTTCGTATGTATTAATCTGATGGTCGTTAAAAGATTTCCTTCAATCAATCTGAAGTAGTACTGTAGTAAAACCACCTTTGCTTAAGAAATTAAAGAAACTTGCTTTTTACGTTCTTTGTATGACTTAATCCCTTAATCTGATGGATTAAGTCGTTAAAAGATTTCCTTCAATCAATCTGAAGTAGTACTGTAGTAAAACCACCTTTGCTTAGGAAATTAAAGAAACTTGCTTTTTACGTTCTTTCGTACTATACCATGATGACACAAGCACAATCTACATGAAAAAAGTAATCGACATTATTTATGGTATTTAGAGGTTAGGAAGAGAACCATAAACAAAGTGACAACAAGGTTAACAAAATCACATGCATGACCCAAGTGTAATTGATAGGGAATATTAAATACGCTATATATACAGGTCACATGAGGATTGTTACATTTTTATGATTATCTCAGTTTGAGTTGAAATGACTTTTTATAAAGCTAAAATGATTGTCGATAGTTAAACATGTTTTGTACCATCTTCGTTTAAATCATTGTTATTTCTTGCAAGCAACAATCTTGTACTCGATCGTACGTATAATTTTCATTGGGTTTTCATCTCAGTTACAACTAGTCTAAGGTTGACAAACTTGGAATTTAAAAGGAATGCAATTAAAAATGTATGCAACTTCTTTACAATGAAAATGAACTAACCCTGGTGGAGCAACTTCATAGTGAGGATGTTGTTTTTTCTTTTTAAAGTGATGCTAGCTTAGAGATCGAGTCGAGGATCTGTGACATCAATTTCGACTTTGATAAACCTCTTCAGTCACGTACTAAGCAACACAGTTTATTAGTTTGTTGGAACACGTACTCCAACTATTTTCAGTATGCTCATGTCAAAAGTGTTTCGGCCTTTTACTACATCATTGTTTCGGAGTTGATCAAGTTCATTAAGCTAACCGTTATTGGTTTATTGATGTGTGCAAGTCGTTTAGTTTTTTTTAAACCATTTAAGTCTTAACTAGGTGTCTTTCAACATAGTGTCAAGCTGGAGCAAAATTAGACTAAAACTATTGAAAACCTTAAGGTTGGCTAAGTTAACAAGGTTACATACTATATTGAGCCAAAAGAACGTTACATCTTAAACAAATTAGAGTTTTTTTTTTTTTTTTTTTAATAGTAAAAGGTCAAAAGACCCGGTAAATATATTACTCCAAAAAACGTTTAAGTACAAAGGATATGGGTGAATTCTCATATCTTAGCCCGTTACATAGGCGAAAAGCTTACATAACAAGACACTTCATATTCTCTAAACAAGAAAATAAACTACTACTCATAAGATAACATTTGATGCCTACGCAAACAAAATTACTTCCTACCATGACCTTGGAGCTTGATATCATACATGTCATAAAAAGCTCCCAATTGCCCTGAAAGATCGTAGATCTGATCCGCATAGTTATCATAATCATCTTTAAGCTCGTACCCACCACCTGTCGATGAGAGGAAGTTAGCCATAGGATTATCGTTCGGAATAACCTCCTCCTCATCACTGTCTGAAGCAACTATCTCTCCCACCTTGGAAAATGGGTTAACCCTCTTAGTAGAAGAAGTATTCGAAGAAAAAGAAGAACTAGGCTTACTAGCCGCAACCTGCTCCTTCTCTTTCACATAACTCACAAGCGGTTCTTGTGATACATTACCACCATCCACCTTAGCTTCCTTTTTATTACCCGGATAATCAACCTTTTTAAGAGGAAGACCATTATCATCCACAAGAGTAGCTTTCCTATCAATAATTAGCTTTTCAAGCTTCTCAATTTTCTCAACAATAGGAGTAGGACAAGGAATACCACTCTCATCAGTATCATCCATATCCTTAGCTTCCATTGTACTACCAGAATTCACCTTAGCCCCAACCATGGTCACATCATTAGTAGGAAAACCACAATCATCAGTATCAACCGTATTAAGGACATCAAACATATTCGATGTAGCAATCTTTGTCCCGCTCGTACTAGCCACTTCAGTGGCCTTCTTCTTTGTACCATCTACCTTCTTGGGCTCAGGAGCGGGCGCTTTAGGCTGATAATGAAACTTACGACCCACAACAGGTTTAGTAAATCCTCCTTTGCCCGGAACACTTTGGCTACCACTCTTACCCTTATTTTTGTTATTAACCGCCTGGAAAACATCTCTATCCTTATGCGTAGTCTGAACTGTGGGGGGGGGGGGAGGGGGAACATATTTAGGACAGTTGTCCAGGGTATGACCAAATAGCTTACAAGTGTCACGCCTAGGCGGTTTCCACTCGTATTCAACCCATACCTTTTCAATAGTAGAACCCGACCCATCAAGCAAGGGTATCTCAACAGTGAGACTCTCCTTAAGCACCTCATCTGCCTTCACTTCAATCAAGCACCTAGCAAAACTACTTCGTCCCCATGATTCTAAACACATTTGACTAGTGTAGGAATCCAAAATTTTCGGTGTACCAATCAATGTGGCAAGGAGATTGAGGCCATCATCAGAGAACATAGCAAGGGGAACATCATGGAATTTAACCAATACCGGAATATTAGTCAAATCCTCTTTAAGTAGGTTAGTGTTCAAGGTCCAAGGTTTAAGAATAATATGAACATTTTTAATCATCCACGGACCGTTTTCAAGGACATCTTCTGTGGAAAACTAGAAGGGGGGTTGAATAGTTTTTACCGCTTTTTAAATTTATTCGCTTTGAGTACTTAACGTGATTTCAAACTAATGCAAATAATCAAGCAATATAAATAAAGAAAGTAAGGAAAGAACAATCAAACCACAACACGGATGTTTATAGTGGTTCAGTCTACAAGGAATCTCTTCCTTGCCCTACTCCACTCCTCGAGCCTCTAACTCGAGAGTTTTTCTTCACTAAAAAACAAGCTCCCTTCTAGGCGGAGAAAACCTTTACACGTCGCTTACTCTTTTTCCGGTACTAAGCTAGATACCGAGTTCTTTACAAGGGTACAACCACTCCCAACGTCGCTTAACCTTTTTCCGGTACTAAGCTAGATACCGAGTTCTTTACAAGGGTACAACCACTCCCGACACTCTATGTGTTTTGAGGACTAAAACACTAACCGATCACTACTGAATGTTTGGTATAAACAATGATGTGTGAACTACAAATGAATCACACAGTAACTATACTAAAGGTTTACAACACTGTGTTGAACCTTGATGCTTGATCTCTTTGCTACAAAAGAAAGATCTCTACAAATGAAATGAATGAATGAATGGGTTAGTATATGCAATGTATGTTATGTAAGTGATGATTGTCCTTGAATGATCAGCTTGCTATTTATAGGCAAAACTGAGCAGACAAAGGACGGATTTGGCGGACCCAAATATTTGGTTCCGCCCATACAGCTGTTTGGGTCCGCCGGGACATGACAGCTAGCTCTTACAAGATCTTACACAATCCAACTCATTGCTTGAAGATCTTTCCAAAATATTATGTTAAGTCTTACAAGCTATCTAAATGATGTATGCCATGATGTCATGTATATATTTACATTTTAGGAATTAAAATGTAAAACATGTAAATGTATATATGTATGTAACATGTATCCTAGTGATCATGTAGCATGTATATGATGGATTTTAAAAGCTTATTACTATAAATGTAAAAGACTTTAACTTATATTTATGCTTTGCTAAAAATAAACTTTATAATTGTCATTAACAAAATATAGCAAAGATCGTAAAATATAAATAACGGTTTTAGGACGATATTTGTATTAACAATCTCCCCCTTTTTGTTGATGACAAAACATAAATTTTATTTTTAAGCAAAGGAATAAGTAAAGTATAAGTCTTTTAAAAATATAGATTAAAACTAGTTTTATGCAATTTTTGAAATCTTTTGAAATCAATTTTGTCATAAAACATGTATGCGCAATGTATGACTTTAATCTAACTTATCTCCCCTTTTTTGTCGAAACAAAAAGAAGAAATGCGTAGCGAAATGTGGTAAATGGCCCTTGGTTATAACCTCCCCTAATTTGGAGTACCAAGTAAAATGCATGGATTTTGAGAACGTAAAATCTCCCCCTTGGATAATACTCCCCCTAATTGGAGTGCCAAGGTTATGATGAATGATCCTACAAAACAAAAAGTTAGTGTATGTAATGCTCCCCCTTGATCAATACTCCCCGTTGCTAGGGTACCAACGTATGTGATTCAAGGATGAGAAATGCTACAAAAATAAAGGTTAGTTCACGATATACTCCCCCTCGATCGATACTCCCCGTTGCTAGGGTACCAACGTATTTGATTCGAGGATGACAAGTGCTATACATCAAATGTTAGTTGTAGATAATTCAACCAAGAAATATGAGTTCAACCAAACATTGTAGTTCAACCCAGTTTGACTTAAAAAGTCAACTATGCATAAATTGGTCAAACCAAGCTAATAGTTTAAACCAACCATCTAATAATGCAAGTGTTAGTAATGCAATCCAACCAAGATAATGCACAAATATTGATCACACACAAGCATAAACATAACATCCTTCCATAGAAAATTGTTTGTGATCAAAGTCACAAAACAAGGAGTTACAAAATAAAATAACCTAAAAATTAAAAAAGAGAAGTCCTATGAAGTCCTATAAAAGGAGACAAAGGAGGAACTTCTAATATCTATTGCGGAGGATGGGATAGAGCATTAAGGCGCTCTAGGATGTGGTTCAAAATGAACCTCATTTTGTTTTGTAACTCATGAACCAAGATGTTGGTTGATCCACATTTCCTCATCAATGGCATTGAGGGTGGACCTTGGTGAAAGTGGTTGAGGTTGCGGTTGTGGTGGTGCTTGATCACGGTAGAGAGGACCGTGAATATCCCGATAAATGGGATGGAAAAGGAGCGGTTCTTGACCTTCAAAAGTCAAGGGTGGTGGATTTTGAGACCTTGGTGGAAGGTCTTTAAGGGTTTCTAGGTATGGATGTGGTGAGGTTGGAGGAGTCACAAATAGCTCCATTGGACGGAGTTTTGGTGAGTGTGGAGGTGATGGTGATCTAGTTGGTTGTAATGGAGCAGGTGGTGGTGTGGTAGCCACTGGAGTGATTGTTGGTGGTGGAGCGTTGATGACCACATTAGGTGATGTTGGAGTGGAGAGGGTGAGAAATTTCTCATTTGCTATAGGTGATGAAATGTTAAGGGGTGATGACTCTTCTGATGAGGAGGCTAGATTCACAAAACAACACAGTTTGACACTCATACGAGTTGTCCTTCATGGTGGTTTGTTGGTTGATGAGTTGTTGGATTTCGTCATTGTTGAAATAAGGATGATTACTTAGAAGTACAGGGGTAATGCTTAGAGATGATGGTGAATGAGTGATTTATGATGATCCTAAACTTTCTAATTTATAGACAGTAAGGTGTATTGAACTTTTTGTTTGGATTTGATGTTGATCCATTGAGGAATGTTGGTTCTTAATGATTTGGAGCAAGTAAATGAGCTTATCATGTCACCAAAGTCAATCCATAGAAATGGAGTTGAGTAAATTAGGGGAGATATGCAGTAAATGCAAGGAGTGAGTGGGAAATCTAATCATTGGATTGTCCCACGAATTTCAAGGAACCAAATGGAGGGTTCCTTACTTGTTACAGAAAGGTAACTTGGATGGAAATTTGAATTTTCAAATTTTGGTGGGAAATGGATTTCTTATAGTTCTAAGTGTTCCTAAATCATCCTAATGTGCCTAATGATCAGTAGAATGATCCTAAGAATCAATAATCTAAGGAGCGGGATTAGACGGGAAATTTCAAAAAGTTACTGTTGGAATGGCGGATCCAATCGATAACAAATACGGAACCAAATTTTTGGTTCTGCAGAATCCGCAAGGCTAAATTTGGCGGAGCCAAAATATTCAACAGACGGAACCCAAAACTTGGTTCCGCCATTTCTGCCGAATGGAATTTCTTAACAGTGAGTATACTAAAATACCCGAAACCCGTTCAATTCCCGAGAATTTTCCTAAATCCTATGTAGCTACTTAGTTATGATTGATTAAACACAAAAACACAGGTTCTAACACATGTGAACATATAAATCAATCCGATGATATTGAACTTACCATAAAAGAAGGTTAAGCCAAACGGTGGCTTAAGCACGAAAAATCGATAACATCACGTGTTATCATCCTGCATAGTTATGTTAGTTCACATAAAAGTATAATACCAACATAATATCCTAAGGACACAACAATTCATTGCATCATTGTTTGAAATTGTCTTATACCAAACATTCCCTAACCCTTACTTCTTGTTGAGCTTCTTGTTAAGCTTCATGATCCAACATCCAAGATTCTTCATCATTCCTCTTGTTTGTCGAAACTCCTCGGATTGGTTGTCGATGGGAGGAAGTTAACTCATGTATTCGGGTGGAGGAATCCTAGAATTTGGCAAACTATCATCCTCGCTAACCGATGATGATGATGATGAGGTTGGAGGATGAGCTCGTTTTACTCTAGATACGGCTACTCTATGATCACTAAGAGGTACAAAGGTGTGTTCAATTTCGGAGTAGTCGGGTAGGAAACCTCTAGCATTTGGAGGAATAGGTGCAAAAGCTCTATAAAGACGGGTAAGAAGCATCCCGCAAGGCATTGCGGTGGTACCCAAAACCAGAATATCGGCCATTCTTTTGGCGATATAGTAGGCTAAGTTGAATGGTTGGTGGGTAGACACACAATAGAGCATGTAGCAAAGGCTTGCGTTGACATGATCCCTATTTCCTATGGTGCTAATGACGTTAGCCCTAAGAACTTCTTCTAGCTTCTTGTATTGGGGCCTAAGTTCATTTAGCTCCATGCTAAACGGATCTCGATCTACCTCTCGACCTTGACTTGTCCTAGTGTGGGAGTTCCTAGGTATAAAGAGAGCATCACGAATAATCTCTTTTGGAGTTAATGGAGTGTCGTATGGTGGCATACGATCAAGGTTGGAATCTAGGATGGACAATGACCATTTTTTTGGATAAAAGCAAGTTCCTTGACCCGGAACTCCTAAGACATCCGCAAATTGGTCCAAATGGATGTTGAATTAGGTTTGGTTTACTTTGAAATGAACATTCATGTAACCATAGTCATTTGGGCTAAGACCAACACTAGCATAGAATTCAAGTATGAATCTAGGAATTATGGGTTCATCGATATCTAGAAGACAATCGAATTGAATGGCGGCTAGTTGTTCTCGAATAATGGTTCCTTCTAAGAATGAGGGGTCTACGGTTCTTCCCTCATGGACATAACGTTTTTCTAAAGCCTTAAAGATTTTTACTTGGTCGTCAGTGAGTCCTTTTGTCTTATGGTGTTTGGGTAGGTATTTGAGGGTTTCTTTGTGATCATAATATGTCGCGGGAGGCATGATTATCCTAGATATGAAAATTACATAGTTTTAGTTAAAACTATCGAAAATACGTATATGGATTTCTAGTGTGTGCCTATATGGGGACAATGTGGAGGTGCGGTTATCTCGACTCCTTTTGATGCATGAAAATTTTGTTTATGCAAGTTTTATGACAAAACAAGAGATAACCCAAACACTCCTACTTCAATGTATCTACGATTGAATGTACCCGAAAATACATATTAATTATGTATTCCCTTTAGCATTCAAGAGACATTATGCAAGTGATGTCTAAAACATAACGTTTTGTATTTGTATGAACAATGTACAAAAACCGTTTTTCCTAGTCGCGAAAAGATTTTTATAAAAATTTCTCATGGGGTTTTTGATGAATTATGATAATGCCTTATGATATGCAATTCCTAACTACGGAAAACATGATTTGTTATGCAATTTAGTAAAAATGCTTCATGATTTTACAAGAAATATGCATAAACCCTAAGTTTTGATTTTTGTGCATGAAATAGAAATCCTAGACTCAGATCAGGAATGTAGATATGATTAGGATACTTACAGAGATGATTAGAGCACAAATTGGTTGAGGGGGATGACCTAAATTGTGAGTTTGGTTGATTTTGAGTCGAGTTCCAATAGTTGGTATGTTTTGGGGAATGTGATACACAGTACAGGGTGTTTGTTTAATATACTAAAAACTGGCTCAGGAACTCGCGGATCTGGCGGAACCAAAACAAAGGGTCCGTCCTTGTTGTCGTTTGGTTCCGTGGGATCAGGCTTGATTTTTGGTTATTGTTGTGTTTGGTTAATCTAAGGTTCAAGCTAAGGTTCTAACTACACATTTGGTTCCATTAATCCTAAACCAAGTCTAAGGAAGTTGAAAGGTGCTCTTTTAAGAGGTTTTGTGAGGATGTCAGCAATGTTGTCCTCTGAGGATACTTTCTCGATTGAGATGTTTCCCTTCTGAACATTGTCGCATAGGAAGTGATGACGTATTTCTATGTGTTTGGTTCTAGCGTGTTGGACTCGATTTTTGCTAAGGTCGATAGCTCCTTTGTTGTCGCAAAGAATGGGAATGTCGTTGAGTTCAATTCCATATTCGACGAGAGCTTGTTTCATCCACAGTGCTTGTTGACACGCCTTTCCAGCAGACACGTACTCGGCTTCGGTTGTTGAAATTGCTAAGGCCGTTTGTTTCTTTGAGAACCATGCAGTAAGATAATGTCCAACAAAAGTACAAATACCACTTGTACTTTTTCTATCAACATAGTCACCGGCATGGTCTGAGTCGACATACACTATGGTTTCTATTCCCGTTCCTTTGGGATACCATAATCCTAAATGTGTAGTGCCTTTGATATATCTAAAAATACGTTTGACGGCTTCAAGATGGGATATTTTGGGATCTTCTTGAAAGCGTGCACATAGACAAATACTAAACATAATGTCGGGTCTACTAGCCGTTAGATAGAGTAGACTACCGATCATTCCCCTATATTTAGTGCTATCTACGGATTCACCTTCTTCATCCTTTGTGAGTTTGGTTTCGGAGGACATGGGTGTTTTCATGGGTTTGGAATCTTCAAGACCAAATTTCTTAAATCATATCCTTTATATACTTAGATTGGTTGAAGAATATCCCATCATCTAATTGTTTAATTTGGAGTCATAAGAAAAAGTTTAGTTCCCCCATTATACTCATTTCAAACTCATCATGCATGATTTTCGAAAAATCATCGCATAACTCTTGACAAGTTGATCCGAATATGATGTCATCCACATATATTTGAACTATGATTATATGTGATCCATTTTTCTTAGTGAAAAGAGTGTTGTCTACGGCCCATGGTATACTTATGGTCAACTAGGAAAGTCTTAAGTCGATCATACCAAGCTTTTGGTGCTTGCTTAAGTCCGTATAAAGCTTTTTTGAGTTTATAGACATGATTTGGTTTTTCTAAATCGGCAAAGCCGAGAGGTTGTGCAACGTACACTTCCTCATTAATAAAGCCATTAAGAAATGCACTTTTGACATCCATTTGAAAAAGTTTGAAGTCATGTGCACGTGCATATGCAAGTAGTATTCTAATTGACTCAAGCCTAGCGACGGGTGCAAATGTTTCGTCGTAATCTATACCTTCTTGTTGATTGTAGCCTTGAGCTACTAGCCTAGCTTTGTTTCTAGACACTACGCCATTTTCATCCATTTTGTTCCTAAACACCCATTTAGTTCCAATTATGGTTTGACACTTTGGTTGAGGGACTAATGTCCAAACGTCATTTCTAACAAATTGATTAAGTTCTTCTTGCATCGCTACGACCCAAGATTCGTCTTTTATGGCCTCATTTATATTTTTAGGCTCAATAGTTGAAACAAAACAAAAGAAATTACTTTGGTTTTGGACTCTTGACCTTAAGGTTCTTTCGTTAATTTCTCCTATGACGTTGTCTAATGGGTGACTTCTAGATTCCTTGATGTTGGGTTCATCCTCTTTTGTCATTTTCTACATTTTCTTGGTTTTCAACCATTTGACTTTCAACTAAGTCATCATCTACCAAAGGTGATGTCTTAGAGGGAGGTGGACTTTCGTCGAATGTTACGTTCAACGATTCCTCGACTCTTGAGGTTTCTTTGTTTAAGACAACGTAAGCTTTACTATTGTGTGAGTATCCAAGGAATACACCTTCATAAGACTTTGGGTCAAACTTGGTGAGATAATCCTTAGTGTTTAAAATGAAGCACTTGCTTCCAAAAACTCTAAAATATCCTAAAGTAGGCTTTTTGCCTCTATAAAGCTCATATGGTGTTTTCTTCAAAAATGGCCTAATTAAGACTCTATTTAGGATGTAAGTTGATGTGTCTACGGCGTTACACCAAAACTTTTGTGGTATATTTTGTTCATTTAGTATTGTTCGACTCATTTCTTGGAGTGTTCTATTCTTACGTTCTACTACACCATTTGATTGAGGGGTTCGAGGAGCCGAGAATTTATGTGTTATACCATTAGCATCACAGAAAGCTCCGAATTGGGTTTCGTTATCAAATTTACGACCGTGGTCGGTTCTAATTGACACAATGCTATTACCTATTTGATTTTGAATTTTCTTTTTTAGAATTTCAAATTTATCAAATGCTTCGTTTTTAGTTTTCAAAAACTTAGTCCAAGTATACCTAGAGTAATCATCGACTATTACCAAAGTATAGAAGTTTCCTCCATAACTTTGTATAGCGGATGGACCAAACAAATCTATATGCAACAATTCTAGACACCTAGATGTAGACACCATGTTTTTAGCCTTATGGCTATTATGAACTTGTTTCCCAATTTTGCAAGCATCACAAAAGTGTTGGTCGTATTTCAACTTGGATAGGTTCCTAACGAGTTCCTTAGATGATAAAATTTACTCTGTATAATTATCAAAAGGAAATAATGAACTTAAAACTAACATATTAAAGCAATACGAGTAAAAACCTAGTAGCGAAATTTCAGCTTTATCATTCTAAATTACTTTTAATAACATAAATTTATACTTAAATTGCGGGCATAATCGGTATTTTACATCAAACTTATCATTCATATTATTTGGATAAGTTATCATTGTATTATTTGGATAAGTTAGTGGTTTGTTCCTTATTTATAGTTTTCGGGCTGGTTTATAAATATGTAATTGTAATGTAAAAGGAGCAACCTGCAAAAACAATCCAAAATCTTTTTATCCATCATCACTACAGAAGTACAGAGGCACAACACAAACCCTCTTCATCCATTAAACCCTCAAATTCATATTAAAAACAAAAATGGCACTTATATTTTCTTCATCAAATATGATTACCCACTTGAGCAATCATTATAACTCAAAACCCATTTCTGTTAAACCCATTAGTATCAACAAGATTTGTTCCAATAAATCAGCTTCTTTTGCAATTAAAGCTTACCAGAATGATACGGTAACTTATTTATCTTTATGGTTTTCATTTGGGTTTAGTATGTATGTATAGCTACTTATTTATTAGAGCTTTTCATTTGGGGTTAGTATGTATGTATGGCTTATTTGGTCCTTATATAAGTCGAGAAATTTCAAAATAAGCAACAAAAAAGTGAGCTTATGAAACATAAGCCCAAAACTAAAATAAGCCATAAGCCCGCTATATAAGCCGAAACAAACACCCCCTAAATGTGGTTTAGTTGCGGATACGGTAAAACGATTGCGAAAAATTAGTAGAGTGTTAGAAAATTGGAATGACTTGTATATTAACTAGAACCGTGGTGGAAGCTAGTAGTAGCGAGTTACTAAGGACTTATAGTTCACGTTCACAACGAATTTGGGATTGGATACCATACTAACATTATTGTTAAGCCAACTTGTGCAATGTTTTAGGAGCTGTATACTAACATATACAAGGAACCTAGTACAGGCTGCACACGATCTTATTAGGTCCGGACAAGTACCAGTATAAAATTGCTGGATTAGTAAAAGATTACGATAGTTTGCAACCAAAACACATTCAGAGACATCACTTTTATACTTTTTCCATCATGCCTAAAGTATCCGATTAACAAATTGCTTTCGTGTTAACGAAAACCAGGGTAGTAAGGTCAAACAGGGGCGGAGCCAGAAAGTTTTGCTCGAGGGGGCACTTTGATAAATTTTAGAAACTACACTACAAATTGGTTCTTAGGGGGGGCAAATTACAAAAAAAAGCCAAATATTTTAGAAAATTTACACTGCAATTTTTTTCGCGAGAGGGGCACTCTCCGCCCATGAGGTCAAATGATATTCTTTAAGTGCTTATCTGCTCATTTGGGTACTTTTAAAGAAGATAAGCAGTTTAAGATCAGCAACCCCAAACATCCCCCCCAGAATAATCTTTTTAGGAGATACGTGAATTCAAGCCATAAACGTCGAGGATCCATTGCTCTTGTACAATTAGTAACCTCTCATTACTAGAGTACTGCCTTTAAATAACAATTGTGGGTAGTTATCAGCAGCTATTTACAAAGATTTATTGTGACTTCGTAGTTACAATCAGTGTTTTTTTTTAAGAGGGCAACGCCCAGGTAAATTTTATTGACACTGAGAAGAACTATATACACACCTCAAGGGAATATCCTTGAAAGGCAAAACTAAAACTGTCTACCCAAAACGTTACTACCAATGTTTGATGAGTGCGTTAGGTACCAGACCTTATCAGTCCCTAACAAATACCAAAACAGAGTTTCGGAATAGTTTCTAGCCAAGAGTATGATAGTTTGCAATCAATGCGTAAATCCAAGCAATTTCACGTTCAGGGACATCACTTTTATACTATTTCCAACCTGCCTAAAGTAGCCGACTGACCAAATAACTTTTGGGTTAATGAAAATCAGGGTAGTAACGTAGTGCTTTCTGGTACTTAGCAAATTTATAGTTTCTTACTGAGAATCAAGAATAACCCAAAATTTTTGTTGGCTTAGAAAGTTACTATCTGAATGTGCTTAAAGGTGAAACACCCTGTGACAACCTTAACTGCTTTTCAACTTCAAAAGAGACGCATTCTCAATCAAGTTCTTGACTTGGTCATTTGGAGGCATGTTGACCCTGTGTACTCTGTTGGCACACGAATCACAACCTACTGACTTCATTCCCGTATAATTATAAGTAGCATTTATGAGGTGTCTTGTATGGTGCGCATCTGCTGATTATATTGGTTCATTTTCGTGGTCAATCTCTAAAACTTGAATTAGTGGTTACACGTATTTCGACAGTGATAGTAAAAAATGTCTAGAATAGGTGTCAGTGTGCTAAAATATAGGGTACTAAATGGTAAAGTTTTAGCTACACAAGATTTATTTATTTATTTATTTTTTTTATTATTATTTTTTGTTGTTGTTGTTGTTGTTGTTGTTGTTGTATATATGCGGCCTACATCAATTCTTTGTATCGTTCCATTACTTTCTGTACTACTTATAATTCGTGTTTGTATTTTACTTATGACATTCCCAAATGGAAAATGGCATCACAGGAGCAATCCCAGAATGTACTTCAACCTAAGACAAGTGTGGCAACCCCTGCAGAGCCTAAAATTGACAATTTTAAGGAACCTGAAGCGGAAAAGGAATCATTAAAATTTGTTGAAGCAAAGCGATCCGCAAAGGAGAAGGTAGTTACACAAACATCCATGGACTATCAACAGGTTCTCAAGTATCCAATCGTCACTGAAGCTGCGATAAAATTAATCTCACAAGAGAATACATTAGTTTTTATGGTTGATATACGTGCTGACAAGAAAGACATTAGGAATGCCTTTGAGAATATGCTTAAGATCAAGACCAAGAAAATTAATACATTGATCAATCATGATGGCACTAAAAAGGCTTTCATACAATTGTCAGCTGATAACCAGGCTGCTACTGTCGCCAAGAAACTCAAAATTTTGGGTTAACTATTTATTTGTTCTATGAAGACTAGAATTTTGTATGAAGACTAAATTTTTGTGTTCGTTAAGGATTAATGTTGTATATAACCAAAGCAATCGAGGATGAGGATAAAGAGCATGCAAGTTAGCTTTTATTACGAAACTTATCTGTTATGGATCTTGGTCTGGCTTAGTCTTCGTGTTTATCATGTTGGTTATATTATTAAGCACATGTGCAAATTGTTTCTATAAATTCAAGAAATGCATGCTTAGTTAGAGATAATGTGAAGTTTGTACTCTATTGACTGAAGTAGTAGCTTATGTTTTGATGATGCTAAGGTTAATTGGAAGACCATATAAAGAGGTATGTCAAAATAGATGAGAACAAAAGTGAAATAACACAAAGGCTTTTGGTTGTTGGGAAAGTAGTTGTGAGGAGAAAATGAATCCCAATTTTACCGGAAGTGGATATGCAATGAATGTTGGATTAAGTGGTTAACACCCTTGCTTTTGAAGACAGAGGTCAAGGGTTCGATCCTCACCCTTGCAAGGCCGGAGGTCTTTTTTTACCCTTGGTAGAACCGGAAGTAGTCTCTCTATCTTAGGTAAGGGTAAGACTGTCTACGTCTCAACCTCCCTTATAACCCGTGAAAGACGGTATTGTGAGTTACTTTACTTTACTTTTACTTTTAGGATCTGCAATGATAATGGTGGATCTTCTTTTCTTTTGGTGATCCAACATCTATTCAGGTTTGTTTCCTGGAAATTGCCAAATGGATATAAAGCTAGGAGCAATCAACCTTAAGAATTGTTAACAGTTGACTTACATTTGTAAGCATTGACTAATCGTAATGTCGCCTTACTGATCTTTGCGATGGAAACATAAACAGTTGGAACGTGTCCATTAACTGTAATTGTATGTACTTTAGAAGGATGTATTCAAATTTTAACTTCCAAGCAAAACATTATACTAGCAGGACTTGAACTTTTTGTATCCGTTTGACATTAAGTTTAACAAAAGTTCTAGGTTTCTAAGTACATACTGTTTATCTTTGTGTTATTTGCGACCACACTTTATATTCTGGATACTATAGCCAAGTACAGTGGTCACATATACTATTTACCGTCTCTTGTTAATTTCCGAATAGATCATTAGATATGGTTTCTCAAAATAATCAACCATTTAGTTCAATCCAGTTTTACGTTTACCCTAACAGAATTCTGTAGCTCAATCAATTTGCTACCTGTTTACCCGAAACTTTTTTTTTTTTTTTTTTTTTTAATACTGAAAATGGAAAATTAGAACCAACTATCACACAATGCAAAAATGTGGTAGTATAATTTATTGGATCCAACTTATAAAGGTATATTAGACTATTTGAAAGTAAATTGTGGCTCCTACATCTACAATGAAATTGTAGTCCTTTTTTGCCTTTTATTTTGTATTCATAAAGAAAAGATGTTAACAAAAGAAGCTGAATCATTTTGACCAGAGCTCTGGTTCTGTTAAGGTTCAGGCACCAAATCTTTTTTATATCTTTTTCTTTAGAGTTGAATATATGCATCATATATATTTAAATATTGAGTTCAAAAAATCATAGGGGAATATTAATGACACCAATTTTGAATTAATTACATGATTTTTGGAGTGAAAATGTATGAAGAGTAATGTCATGCATGCCAAGTGCCGATGTAGTTATTGAGAGTCATGCGAAAGGATCGTGTAGCTATTGAGGCACTAATTGATTGTAGATGTTACATGGAATAAGAATAGCAATCATCATGTAGTAATAATCATCATGTAGTTATTACAACACTTAAGAATGGATTATAATTACAATAACATTTAAAGTGTCTCTTGATATCTCTAAGATAGTTACATATAGTGTCATTATAAATAGATAATTTTTTTCATATAACAACGTATCTATATGTGTAACGATTTCGTGTCTTTGTGATCCGGATCCCTTTCGTGGATTGCTTCGTTTTGAGATACAACTCTGTTCGCCTTTTTGTTTGCCAATATATAATATGAAGAGTGAAAAGAGAATACATAATTCATATTTTTTATCATCCTCTTTTGGCATTTAAACCTATGATTACGTACTACCATTTATCTTCCATAACACTCAATTTACCAAAAAACAATATTGATATAAACACTTCCGTTTGATCGCTTTGTTGTCATGTAGAACCTGATCTATATTTCTCCCTCCTGATTTATAGCCCATCACTTCATTTTTCAATATTTGGTTAATTATCATTTGCTTTTATTTTGTTTTTGTTTTTGCTTTCATTTTGAATAGATGCAGCTAGCTCTCGATTCTGATCGGTATTTAAGACAAGGTAAATATCAGTAGTTCTCATTGCGGTTTGATGAATATCTTGGAATCTGAATTTCTCTTTACGGTTCGAGTACTTATTTATTCAACTGTTTGTATCAGGTTGCACAAAAATATCACTCTGAGGAGAGATCGAGTGTGAATATAATACAAGCGTTTCAAGTGAAATCGTCACGTTAGCTCTTTGCTTAAACAGTTTACTTTGAAGTTAAGTTAGTATAATGTTATGAATTTGAAGAATAGTGGCGATCTTATGTCGCAAACCATTTATGTGTTGTACATGACTGTATTTGTTTACTTTGAAGTGAAGTCACTATAATGTTTTTGTAGATCTTATGAATTTGAACTTCTGAAGTATAATGTGGTGGTTTTGTGCAGATGGATTCGTAGGAAAAACTGAGATGTTACCAGATAGAATGGAAGTTATTGTTGGTTCAGACGTGAATAAAGTTGTTGATCATAACAATGACCATCAATTACGGGCTGTTCGTCGCAGCAGGAGGTTTGGAAGGAGGAGATTATTGTTTTGGAAATATCACGCTGAGGAGAGATCGAGTGTGAATAACATACAAGCGTTTCAAGTGAAATCGTCACGTTAGCTCTTTTTGAAAAGAAATAAGTACGTCGTTGAACTAAGTAGTACATGGTTAAAGAGAACTTGAGAATTGTATGTGATGATTTTGATGGTTTCTACTATTTTTCATGGCAAATATGCATAAATATATAAATTTTTTTTGTGGACAAGTGATTATTGTACAAATGCAATGCAAATCCAACCTGAGCAATGCATGTTGGTCTAAATTTGAATCTAAATCCGTTGACATAGGTTAATATGATAGTATCTTCAAGTAGCATTTCGGTCAATATATAAAGTAAACATTGGTATCTGTTAACTTTTATCTCAGCGTTCAAATTAATCTACTTATACTACAAAATTTAGTTTTGTCATAATAGTTTATTACAATACTCATGAAAGCATATTAAGTTTATTCTCTATATCAATTATGAATATTAATTTTATTGGAATAACTTTTTGACAACCAGCTTTAGAAATAAATGATCATAGTAGATATACTTAACATACTACACCATAACACCAACTTAAATTTAACATATGTGCCCAACGCTTGTACTCATCGTCCCCAACTTATTGAACAAATTAAAAAAAAAAAAAAAAAAAAAAAAAAAAAAAAAAAAAAAAAAAAACCCTAACACATTACATATAACTTATTATATATGGCTTTTATATTACAAACATTGACACAATCTTGATAACAAGTGTATAAAAATCTGCACAAACATTACATATAAAACACATAGATATTCAACAAAAAGCACAGCCGGTGCATCGCACGGGTTCGTAAGGCTCGTTATAATTCAAATCAACACGACACACAAAACTTTTATTGCTATGAGGATCATGTCTAGTGATTGATATATATGCTTTAGGAGATGTTTCATTAAACCACTCATGTTCACAAACTCAACAACACTACAACAACCTTTTGTGTCGATACTTACTGTAACATGGAACGTGGCCCTCGACAAAAGTGCTATACCAAAATCATAATGATAACTATGTTCGACTGCATGTGTAAACGTGCATGGATGTTATCTACTATAGAGCCGGAAAATGACTTAAAGACACGTTATTAGAAATTTAAGATTCATAATATTCAAAGGTCATTTCTTTTTTTTCTTTTGACTCGTTTCTACCAAAATTTTATCCAAGGATTGTTAGAAAAGCATACCTTATCAACTTCTTTAAGGATTTCTGTAGTGTAAAATGTTTACCCCTAATTTTAGATAAGAAACTTCTGTGACGCATGTTGACATGAAATTCCTTAGAGACCATGACCATATCGACATGGGGCGAAACTGGGCCATGTAATATTTTTTTATATCTGAATTTGTAACTAAAATGTGTTGGTTCGATCAGTTCAGTTTAAAAATTAATAATGTATGCTTTCATGACTTCATACATATTTTTGCTAAGTGTAACTCATTGCTCATTTAGTTAACTTCAAAATCTCAGCAATGTATGCTTATCTGGAAGATTCAGAAATCAAGAATTAAAGTTGTGCTACCCATAACCCATCTGTATTGGTCGAGAGCTTGTTTGGCAACAACCGGTTAGCGTTTACAATCTTCTCTAACTGCTACTTTTTTAACGCTAACATTCAAATTCTAACACTACTTTTACTTCACTTTAGCTATAACTACATCACCAAACGTTTTTATATACTACTAATAACTGCCACTTGCTGCTTACACCGACTGCTTTTTTCCGCCAAAATAGCCTTGATCTGAAATTATTAAGCTTAGAATACACACAAACTTCGTACTTGGTTGTGTATGCAAAAATAACGTTCTACAAATCTCATATAGTATAATTGTATACTAACTATAGATCGTGTAAACTGTACACTTCCGACGCTAAGTACAGAGTTAAAATAGTATGGAACGTAACCGATTAGGATTTGAAGACATACAAAATAAATATTGAAAAATAAATTATGTTACTTTCACCTTTTTGCTTGCCTCTCCTAAACTTTAAAGTTCCTTTGTTGTTTAATCTTGATGTACGTGTTTGCACATGGATACATTTAGGGAAATTTTTCTTTCAAAAGTAATCCCTCCTTCCCGAACCAGATGTCCACATTTTACTTCTTGTCTAAAGTATATATATGGCCTCTAAGATTGATTGGAAATTTGGAATATCATTTGATTGACTTAACCGATAGTATGTATATATATGAGTTCGAACACCACACACACAATTCCAATCGTGCAAAGTCTCCCTGTCAGAATAATGTGTCTAACTAATACTAAGATTAATTTGTAATAACAAAAGTCTAATCCTTGATCTCTCAGCAACGGGAATAATTAAGCAGTGATTTACTTTTGTTTACTAGAATCCAAAATCTCATCGCATGCACATCCAATGTACAAAATACATAGAGCATAAAACAAACAAAAACCACGTTGCAATTCGAAACAAAGACCATAGTAAAGCACAAAACATAATTTACATTAGAAGTTCAATTAGATACCAGGAAATAGTTTCTAGATCCCAAAGGGTTTTCCAGAAGTCACCATATTCTAATAATTACATAGAATAATAATAATAATAATAATAATAATAATAATAATAATAATAATAATAATAATAATAAACATTAATATTCTCTTTACTTACTAATTAAGCTACTGCCTCTTGATATAATATATCAGAAAGAGTGAGATAATGACTAGCTCATGCACGTAATTATGTTTTTATCGAACGTATATATGGACTATAATGTGATTAATGATGTTAAGTTTTGCTTATTGATAGTGGTAACGTTATTATTGCATGGCCATGCAGATGGTACGTGGTTGAGCTCCGGGACAACTAATAGTTGGTTCAAAATGCATAATTTTTGTTGAAGCATCAATAACTCCGATCTGAGTCTCTCATTTTCTCGACAAACGAGTTGTCCAATATGTTTCACAAATCGTAACCGGTTCATAAGTTCTTGGACACCCGCCTTATATTGGGACACTTGGTTCTTTAGATCCTCCAAGTGCGTTTGTTTTTTCATTCGTGACCGCTTAGCAGACTCTCTATTTGATACCATGCGTTTCCTCTTACGTTCGTTTTCAATAGGACTAATGTCCCATTGATTTGTTTCACCATCGTCTGAGCCAGAACTAGAACTGTTTGGTTTCAAGCTCCAGTCATTGGAAAGTGGAAAATCGATAATGATGTTGTCCAGGAAGCTCGAGAACGAGAGATGATCGTCATTTGAAGGGAAGATCGAAGACAACATGGCTAGAAAAAGTATGTATAAGGAAGAAGGAAGAAGGAAAGGGAAGGAACAATGGACAGGGCGAGGGTATTTAAAGGAAAACTATTAAGTTTGTGTAGGGTCTGCCGACGCGTTTTCTTCTTTTAATTTTGTAGTGGTAGGGCAAAGGTTAATTTTGATGATAGGGCGTTCTAAATAAGACAAAACTCGTTTTACAATACTTAACAGTACAACAACAATACACGACTCTTATCGACATCAACACATACTCTTTTTATCACCTGTTCATGTACGTACTTTAGACAAGTTGTACAACCGGTAATAATGTTTTAATAGATTTGTTTTGAAGTTAAATATTGTATCTGATTTATAAATCAATAGTTTTGTAATGTCTAAGATTTTTTATAAATTTATACTAGTAATAAATAACACTTATATATTTATAATATTCGTGCAAGCATGGTGTTATACATAATCTTTTCAATATGTATTACTAATAGATTAATATTTTGTATAAAATCATTTGAGGACCAAACTTTTTTTACATACTAAGGGACTAATCTACACCCTCCATCTTTTTTTGATCTAATGGATGAGATTAATCCCAACAATTTAAAAAACCCACTTTCATCCTTTTTTTTCAAATATTAATATCTTTCAAACCGTTAATCGTTAAGCGAAAAAAAATATGCCGTTACGACGAGCATTTAATTATCTTTCTATAGATAGGCAATTTGATATATTTTCGACAATTTTTTTTTTTCATTTTTTTACGTTTTTTTTCGTGGCCGAAAAAATCATATATGATATTACATATCATATATGATATATATGATATATCATATATGATATATATGATATATCATATATGATATATCATATATGATATTACATATCATATATGATCATATATATCATATATGATATATCATATATATCATATATGATATGTAATATCATATATGATATATATATGATATTACATATCATATATGATATATCATATATGATATATATGATATATCATATATGATATATCATATATGATATTACATATCATATATGATCATATATATCATATATGATATATCATATATATCATATATGATATGTAATATCATATATGATATATCATATATGATTTTTTCGGCTACGAAAAAAAACGTGAAAAAAATGATTTTTTTTTTTGTCGAAAGTATATCAAAATGCCCGTCTATAGAAAGATAATTAAATGCTTGTCGCGATGGTGTAATTATTTTCGCTTAACGATTAACGGTTTAAGAGATATTTAAATTATAAAAAATGGGTGAAATATTAAATGCTTTTAATCTCAACCATTGATTTCTTTTTAAATGGATGGTGGGGATGAGTCCCTTGGTATGTGAGGAATGTTTGGTTTCTAAAATAACTCGACTCATAGATTAATATTTTGTATAAAATTTTGTTGCACGAAGAATTTGGTTTTCTTTAACTGGCATAATATTTAGGTTGATCTTATTTAAAATTAACTACTGATATCATGTTCTATACATTATGCTTGTTTATTAGCACATAATGACCATTGAAAAATAATGTGTCAAACCTATATGTACAATATCGTCTATCTATTATCATCTCATAGTAACCCGTGAGTTTGTACTTTCATTTTAATATTTATATTCATGTAAATAATAATTTAAGCCATATTTAATTTTTAAACATGTGTACGCGTGTGTTAAACTTATAGAAAAGAATAATACGAGTCTTTATTGAATGCGGATAGTTAGAGAAGAATATTTTTCCGGATATCCCCACTTAATCTCATAAAGAAGAACAACATGAGTTGCTCTTGAAAAGATTTGTGTGCAAAGAACAACGTATATCATAATTGTGAGTCATAGAAATGTTGATGAGTCACACCGGTGCACACTAAACGGAATACATAAGTTGGTAATGAGAAAAGAGTGACAAAATGAAATGAAAATGAAGAGGAAATGAATATATGACAATATTCTCAGAGGGGTAAAACGGTAATTGTTCAGGGTTTGTGGTTTTGCCTTTTATTTACTTATATATTTATCCCGAGTAAATATATATACACTGGATAATTACCATTTTACCCCTTATGAGAATATTGATATATTCTCATTTCTACTTTATTTCTATTTTATTTCGTCAATCTTTACTCATTAGCAACTTACGTGTTTCGTTTAGTGTGCACCGGTGTGACCCTTCAAGATTTACATGAAGGCCAGTTGTGAAAGACTTTTTCTTTGCACATAATCCTTTCAGACTCTCACTTGTGCAAAGCAACAACACGAGAACCACTTTCACGATACGAAGAGGTTACTATCTTAATGTGCTTTAAGGTGAAACACCCTGTGACAACCTTAACTGCTTTTCAACTTCAAAAGAGACGCATTCTCAATCAAGTTCTTGACTTAGTCATTCGGAGGCATGTTGACCCTGTGTACTCTATTGGTGTTGTCCCATCTGGATCTTCTGTGGCTCGAATCAAACATCTCTATGAACAAAACTCACAACAAACAAACTCACACTTTGTATATATGAATTCTGTTAAGTTTTACAATACATGGATGCTTCTATTTATAGACATCCATTGAACATTGTGACTCCTCAGGAAAAGTCACATCCTTACATAAGTAACTACCATAACTACTATAACCACCATTCGGTTATTAACTTACATTTTGGCATAAACAGCCTCTACACTATATACAATGACATATTGACACTAACTTGACTTTAACTAATGACTAGATTAACCTTGGACTTTAACTTGAATGAGATGCAATGTGATTAATCTCACATTCTCCCCCTTAATCATATTCATCTTCATTATTCAGATCTTTAACGCCAAGCATTGTGATAAACTTGACTCTTGCTAGTACCTTTGTCAGTATATCTGTTCTTTTGAATTTCTCCACTTCATGTCAACTTGGATTAATGAATTAACATCCAATACTTCCCCTTAATTTATTAATCCATGTCTTCAACATCTTCATGTATTCAAACTCCATCATATTTTCTCTTGAACATGTTGTAGCTGTTTTCTTCTCGGTATTCTTCCAAACAAACAACTGGTTTTGGTTGTTATTTTCCTTTTGAATTCCAAGTCCTTTTCCAAAGAACTTTCTGTTTCTCAGTATACCACACTATCACATTGCTTTGTTTCCCTCTTACGTGTCTTGATTTCGTCTCCACAAACGTCTCTCAGACCTTTCTTGTTCACGGTATCCTTCCAACCCAACTGAGTCGTTCTCGATCTCCTTCCAAGTGATCTACGTTGTGTCTCTGTTTTTACTTCGAAATCTAATTCCTTTCCTTCACACAATCCTCGATACCCCTCATGGTATCCTTCACCAAACAAACAATATGTTTTTTTTTATTCCTTATCGTTATTGTCGTAACCTTGTGTCGCCTTGATGCGTTTTCCACAATAATCCTTGTGTACTCTTTCCTTCTCGGTTATACGTTCCAAACCTTTCCACAACAACGTTCACTGCTCGTGTTTTAACCCCGCGTGCTTCCTTCCCTTTGTGTCTTGTTTAACCCGGTTTCACAAAGTTTTATCCCACTCGTCTTTTACCACAAGACGTCGTGTTTTTCTTTTCCTTGTCGCGTTAACAGCAACCACTCTTGTTCCACGCTATCCTTTCAAGCGTCAAGAGTTTTCCTTTTCTCCCTTTGTGTCGCATTCCAGTGGTCCCACAAAGTCCTTTCTTCCTTTGTTGTTGCGTTCCAGCAGTCCCCAACAAAGTTCTTTTCTTCCATTGTTGTTGCGTTCCAGTAGTCCCCAACAAACTTCTTTTCTTCCTTTGTTGTTGCGTTCCAGCAATCACCCACAAAGTTTTGTCCACCAAATCATTGGTGTGTTTCTCGTCCGTATTATCCTTCCATCAATCTGTGACGAGTTCCTCTTCTTCTTCAAGAGTAGATTGAAGTTGTTTCAATTTGCAACTTCCGTTGGTTCTGATCGTGCACTATCGTCTCCAACGTATTCCAATTATTCAGGTTTATGTTTATTCTGACAACGTATTTCCACTGAATCTTCTTCCTGACGAGCGTGTGTTGTCTTTGATGAAATGCAAACTGAAACACCGGGTTTGATTCGAGCCTCTAGCTCTTGATACCACTTTTGTCCCATCCGGATCTTCTGTGGCTCGAATCAAACATCTCTATGAACAAAGCTCACAGCAAACAAACTCACACTTTTTATATATGAATTCTATTAAGTTTTACAGTACATGGATGCTTCTATTTATAGACATCCATTGAACAATTGTAACTCTTCATGAAAAGTCACATCCTTACATAAGTAACTACCATAACTACCATAACCACCATTCGGTTATTAACGTACATTTTGGCATAAACAGCCTCTACACTATATACAATGACATATCGACACTAACTTGACTTTAACTAATGACTAGATTAACCTTGGACTTTAACTTGAATGAGATGCAATGTGAATAATCTCACAGTTGGCACACGAATCACAACCTACTGACTTCATTCCCGTATAATTATAAGTAGCATTTATGAGGTGTCTTGTATGGTGCATGATGTGTCTCGCGACTACTAGTTTTAAATTTATAACACGAATTACCGGATAAAGCTAAGAACACACAGGCAAGTATGACCCTTTCGTATGTAGCTAGTTTTATTTGGTAAGCCGAGGTCGTTCACTAGAATTTGGGTGTTTTAAATTGTGAAGAATCTATGTGACAATAAGCAATAAAAAGGTGGTAATTGGTTGTCACGTCCCAAAATACCATATAAGCAACAAGTAACACTAAAATTGATGATTATGTGAATTCAATAAGATTAAAAACAATACTTGTTTGGAACTAGTATCTATTTCCATGGAGTGTATGGAGTATCGGGTAGATATTAAGCAATAGCAAACAAAATCAAATTTCATACAATTCCAATTCAATGGGTGATATCATGAAATTGCATACATCATGGTTTAGACTAACACTTCCTTTCGGCCTTTTTAATGTTATTTTAAACCAATTCATTATAAACCATTTGTTAGAAATATTAGTTTTACCAATTTGTTCATAAGAACCCTTTCGACCTAAACAAGTCCATTTAACATGTTTATTCATAGTTGTCAATTATGAAATACCAAACATATATGCGCATTAACATTTGGAACAAATAATGACAAGAAGCTCTTTCGACCCTTAAATCCGGTTATGATTCATCAACAAGTTATATCTATATTGCAAAATTCCAAACACTCCATATCGATATTCACATGATTCCAAACAAGTATAAATAAAACTAACCACTCATGTCAATCAAAGACATAAACTCATAAACTTTAGCATTAGAAAACATAATTAAAAGGTCTTACAATGATGTAAATAAGATTACAAATGATGAAGTATTGATGCCTCAAGCATTGGTGATGACTTCTTGATGTTTTGACCTCCAAATGATGATTTCTTGAACCTCCAAAGTTTCCAAGGACTCTATGGACGAATTTTGTACTTTGAGAGAGAGTAGTGGTGGTAGGAGAAGTGTTCTCTCAAGTTGGGATTAGAGAGAAATGGTGAGGGATGATGAAAACACACAAATATGGGTTCTATTTATACTCCTCTCAAGCCTAGGGTTCATCAATGCTCCAACTTGGCCAACAAGTAGCCTAGAATGGCCTAGAAACACATGGGAAGGATCTAGAATTGGCTTGTACACAAAAGTGATGAAGAATTAACGAGCCGACCATCCGATCGGTTGGGGTATCCATCCGATCGGTTGGAGAATTTGGCCACTTGAAAATTATAGATCTTTCTCTTAGCTTTCCGTGACCGCTTGAATCAAATAAATCCGAGTTCGTATGCTCAAGTTATGGCCAAAATGGTGAAGGTGTGTCGGGAACAACGAATCTTCCAATAATTCTTCGTTTGAGCTTATTTTCTTCATTTCTTTTCTCGTTTTCCCTCTTGTGCTTTATTCTTGAGTCTTTGGAGTGACAACTTGATGACTTTATCTTCTCAAATATACTCCAAGAGACTTGCTTTTGTCGAGAATTCTTCGTACATGCATAAATCTTCGTTTATTGATCATTTCTTCATCTTTTTCTTCGTTTTCCTGTACTTGGCTACAAATGAACTAGCATACACACTTTCATACGATTAAGCAAAAAAATCATATGATTCTAGCCAAATAACATGCACAAAAACCATGATAACGCTTCTAAAATCATGTTAGATATGAGCGTTATCAAACAAAATCATAAGCAAAGCCATAATTCTATATTGCAAAATACCAAACACTCCATATCAATATTCACATGATTTCAAACAAGTATAAATAAAACTAAACACTCATATCAATCAAAGACATAAACTCATAAACTTTAGCATTGGAAAACATAATTAAAGGTCTTACAATGATTGAAATAAGATTACAAATGATGAAGTATTGATGCCTCAAGCATTGGTGATGACTTCTTGATGCTTTGACCTCCAAATGATGATTTCTTAAACCTCCAAAGTTTCCAAGGACTCTATGGACGAACTTTGTACTTTGAGAGAGAGTAGTGGTGGTAAGAGAAGTGTTCTCTCAAGTTGGGATTAGAGAGAAATGGTGAGGGATGATGAAAATACACACAAATGGGTTCTATTTATACTCCTCTCAAGGCATAGAGGTCATCAATGCTCAACTTGGGCAACAAGTAGCCTAGAATGTCCTAGAAACACATTGGAATGACCTAGAATTAGTTTGTACACAAGTGGAATATTGGTAATGAAAATAACGAGCTGACCATCCGATCGGTTGCGGGCCAATACCGATCGAAAAGTCACATCCTTACATAAGTAACTACCATAACTACCATAACCACCATTCGGTTATTAACTTACATTTTGGCATAAACAACCTCTACACTATATACAATGACATATCGACACTAACTTGACTTTAACTAATGACAAGATTAACCTTGGACTTTAACTTGAATGAGATGCAATGTGATTAATCTCACAGTTGGCACACGAATCACAACCTACTGACTTCATTCCTGTATAATTATAAGTAGCATTTATGAGGTGTCTTGTATGGTGCGCATCTGCTGATTATATTGGTTCATTTTCGTGGTCGGTCTCTAAAACTTGAATTAGTGGTTACACATATTTCGACAGTGATAGTAAAAAATGTCTAGAATAGGTGTCGTGTGCTAAAATATAGGGTACTAAATGGTAAAGTTTTAGCTACACAAGATATATATATATATATATGCGGCATACATCAATTCTTTGTATCGTTTCATTACTTTCTGTACTACTTATAATTCGTGTTTGTATTTTACTTATGACATTCCCAAATGGAAAATGGCATCACAGGAGCAATCCCAGAATGTACTTCAACCTAAGACAAGTGTGGCAACCCCTGCAGAGCCTAAAATTGACAATTTTAAGGAACCTGAAGCGGAAAAGGAATCATTAAAATTTGTTGAAGCAAAGCGATCCGCAAAGGAGAAGGTAGTTACACAAACATCCATGGACTATCAACAGGTTCTCAAGTATCCAATCGTCACTGAAGCAGCGATAAAATTAATCTCACAAGAGAATACATTAGTTTTTATGGTTGATATACGTGCTGACAAGAAAGACATTAGGAATGCCTTTGAGAATATGCTTAAGATCAAGACCAAGAAAATTAATACATTGATCAATCACGATGGCACTAAAATGGCTTTCATACAATTGTCAGCTGATAACCAGGCTGCTACTGTCGCCAAGAAACTTAAAATTTTGGGTTAACTATTTATTTGTTCTATGAAGACTAGAATTTTGTATGAAGACTAAATTTTTGTGTTCGTTAAGGATTAATGTTGTATATGTTGGAATATTAGAATCATACATTTATAAACTAATAACCACATAATGAACATCAAAGCATGCACAGCGGATTAGATCTACAATAACATATAATTAATTAACTAAAATTAAATAAACGCGTACCTTTTGATTCCTAGCAAGAACAAGGAAACACGTGCTCCAAGAACAATATAAACCCTAACTAGGGTTTAGGATAGATCGATCTAAGGAAGGATCGAATAGGGCAAATCACAACAAGCTAAAGTAAGCTTGTTACTCGTTCTTGTACACACATAATACTAGCTTTTCAATGGGAAAAGCTCGGTTATTGATCACAAACACTACCAACACTTGTATTGTAGTAAATTCGGCAAACCCTAGGTGTTAGGGTGGTGATGGCCGATCGACTACAAGAAGAGGAGAGGAGAAAGAAGTTGGTTTTTGCTTGGAACAAGATTAGGGATTAATGAACACAATGGGATTGTATTTATAGGCACCCGGTTTTCTTGTTCCCCACTCCAAGGCATCGACCCATAACCCTAAAGGGGAGGGCCGGCCTATTCTAGATCCATGGGAGGGATCTAGATCCTTCTTTCTTTCTTTTCATTATTAGTCCTTTAACAACCGTTATTGCTAACTCCGTTAAGTACTAACAACCGTTAAGTATTGTTTGTGAAATGAATAAATAAAATATAAAATATATTTAATTTATTCAAACCATTGAAACTCTTATGTATTGTGTGCAATCCCGAGTCTCGGGTTCGAAACCGGACATACAAATATTAATTTATATCCACAAACTCTAACAGCTCCCACTTGGATATTCATTAATATCGTAATGACATGGGCTAGTCTAGCTTAACAGATCCCAATGCCCCCAGATCGAATCGAGTATGGTTTTCCTGGAAAAAACCACGTGATGATATTATCATCATACTTATCATTTTGTTTCTAATACTGCGTTAATATGGATATGAATCTAGGTCATTCCATAATTAACAATTTTTGTTTCTCGTTATTAATAATTGATCAAGATTACCAAAACATCTGAACGTCTTCCAGATAGACTTAGAGTACGGCCGTACAAACATTTTGTCCATCCTACGAGGGGCCCAACAGTATTATACTTCAAAACAAATTTGAAGGAACAAATCCTTTATTGACTACGAGCGTGACCCTCGAACTTTGCATCACCTCCGAAAATAGCCCTTATAACCACCTTTTACGGATAGCGTTAGACTATCTTACAGAAAATGAGCTACATCCTTGGCAGTCACCTGGTATCTCATGTTTGAGGATAAATATTCATGATTTACTTAAAGACGACGATCCATAAAGTAAAATCATGTGTTTGGGATAAGTCCTATATTCAATTTATCCAATATTGAATACCATGTGATATTGGTATCTCAACCTTACAGTACATTCTACCAATTCTCACATTTGTCTTTATTTAATGATATTCACCTATCATTAACCGACAACGGACAATTTAGAATAACATAAGTTATTCACGGATTTAAACATGCAAATATAGGATACAATATTATAAATGAGAATAAACGTTATCCACACTTTATTTCATTAAAATAATAATTGCTTTAATATCCCTTATCCAAATACTAACTAGATCAATGCATGATAATTTCCATTAATTAATTATGCCACAAGTCATGACCACCATACTTGTTGACAAGGCATAAATCAACTAATTTTGATCTATCAGAATTTTGAGAATACTTATTTCAGGAATGAAATTCTTGTATGTGTGCTTTCATCTATCTAGATATTGACATATACTCCATAGATTGTGTGACATCCTCATGCACTAATTTATGACAATTAAACTACCAAACCTTTGTAGTTAAAGTATTCTAATTCTTTATGTATAATGCAACTATGCTCATATTGAGCATAACTAGTATACATGGTCTCCTAATAAGGATGAGCTCCCACCATGACTAGTATTGAGTGTCATCTCAATCTTACTAGCATCATTGTATCTTAACAACAATATGCTCTTCAAAGTTCCTGTAAACTTTAATATCCATCGTGTAATGTTTGACATCTACAAATCCTTCAAGATTTGTCAACTATATCAATCATTCAACAATATGCCATATGGTTCATATTTAGAATTTTGGAGCAAATCCAGGCTGAGGATGTAAATTCTAAACCATATCCATTACACTTTACTATCTAATAATCACAATTGGATATTAATGTTGTCAATCATCTTTTATTCAAGCATGATACAACAAGCAACATGATTTACATGAATAATCCTTTCGTCAACCTTAGATTTTATTCATGTCATATCTTTTTAAAGATATGTTTCTATCTAGTCCTTCTAATAGAATATTATGTTCTTTTAGAATCAATTATTTACCGCTTATGTTTATGATAATAAACATATATTCCAAGGTTTTATTTTCTAAATCTCTACGTGAAGTCTTATTCCAAACTAAGACTTAACATTTAATGTTAACGTCAATGGAATGTTACTTCCCATATGTTATTCAACATATATGAAATAAGAAAGTAAATACATCACTCCCACTAGCTTTCAGGAATATTAAGAAATATCTTGTAGATAGCAAGATTCACGTATAGGAGGTGGAGGAAACACGATAAAAACGAACTAAAGATTAAACATTGAATATTCGGTTTATTGATTGCCGAGGTGTGTATGTTTTTTAAAGAGAGAATTAAAGAAAACACACACACCTCATGTGTTACAAGTGAATCCCCAACCCTCCTAGTGTTGACATAGGAGGGTATTTATTACAAGACTACAAGTTCTAACTTAGCAATATGACTAAACTAGTCCTTGTACTTTGAATGCTATTGCAATTCCCACATATGACAAAACTTTAAAGCTAACAATCTCTCCCCAAAGTGAAGTCATATGGGAATTTCTTACAATGTTCCCTACAAGTAAAATTCAATACAAAAACATGAGAAAGATCTTCAAACTTCATTACTTCGTTCAGCTTGCATAATCTTCTCAGCCGCCATTTCTTTACTTGCAGACGAACTAAGTGAGCAAATCTAATTAGGGTTTAATTCAGAGTGCCCTGAGTGCTCTCCCCTAATTAGTGCTCTCCCCCAAACTGACAACCTCATATTTTGAATGCCCTGAGTGCCCTGCAGTTCGGGGGAATATGGTATCAACATCTTTATCTCACCCATGAGAGATCAGCCTGTACATTTCTCTCCCCTGCTGGTTACGATTTATCGGAATCAGCATACTGATGTGTACGTGAAATACAAACTGGAAGCCCTTTATCAGGAATCATATCAGCCCGTGAGAAGATGTCGATATACCCAATCTACCTCCTGTAAAAACAACGGCTTCATGTAGTGACTACTGATGGAGAAAACCCACTATGACGAACTTGAGACTGAAGTAGAATAACCCAAACTTGTGACTTAAACTTGCACTGTTGTATGACTAAGTACCTATACTGAGCACTACAACGTAACTCCTTAAAGCATAGGTCGTTTCATATACCCATCCAACCTTCCTTAATAGTATATGAACATCTCTTGAATTATCCACATCTTTGTGTGACACTGAGTACTACAACGTATCTCCTTTAAGTGATAGTTAACTAGGTCTTCGTCCGTCCACCCCTTGACCTATGAAAACTAGATAAATCAAGACTTAATCATCGAATGCTCTGTGAGCCGTTTAAGATCGAGCAAGGATCTCGAAGAATCATGCATCCAACCAACTGCAAAAAGGGACCAATTGCGAAAAAGTTCAACCAATTGCGAAAGGGTCAGATTTGCGATATCTTCAAGATACTAAGTACACGCACCCGTGATATTCCACTTCAACTTCAAATAAGTAACAATGAATCATCATCCTTGTAGTCACAGTTGATAACAATCAACAATCAATATATAGCCATTGTCATTTGATTGTGAATCTTGATCAGGATCTTTTTGGCTATACGTTGTAGGATTTGAGGATGTATACTAGAAATATCATTTGTGATTTTGTTGTGAAATATGCCATAAAATGACATTCTAGTGATGCTGGAAAAATTTGAGTTTAAGAAATTTTTACGCCAAAAATTCCCGAAAAATTCGAATTTTGGCCAAAAAATTTGAATTTTAGGCCAAAATTTTCACTCTTGTACCAGAATTTGAATCTCGCGTAAAAATGGACCGTTAAGTCTCCTGTGAAAATTAAATTTTACTCAACTTTTCTCGCCAAAAAACTTTTTTTTTTTTTTTTTTTTTTTTTTTTTTTTTTTTTTTTTTGGCAATTGCGATAAGGTTGTCCGATATCTGAATTGGGAAAAGATCTCGGATAAAAGCTGATTTGCGATATCTGATGAAGTTGATTTGCGATAAAGGCTGGTGATGGACCAATTGCGATAAAATTATCGCAAATGGAATTGCGATAAGCCTTTTCCAGCTTCAATTGCGATAAAATACTTCAGCCTGAATTGCGATAAAAGTCCAGTTTCTGAATTTCGACAAAAATGTCAAGTTCAATTTCGATAACTATCGCAATCTTATACAAGATTGCGATAAACCATGCAGAATTGCGATAACTCGCTGAAGTTTCTGAATTGCGATAATTCGCACATTTACCAACTTCTTTGACTTTATCTTTACATGCCCACTTGCAACCTTATCTTGCAAGATATTTCCTGACAACTTTCACCAACTAGTACTGACTTTCACCAACTCTAATAATTCAAACTTTATCAATAATATCCAAAAACAACTTTTACAAAATCTTCTTGAATTTTTTCGATCAAAACACCTAGAACACCAAATATTCCAAGCGTTAAATGCAAGATACAACAAGAAAACTATGAAATCTTCACAACCCAACTCGTTAAATCACTAACTAACACAACCTTGAACCTTGATTTTTGCATACGATTCCGAGATAAACACCAAAGGGTCACGTTTTTATGACACAAAAATGCAACAGTTGGGTTCATTTAAACGTAAATCGAACACAAACTAGATAGAACACACCATAAATCACATTTTGTACCTAAAAAACATCACGTTATGCCTAGAATCTCCCAGGTTCGCTCATGATACCAATTGTAGATAGCAAGATTCACGTATAGGAGGTGGAGGAAACACGACAAACACGAACTAAAGATTAAACATTGAATATTCGGTTTATTGATTGCCGAGGTGTGTATATTTTCTAAAGAGAGAAGTAAAGAAAACACACACACCTCATGTGTTACAAGTGAATCCCCAACCCTCCTAGTGTTGACATAGGAGGGTATTTATTACAAGACTACAAGTTCTAACTTAGCAATATGACTAAACTAGTCATTGTACTTTGAATGCTATTGCAATTCCCACATATGACAAAACTTTAAAGCTAACATATCTTATTTTAATTATCAATCAAAACTAGATTTAATAACTAAAAATAAGTATATCTTCTAGATGCATACATTAATCCATTTTCAAATGATTTGCATTTTGTATACTTCTAAAGATTATTTGAATTCAAAAACTCCTTTCAATTACTTTTCGTCCTCGCTCAAGTAATTATTAAAGAAAGAGTTTTGATATTCTATTATTAATTTCATATAAATGGAACTAATAATGATAATGATAATCTTTATGTGCTTAGAAAGAATTTCAATCACATTTAATTGCTTAAGTGTGATTGATAATCTTTTCACACATTAAACATGTATACAAATTTGTGCATTATGATTTCTACACAAGAATTTAAATCTCTATGATTTTCATTTCTATTTTAGAAATTCATTTCCATTCTATAGTGTTACTATAGAGTTTAAGATTAACTACGTTTCCAAACTAGTTATCTTTTTGGACTGCATCTTATTATTCATAGTATGAGTAATTTGCCAAATAAACATTTGCAATTTATTAACAGGCATACCATGATCCTGTAACTCATAACCCTCAACATATTCTACAAATATTTGAGATACCCTTGCGGATCTATGAATAAGAATTCCATCATCTTGAGATTTAACACTGACATGTTAAATCCTCATTATGATTTTGCTAGCGTATTTAGAAGATTATGTATCTTGTAATTTTATCTTTTGAAGATAAAACTCCCACTCGCCTTTTGCAATTTATAGATTACCTTTAAATGCTTAGCAAATAGAGCAACTCAACGTTGTTCTCTTTTTGGGAATTTACAAATACATATTGACAGTTCCTAACCTTAATTTGTTAATAACCTACTCACAAATAGTTTAACAAATTCTGAACTTCAATTTTAAAACTTAATGTGATTAATCACATGCCATAATAAACGGTGTCTTATTTAATGTTCTAGGTTGGAGTCTAATTGAGTATATCCTTTCCATACTCAATTTCTAATCTTGATATCCTTTTGGAAGAATAGAAGATATAGTTATCTCAAATCAAACAATATATCAAGAGTTTGATTTTCCTAATTGAACATACCATAAATACTATGTATTTCATTAGGATTAATATTGTAAGTCTTTCTTACAATATGTAAGATAAATATATTTCGTTTTTGGCTTACCTATTTACCAACTAAATCAATTTAATGGTACAATAGATTTCCAAGCCAATTGCATGCTTTATAACATAAGTACTTCTGATCAAGTCACTTTATGTCTATGTCTTACCAAGAAGACATAACTGTTATAATCCCAATTTTCGTTATAAGTCATTAATCAACTTAATGACTCCTTGTACATGTCTTAATTAAAAACATAACAAGTTAACGTCTTACTTTATTATAAGTCTTATAGCAATAAAAGACTTCATATTTATATCTTACAATATAAACATGTATAACTAAAGTAATTATGAACACCACAACTTGGTTTCAATAGTATTTCAAGTTAATTTATTACTTCATATATTTATGTCATTCCAAGAATACATAAACATCTAAATATGAAGTAGTATAAGATTACTTCATTTATTTATGTCATTACAACAATACATAAATATTTACATTTGAAGTAGTCTTATTACCATATCGACACTTGTTCTAATAATTATCTAATTTTAGAAACTTGTAAATTAACATAGTTTTATCACATCAGCCGAGGCTGCTAATAATAAAAGTATGTAATTTACCTTGTCATTAATATCTAGTAATGAAAGTAGATATTAACTCCAAGTGTTCTATTATTAGAATGTGTTTAAAACACATTAGAACATTGGTCTCTTACTTTACAGTCAAGAGAAACCTTCAATTCATATTTCTTTATGTTGTTGCTTGCACACAATAAAGATTTCTCCCACTTGTGCATGGAACAACATCACGTATCAGATAAACAACACGTCAATAGTTTGCTTATTTGATCAATATGATTGTGTCATAGATGTAAGTAGATATAGAATCACCTCGTTTAGTAAGGAAACGTACACGACTATCCTTAATACCACAAGTGTCTATAATTGGAAAGTATTTATCCCAAGAGATTCTAGAGATAATCTGGGTTACTACCAAGACTTGTAGCTCCCACTGAATTTAAGATCACTACATGAACTCATTATTCAGTAATTACAACACAATGCTCCCACTGGGTTTGACAACATTGTAAGTGTTGCATAACCAGTAAAAGCAAATAGCGTGCTGTTTACTTTCCTACACCTTTATCCCTTACGTAACGTTAGTAAGGTACTTCAAAGAATGTATTCTACTTTGTGAATGATGGAATATCCATCAATGCAATTAACTTGAAAGAATTGGGTATGCAATTTCTTCCTTAGTTAGGTCTACCATCCCCATCATGAAATGTAGCACCTTTAAATGGTTAAAGCATAACAACTAGATCAAACATTCTAGTTTGCCTTTTACCAATTATGCGGTAATTAGTCTAGCTTCTAAATTAATAACTCCTACACGTGCAATTTCTACAAAATTTGCCATGAGTTATTTCTTAGAATTTAGACAATTCTAATTTTCCTATTATACCTTTCTCATTCATGAAAAGAAATAGGATTAAGTCTTACTCTTTACACGGAAAGTAGACTCGGTTTATTCTTTTCAGTAAAAATTGACTCTATCCAAAACCCCTACGGGTGTAGATCAATTTACTACTAAAAGAATGTCCCATATTTACGGTTTTAACGTTGCATTAAATACATTAAAAGAATTTTCAAAATTCAATTTTAGTATTTTTGATAATAACTTTTCAAGAAAATTAAACACCCACGGTAAAAATAAAATTTCACCATTTAATTTTCATTGAAAAATAAGATCCAAATTGACGTCATTTCATTACATCAGCTGAGGCTGCTAGCAATGAAAGTACTCAATAAGGTACGGGTCAATCCCAATTGCCAATATCCAATTGCAATTCCTAGAATCATGGGACTTACATATTATGCCAACCTCAGTTGCAAATGTAAGCATGTTTCATCCCCAAATCTTTATGCCTTGACGCCGTTCCATTACATCAGCTTTGGCTGCTAGTAATGAAAGTGCTCAATTAAGTTAACCAACTTAAGAAACTGTAAATTGACGTCGTTTCATCGCATTCAGCTTTGGCTGCTAGCAATGAAAGTACTCAATTTACCCTTAGACAACCACCCTTTGAACATCAACATTCAGCTTTGGCTGCTAGTGATGTAGGATGAAACCTTAGGTGTTCCTTTTTGTAGTTGGATGGCATATTACTTAAATTTTAAGGGAGATGTCATGCATTCATCTTTGTATCATATGTTTTCTACAAAAAAACTGTTTACTCATTTGCAGCTTAAATCAACAAAATTTAATTGATGGCGTTGAGAAACTTACAACATTGCCTTAAGATGCTTCGTACTTTTTCATGGTGTACTTGGTAAGTCTATTATTGACGCACAGGCGAGCGGAGGGGCAAACGTCCGCCGAAGCTAATTAAAAACGCGCCCCTTTCGGATGACAATTTAATGTCAAGCCTCCTTATACCCACTTTATAGTTTGTCAATAATAGGTCCGCCGCTTCGACCACTTTTGTACAGTCGCATCAATCAATTAAAACTTTAAGATTTAAAGCTTAAAATATTTATGTAGTAAATTATTAATTGCTAGTCTCGCCTGGGAGCAAATTATCGTGTGAACCGAACCACTGTTGGCACATAAGACTTGGCAATTAAATAGTTTACTACAAAGGTTTCATAGTTATTAGGTTCATTTATTTTTTATTTAAAAAATTACCCTCTTTGATGTTACAATCCATAATAATTAAACACAAAGAACAAGTAATTAAAAAAATAAAATAAACACTCAATAACACATATATGATCATTAACAATATCATATAGCCACATGCAAACCTTTTTGATAAATCCTATTAATTATCTATGTGAATTTTTAATGTATCTAATTAATAAAACTCCCATTGGTTTTCGAGCTCATTGTATCCAATGGACCACAGACGCCAAATAACTTGGTCGTGTAATTTTTAATTAACTAGATACCACATTGCATATAACCAATTAATTAATATATTTAATTAGGGTCTTCCCTAATTTTAGATTTATCTTAAAACATGTAGCAAATTAAACACATAACATTTCATGACAAAACATGCAAGATTTTGTCATGGATTTCATATAGCACTTAAAATCATGTATCACATATTTACAAGCCTATATAATATGCAATCTTTAATTAATGACATCACATAAGGTATTCATTAATTAATCCTTAAAATTGCATGCAATCCTAGGGTTTCTACAAGTTTTCTACAAAAACTAAAACCCTAAAAAATTAAATATGGGTGTCGACCCAAATAAAAAATTAGGGTTTGAAAATTAAAACCCTAGAACAATCATGATTGCATGTTATCTATTCAAACAAGATTCAATTTTAAGGTTTTTAGTAATTAATTACATGTTAAAAACGGGCTCATGATGCCACTGTTGGAATATTAGAATCATACATCTATAAACTAATAACCACATAATGAACATCAAAGCATGCACAGCGGATTGGATCTACAATAACATATAATTAATTAACTAAAATTAAATAAACGCGTACCTTTTGATTCCTAGCAAGAACAAGGAATCACGTGCTCCAAGAACAATATAAACCCTAACTAGGGTTTAGGATGGATCGATCTAAGGAAGGATCGAATAGGGCAAATCACAACAAGCTAAAGTAAGCTTGTTACTCGTTCTTGTACACACGTAATACTAGCGTTTCAATGGGAAAAGCTAGGTTCTTGATCACAAACACTACCAACACTTGTATTGTAGTAAATTCGGCAAACCCTAGGTGTTAGGGTGGTGATGGCCGATCGACTACAAGAAGAGGAGAGGAGAAAGAAGTTGGTTTTTGCTTGGAACAAGATTAGGGATTAATGAACACAATGAGATTGTATTTATAGGCACCCGGTTTTCTTGTTCCCCACTCCAAGGCATCGACCCATAACCCTAAAGGGGAGGGCCGGCCTATTCTAGATCCATGGGAGGGATCTAGATCCTTCTTTCCTTCTTTTCATTATTAGTACTTTAACGACCGTTATTGCTAACTCCGTTAAGTATTGTTTGTGAAATGAATAAATAAAATATAAAATATATTTAATTTATTCAAACCATTGAAACTCTTACGTATTGTGTGCAATCCCGAGTCTCGGGTTCGAAACCGGACATATAAATATTAATATATATCCACAAACTCTAACAGTATATAACCAAAGCAATCGAGGATGAGGATAAAGAGCATGCAAGTTAGCATTTATTACGAAACTTATCTGTTATAGATCTTGGTCTGGCTTAGTCTTCGTGTTTATCATGTTGGTTATATTATTAAGCACATTTGCAAATTGTTTCTATAAATTCAAGAAATGCATGCTTAGAGATAATGTGAAGTTTGTACTCTATTGACTGAAGTATTAGCTTATGTTTTGATGATGCTAAGGTTAATTGGAAGACTATATAAACAGGTATGTCAAAATAGATAAGTACAAAAGTGAAATAACACAAAGGCTTTTGGTTGTTGGGAAAGTAGTTGTGAGGAGAAAATGAATCCCAATTTTACCGGAAGAGGATCTACAATGATATAAGAGAAAGGTTGGATCAAGTGGTTAACACCTTTGCTTCTGGAGACAGAGGTCAAGGTTTCGATCCTCATCCCTTGCAATGCCGGAGGTCCTTTTATACCCTTGATAGAACCGGAAGTAGCCTCTCTACCTTAGGTAGGGGTAAAATTGTCTACGTCTCAACGTCCTCCATAGCCCGTGAAAGACGGTATTGAGAGTTACTTTACTTTACTTTTAGGATCTGCAATTATAATGGAGGATCTTCTTTTCTTTTGGTGATCCAACATCTATTCAGGTTTGTTTCCTGGAAATTGCCAAATGGATATAAAGCTAGGAGCAATCAACCTTAAGAATTGTTAACAGTTGACTTACATTTGTAAGCATTGACTAATCGTAATGTCGCCTTACTGATCTTTGCGATGGAAACATAAACAGTTGGAATGTGTCCATTAACTGTAATTGTATGTACTTTAGAAGGATGTATTCAAATTTTAACTTCCAAGCAAAACATTATACTAGCAGGACTTGAACTTTTTGTATCCGTTTGACATTAAGTTTAACAAAAGTTCTACGTTTCTAAGTACATAGTACTGTTTATCTTTGTGTTATTTGCGACCACACTTTATATTCTGGATACTATAGCCAAGTACAGTGGTCACATATACTATTTACCGTCTCTTGTTAATTTCCGAATAGATCACTATATACTATTTACCATTTAGTTCAATCCAGTTTTACGTTTACCCTAACAGAATTCTGTAGCTCAATCAATCTGCTGCCTGTTTACCCGAACTTTTTTTTTTTTTTTTTTTTTTTTTTTTTAAGACTGAAAATGGAAAACTAGAACCAACTATCACACAATGCAAAAACGTGGTAGTATAATTTATTGGATCCAAATTATAAAGGTATATTAGACTATTTGAAAGTAAATTGTGGCTCCTACATCTACAATGAAATTGTAGTCCTTTTTTGCCTTTTATTTTGTATTCATAAAGAAAAGATGTTAACAAAAGAAGCTGAATTATTTTGACCAGAGCTCTGGTTCTGTTAAGGTTCAGGCACCAAATCTTATTTATATCTTTTTCTTTAGAGTTCAATATATGCATTATAATTCAAATCAACACGACACACAAAATTTTTATTGCTATGAGGATCATGTCTAGTGATTGATATATATGCTTTAGGAGATGTTTCATTAAACCACTCATGTGCACAAACTCTACAACAACCTTTTGTGTCGATATTTACTGTTCGACAAAAGTGCTATACCAAAAGCATAATGATAATTATGTTCGACTGTGTAAACGTGCATGGATGTTATCTACTACAGAGCCGGAAAATGACTTAAAGACACGTTATTAGAAATTTAAGCTTCATAATTTTCAAAAGGTCATTTCTTTTTTTTCTTTTGACTCGTTTCTACGTAAATTTTTTCCAAGGATTGTTAGAAAAGTCATACCTTATCAACATCTTTAAGGATTTCTGTAGTGTAAAAATGTTTACCTCAAATTTTAAATAAGAAACTTCTGTGATGCATGTACGTAGACATGAAATTCCTTAGAGACCATGACCATATCGACATGGGGCGAAACTGGGCCATGTAATATTTTTTTATTTCTGAATTTGTAACTAAAATTTGCTGGTTGAGTTCAGATTAAAAATTACGTAATAATGTATGCTTTCATGACTTCATACATATTTTTTAAAAGTATAACTCATTGCTCATTAGTGAACTTCAAAATTCCAGCAATGTATGCTTATTTGGGAGATGCAGAAATCAATAATTAAAGTTGTGCTACCCATAACCCATCTGTGTTGGTCGAGAGCTTGTTTCGCAACAACCGGTTAGCGTTTACAATCTTCTCTAACTGCTACTTTTTTAACGCTAACATTCAAATTCTAACACTACTTTTACTTCACTTTAGCTATAACTGCATCACCAAACGTTTTTATATACAACTAATAACTGCCACTTACTGCTTACACCGACTACTTTTTTCCGCCAAAATAGCCTTGATCTGAAATTAGTGAGCTTAGAATACACACAAACTTCGTATTTGGTTGTGTATGCAAAAATACAGTTCTACAAATCTCATATAGTATAATTTTATACTAACTATAGATCGTGTAAACTGTACACTGCCGACGCTAAGTACAGAGTTAAAATAGTATGGAACGTAACCGATTAGGATTTAAAGACATATAAAATAAATATTGAAAAATAAATTACGTTACTTTCACCTTTTTGCTTGCCTCTCCTAAACTTTAAAGTTCCTTTGTTGTTTAATCTTGATGTACGTGTTTGCACATGGATGATACATTTAGGGAAATTTTTCTTTCAAAAGTAATCCCTCCTTCCCGAACAAGATATCCACATTTTACTTCTTGTCTAAAGTATATATATCATGGTTGTTAAGATCCCGATCTTTATCGTAGGATTTTGCGATTTTACAATACTACATAGCAAAAACGATCCCAATCCTACGTATGATCTTTGCAAGCATAAGATCTTATAGGATCTTGACCATAGAATCTTAAGATCTAATCCGATCCGATCTTACTTTTCTCGAACAACAAACTAAAAAACTACAAAGTTATGGATTATCTTTTAAAAACTTTAAAAAACAACATGTTAACCTTCTAAAAAAATCAATAATCATAATTTAAAACAACATTTTCATGAAATATTCTTATTATTTTGTGTTTATGATATATACTAATTTGTAGATTTGTATATTATTAAGAAAGTTATTAAGAAAATAGAATAATCGTAGGATCTTCCGATCCCGATCCGATCTTACGATCACGATCTTGCAAAGACGAAAACGATCCTGAGTAGGATCTCGATCTTGAAAACGTTGATATATATGGCCTCTAAGATTGATTGGAAATTTGGAATATCATTTGATTGACTTAACCGATAGTATGTATATGAGTTCGAACACCACACACACAATTCCAATCGTGCAAAGTCTCCCTGTCAGAATAATGTGTCTAACTAATACTAAGATTAATTTGTAATAACAAAAGTCTAATCCTTGATCTCTCAGCAACGGGAATAATTAAGCAGTGATTTACTTTTGTTTACGAAAATCCAAAATCTCATCGCATGCGCATCCAATGTACAAAATACATAGAGCATAAAACAAACAAAAACCACGGTGCAATTCGAAACAAAGACCATATATAGTAAAGCACAAAACATAATTTACATTAAAAGTTCAATTAGATACCAGGAAATAGTTTCTAGATCCCAAAGGGTTTTCCAGAAGTCACCATATTCTAATAATCATATAGAATAATAATAATAATAATAATAATAATTAAAAAAAAAAAAAAAAAAAAAAAAAAAAAAAAAAAACATTAATATTCTCTTTACTTACTAAGCTCCTGCCTCTTGATATAATATATCAGAAAGGGTGAGATAATGACTAGCTCATGCACGTAATTATGTTTTTATCGAACGTATATATGGACTATAATGTGATTAATGATGGTAAGTTTTGCTTATTGATGTTATTATTGCATGGCCATGCAGATGGTACGTGGTTGAGCTCCGGGACAACTAATAGTTGGTTCAAAATGCATAATTTTTGTTGAAGCATCAATAACTCCGATCTGAGTCTCTCATTTTCTCGACAAACGAGTTGTCCATTATGGTTCACAAATTGTAACCGGTTCATAAGTTCTTGGACACCCGCCTTATATTGGGACACTTGGTTCTTTAGATCCTCCAAGTGCTTTTGTTTTTTCATTCGTGACCGCTTAGCAGAATCTCTATTTGACATCAAGCGTTTCCTCTTACGTTCGTTTTCAATAGGACTAATGTCCCATTGATTTGTTTCACCATCGTCTGAGCCAGAACTAGAACTGTTTGGTTTCAAGCTCCAGTCGTTGGAAAGTGGAAAATCGATAATGATGTTGTCCAGGAAGCTCGAGAACGAGAGATGATCGTCATTTGAAGGGAAGATCGAAGACAACATGGCTAGAAAAAGTATGTATAAGGAAGAAGGAAGAAGGAAAGGGAAGGAACAATGGACAGGGCGAGGGTATTTAAAGGAAGAAAAAGTATGTATAGAAAAAGTTTGTGTAGGGTCTGCCGACGCATTTTCTTTTTTTAATTTTGTAGTGGTAGGGCAAAGGTTAATTTTGATGATAGGGCGTTCTAAACCAGACAAAACTTGTTTTATAATACTAAACTGTAAAACAACAATAAACGACTCTTATCGACATCAACACATACTATTTTTATCACCCGTGTGCATGTACGGACTTTAGACAAGTTGTACAACCGGTAATAATGTTTTAATAGATTTGTTTTGAAGGTAAATATTGCACATGATTTATAAAATCAATAGTTTTGTAATGTCCAAGATTTTTTATAAATTTATACTAGTAATAAATAACACTTATATATTTATAATATTAGTGCAAGCACGGTGTTATACATAATCTTTTCAATATGTATTACTAATAGATTAATATTTTGTATAAAATTTTGTTTCCTGAAGAATTTGGTATCTTTAACTGGCATAATATTTAGGTTGATCTTATTTAAAATTAACTACTGATATCATGTTCTATACATTATGCTTGTTTATTACTCCCTAATGACCGTCCCAAAATTATTGTCCCCCGACAAAAAACACATTCTTTTAGAAAAATGTCACTATCACTACTTTCTCTCTCTTACTTTTTTGTCAAATGACAAGTTTACCATTAAACAATTAATTAACATTTCTTTAAAGTTTGTAATATTAATTTCAACCAAGGGTAATATAGTAAACTTTAACAAACTCCATTACCTATTCACTTTCTATTTTTGGTATGGGACAATAATTTTGGGACGTCCAAAAAAGGAAAAAGGGACAATAAAATTGGGACGGAGGGAGTAGCACATAATGACCATTGAAAAATAATGTGTCAAAGCTATATGTACAATATCGTCTATCTATTATCATCTCATAGTAACCCGTGAGTTTGTACTTTCATTTTAATATTTATATTCATGTAAATAATAATTTAAGCCATATTTAATATTTAAACATGTGTACGCATGGGTTAAACTTATAGAAAAGAATAATACGAGTCTTCATTGAATGCGGATAGTTAGAGAAGAATACTTTTCCGGATATCCTAACTTAATCTCATAAAGAAGAACAACATGAGTTGCTCTTGAAAAGATTTGTGTGCAAAGAACAACGTATATCATAATTGTCAGTCATAGAAATGTTGATGAGTCACACCGGTGCACACTAAACGGAATACATAAGTTGGTAATGAGAAAAGAGTGACAAAATGAAATGAAAATGAAGAGGAAATGAATATATGACAATATTCTCAGAGGGGTAAAACGGTAATTGTTCAAGGTTTGTGGTTTTGCCTTTTATTTACTTATATATTTATCCCGAGTAAATATATATACACTGGATAATTACCGTTTTACCCCTTATGCGAATATTGACATATTCTCATTTCTACTTTATTTCTATTTTATTTTGTCAATCTTTACTCATTAGCAACTTACGTGTTTCGTTTAGTGTGCACCAGTGTAACTCTTCAAAATTTACATGAAGGCCAGTTGTGAAAGACTTTTTCTTTGCACATAATCCTTTCAGACTCTCACTTGTGCAAAGCAACAACACGAGAACTACTTTCACGATACGAAGAGGTTACTAGCAAAACATTCAAGTACCCAACTCACGGAAACCGATTCAATACCCACTTAGTGATTTACAAAAACTTCAGCAACAACTCAGCTGAGTTTAGGTATATGACTATGTCGCTTCGCACTTTGCGATATTTCAGAAAGTACTAGACATAAATTTGTTAATCTCGAAGTAGTTTCTTCCATTCTTATTACCGTGAATGATTTGTCTCGCATAGTGTTTGTTGGAGTTATATAATCATAACAAGTATATTATAAACCTAAATAACATAGAGCACGCAACAGAAGACTTAAACATAATATGCATATAATTAATTAACCAAAACATCCAATAAGCATACCTTTTAGTAATCCAAGCAATCAAACGATCAAGAAACTCAAACCCTAATAATTTAGGGTTTATAAAAATCGATTACACCTTAATCGATTTGGGAAAAAGCCAAAATCCAAATTAGGATTTATCTAAGGTCTTGTACACGCGTATTGATAGCGATTCAATACGAATGCTAGGTTCTTGATCACAATAGAATAACCAAACACTTTTGTTACGCTCAAGGTCAATTGCAAATCCCTTCGTGAGGCTTTGCTCGTCGAACAAGGAGTAAGAGGGGAGAAGAGAAGAAGTTTGGCCTTCTATGGAGATTAAGTGTACCAAAGAATGAATACATGGGGATGTATTTATACTATATGCTAGAATCCAAGTTTACAAAGGGATCTCCCTTGTTCGGCTGATTACAAGCCCAAGAGAGGGTTTCTAGAACCTTCTCTTGGCTTGTTTCATTTTCTTCGTATCCCTTTAATATTTAACGTCCATTAGTCAATTTCGTTAAGTATCTAACGTCCGTTAGTCGTTACTGTGAATTAATACTTAGAACATAAAATTTTATATTAAATTATTAGACATTGAATCTCATACGCAATGCGTGCAATCTCATAGTCTCGTGTTCGAATCCGGTCATACGTATATTAAATATATCCACAAACTAACAGTGTTCTCAAACACTTGTCAGTTAGAGAAGTTTGTAAACGCTAACCGGTTGTTGCCAAACAAGCTCTCCACCAATACAGATGGGTAAATGGGTAGCACAACTTAATCTTGATTTCTGCATCTCCCAAATAAGCATACATTGCTGGGATTTGGAAGTTTACTAAATGAGCAATGGGTTATACTTTGCAAAAATATGTATGAAGTCATGAAAGCATACATCATTAATTTTTAAACTGAACTGAACCAGCACATTTTAGTTACAAATTCAGAAATACTCCGTAATAAAATATTACATTGACAGTTTCGCCCCATGTCGATATGGTCATGGTCTCTAAGGGTGGGAGGAGTGATCATTTTTTACCCTCCAACCCTCCCAAACTTTAACCAATCAAATCCCTTCACCTCATTTCAACCCTCCAACCCTCAACCCAACATTTTTTACTGGCAACCATCACTCTCACCAATTATTCCATAGTATCTTGTACATCACAGTGGCGAAGCTTGCCAACTTTTAGTGGGGGGTCGGGATCTAATATACCGAAATTTCACAATTAAAATGGGGGGTCGAAACCTAATATACCGAAATTTTTCTACACGAAAACTATATACCCCTGTATCGCAAAAAAAATTTCGAGGGGTCGGGCGCCCCCCCCCCGGCCCCTATAAAGCTTCGCCCCTGGTACATCACACATTAAAAGTTGTACATCACACATAAATATACAAAGCTCGCAGCGAGTTTTGTACTCGCAAATGGAACCCGATTTGGCAACCCGCGAAAGACGCATTCATACCCGCAAGCCCGCATGCAAACCCGCTTTTGAACCCGCTACTTACTCCTCCCACCCTAAGACTCTAAGGAATTTCGTGTCTACATGCACCACAGAAGTTTCTTATTTGAAATTGAGGGGGAAACATTTTTACTACAGAAATCCTTACAGAAGTTGATAAGGTATGCTTTTCTAATAATCCTAGGATGAAATTTACGTAGAAACAAGTCAAAAGAAAAAAAGAAACGATATTTTGAAAATTATGAAGCTTAAATTTCTAATAACGTGTCTTTAAGTCATTTTCCGGCTATGCAGTAGATAACATGGTTTGACTCTTGCTTTTTTACTTAACGCTTTTTTTGAGTAATACATCTACCGGAAAAACCTTTTACCCAAACAAAAAAGAAAACACTGAATCGCATGACCATGCTTTTAGAAATCATCTCAGCACAAAAGGCCCGGAAAGATATCATATATCGAGTCTTATTTCACCTTGAAGTTAAAAATGCCTTCATGACTATCCGCCCAAATCGTACTTAAATGTCTAAGAACCCCCATAGTTAAAATTTCAATTTTGATCTTCTTTTCACAGTGCAATGTGACATAACCAAGAATATTATATTATTATAGTTTCATAACGTGGTAAGTAACTAAGTAATCTAGTACGCACCAAATTCAGGAGATGGAAAACAACAATGTCTTACCTTGATCAGTTGCATTTCATAAGATAAAGAAAATTTGAACCCATGAGTTGATACTTAGTAATGAAGGAAAAAAAAAAAAAAACTGGTAGGAATTGAAGGTTGATGGACACATGTCAGCATCAATGAAGTAGTCTGAATGTTAGCCAATAAGATAAAAAAATAGCCTACGTGGATACAGGTGGGAGAAAAAGGGTCGTAGTTGATTTCGTCATGGTCCATGGGCCTCTACAAAATCTCCGAATATAGTAAATGATCCTATTTTCTATTCAAAAATTGTTTTTTAGTTCATACCAGTAAATAAATATCACACTGCTTTTTCACTTACTTAAAATTCTTCATTTTCTGTAGCAAATATCTGAATACAAAAAGTTCAAAGGATAAGTACCTAAAAACATGTCGATACCTTTTATGTTTTTTACTCGTCTCATATTTTATGTGATAACATATTTTAATAGTAACTTTGTTTTAACGTGTACTTAATTATAGCTTACACTAAGTATGGGAGATGATTCCCATGTCCAATCATATGTCTACTTAGTGCGTCTAATACTATATTTAGTTGATAAGAAAAAAGAGGCAAGTTATTCAATTATTGCACGCATCGTCGGTTTATACGGTATGCATCGTTGGTTTGACCAAACCTCCTCTAATGTGACAATATAGTGAGGGTTTGTATAACACAACCCAAGAAAAAAATGGGGTATTATATACATACCCTCTCCATGGGCTATTTGTACAAACCGCGAAGCACATTGTACAACCGCCCGGAGATTGCAATCATTAAAAACCCCCCTTATAAGGGGCGTCCTTATAAACCGCCCCTTGATGGTTGTTTAAAGGTAGAACATAGATTATACATGTGTCAAGATCGATACTCTAAACCGCATTTGATAGCACGACCAATAACACTCCCTCGGTTTCCACTTTATTTGCTCACAACAAAAGCTATTCAATTGGTACGTGCAAATCTGCAATTCGTGTAAAGTTTTGCTATCAAATTGTTTATCTTACCGTCACATTAATAATATTTTTTTGGAAAACATATCTTCATTACAAGAGTAACTAAGGTTATTAGAGTGGACCGGTGCAATATGACATAGGCTTAGTTACAGTGTCATTTTAGCGCCTATGGCGCACGACATACGCCACAACGTCACTCGATATGGGTCCGAATGTGATCCGACAACGAGTGCCATCCTTTTTTTTCTTTTTTTTTTCTTTTGAAGTGTAAAAGCAGAGTAAGTGGGTTTTTTGGTTATGTGTTATAGGAATTTTATTGGGGAAGATGTTTTTGTGATTTTATGCTATAATAATTATATATGGTAAAAGCTTATATGACAACACTTATAACACGACACCAATAACTACTGCACCTAGCACTTTCATAGTAAGCGACTAAGAGTACTAATTAATAATGACCTTTTTATTTGTGGAGTTTTATAGTTTCGTTCACGAAACTCCTCTTCGCCCTACTCCAATCTCCTGAGTACCTAACTCGAGAGTTACTTCACTAACTCAACAAACTCCTTTCTCAGCGGAGAAAACCCTACAACGTCGCTTACAATTTTTACCAATATTAAGCGAGATATTGAGTCCTTCAGGTACAACCATACCCGTTATATTTCATGGCCAAACATAACAAACCTTTTACCCTTGTGTTTTAAGGCCTAAACATAATAAACCTATTACCCTTGTGTTTTAGGGCCTAAACCCCATAACCTCTAGTTTGATGTATAGTTGGTGATATAAGATGTTGTATAGTGATGCTACATGGTGGTGTACAATGATGATCCAATATATAAGTGTCTAGTGATATGAATGGTTAATCTAAATATCAAGAACTCTAAGCTTGATATGGATGAACTTCTTTTTGATAAGAAGCCTTCGATGGATGAAGATGACAAGAGCTCTAATATTGTTGTTGTGGATCTTCATATGCAAGTGTGCCTCGGTGGATAAGGATGGCAAGATCTCTAAGCTTGCTTTGATGGATCATCAAGTGGAAATATACTTACAACAAAATGAGAGTTAGAAGTATTATGATCAATGGTTAAAGAGTGTTTTGAAGACTTGAGAATGTGTTAAGTTACATTGAAAAGGCTTGGTTTTAATGTATGCAAGGGTTTTTCTTCAACTGGTATGCAAAGTGCTTGCTTAAATAGGCTAGCTTAGGGTGTTACAATACCCCGACGGCTCCCACCACAGCTCCCTGAATAGGGAGATGTCTGAGGGAGTCGTCCCTCTAAAAACAGCTCAAAATCTACCCGTTTTTTAGTGGTCAATCCTACTTTTTTGGAATATTACCTCATTTGTGAAGCATAAAAAGTGTTGAGATTAAAAGGATAATATATATGTTTACTATATTTGATGAACACTTAATACTAAAAATATAGTTTTAGTGTCTTCCATGCAAAAACACTAATGATTCTTACCTCTTAAGTTCTTGGATTATTATCAAAAAGGTAAATCATCTTATCAAGGCAAGATTGTGCTTGACGCCATTCCCAGATCGGAAGATTCTAAACTAGTGTATATATTTGGATTATTCTCAAAATGGTCATCCCTTAATCCCATGCAAGATTGTTTTCTCATATGGGAAAATACCTAACTTGTGTTAAACTTTGATTTATTATGAAAATAGCCAAACCTTAATTCTATGCAATATTGCATTTGAATGTTTTCCCGAATGGGAAATACTTGGCTATTGGTCAAATGGGGATTAAGTTATTTTCTTATCATGGTCCTTGTGGTTTGTCGAAAATTTCATCTACCGTCCCTCAAAGTTTAAAGTTACATGGACAGTCCCAATCTTTGCAAAAGAATAACACTCATGGTCCTTTTTTAACTGGCGTTAAGTAGATTTTGTTATCATTTACATGTTAGCCCTTTTGGTAACGACCGTTTGGATTGTTTATCCTTTATAATAACAGCCGTTTATAATTTAAAGTTTTTTGTCCATTTTATATGTTTCGTCTGTTTTATACTCATTCGTTCGTTTTTATACGTTTTCACCCGTATTTATACATTTTCATTCATTTTAATACGTTTTCGCCCGTTTTCTTACGTTTTGTATGGTTTTATACGTTTTCGTCCGTTTTTATACGTAAAAAAGGGACAAAAACGTAAGAAACGGGCGAAAATGTATAAAAACGAACGAAAACGTATAAAAACGGACAAAACGTATAAGAATGGATAAAAAAGACGAAAACGTATAAAACAGATGAAAAACTTTAAATAACAAACAGTCGTTATTATAAAGGATAGGCGATGCAAACGGTCGTTAGCCAAAAGGGCTAACGTGTAAATGATAACATAATCTACTTAATACCAGTTAAGAAAAGGACCACGAGTGCTATTTTTTTTTTTTTTTTTTTTTTTGCAAAGATAGGGACTGTACATGCAACTTTTAACTTTGAGGGACGATAGATGAAATTGTTGCCAAACCACAAGGACCATTTATGTAATTTACTCTGAAAGTAATATGCTAAATGAAATGTAGAGTAAATTACATGGTTCGTCCATGTGCTTTGGGATAAATCCCTAATTGAGTCCCTATTTTTTTTTGCTTGCATGATTGATCCCTATGTTGAAACTATTGCACACCGTTCGTCCTTATCGCTAACTATCGTTATTTTCTCCGTTAGCCCACAGTCGTCAACTGGCAATGTTAGTCCATTAACCAAACGATCATTTGCAACGTTAGTCCTTTATACTAACAGTCGTTTCTTATATTTTCGTCCGTTTTTATAGGTTTTCGTCCGTTTTTACACGTTTTCGTGTGTTTTTATACTTTTCGCCCGTTTTGCTACATTTTCATCTACTTTTATATATTTTCGTCCGTTTTTCTATTGGTTTTACAAGCCTTCGTTTGTTTTTACACGTTTTCATCCGTTTTACTCGTTTTTGTCCGTTTTTATATGTTTTCGTCCGTTTTGCACATTTTCGTCCGTTTTCACACGTTTTCGTTTGTTTTTATACGTTTTCGTCCATTTTTAAAACAAACAAAAACGTATAAAAACGACAAAAATGTAATAAAAAAGGATGAAAACATATAAAAACGGATGTAAACGTAAGAGAACGTAGCAAGACGGGTGAAGACTTACAAAAACGGACGAAAACGTGTAAAAACAAACGAAAACGTGTAAAAACGGACGAAAACGTATAAAAACATACGAAAACATAAGAAAAACGAACGAAAACGTACAAAAATGAACGAAAACATGTGAAAACGAACGAAAACCTACAAAACGGACGAGAATGTATAAAAGCGGACAAAACATGTAAAAATAGACGAAAACGTGTTAAAACGTACGAAAACGTATAAAAACGGACGAAAGCATGTGAAAATGCTAGAAAAATGGACGAAAACGTATAAAAACAGACGAAAACGTGTGAAAACGGACGAAAACGTGTTAAAACGGACGAAAACGTATAAAAATGGACGAAAACATGTAAAAATGTAAGAAAAACGGACGAAAACGTATAAAACGGACGATAACGTAGCAAAACGGGCGAAAACATATAAAAACGGACAAAAACGTAAGAAAACGTAAGAAAATGGACGAGTTACGTAAGAAAACCAAATTTTTATTTAATTAGAAACGACTAGTGTAAAGGACTAACGTTGCAAACGATCGTTTTGTTAATGGACTAACGTTGCCACTTGACGACTGAGAGCTAACGGAGAAGATAACGACAGTTAGCGATAAAATAGTTTCAACATAGGGATCAATCATGCAAGAAAAAAAGATATGGACCCAATTAGGGATTTACCCCAAACCACTGGGACGAACCATGTAATTTACTCTGAAATGCATGTGAACTTAAGTGAAAGTTTATAAAATATGTGAGGTTTTACAAAATGATGCAAGTGATTAATAAATTATGAACGATAAAACTTTATTTATTATTTTTTTTTTTAATCATAATCAAAGTTTTAGTAAACCATATTCATGCCTTGAGTGAAATGTAAAATGAGGTATGTAATTTACTCTTAAAGTAATATGCTAAATGAAAGCGAAAATTATTGTACTGGACATATACGAAGGTATATCTCTAGCAGTACCCAAGCTTTTGTCACATTTCAAATTTGGACATACATCTCGCGTAAAAAATATTCCGGGTGTTCCCGAGACTACGTGGCCAAATATTAGTGGTCGAATAAAAAAAATATATCTCGTTTAAAAATATGTCTGGGTATATCCGATATTCGAAAAAAAAAATATTAAAAAAAATCTCGAGTATAATTTTTGCATGGGTGTACACGAGATGCCTTAACTTTTTAAATTAAGAACTTTTTAACAATTACAAAAATCACCCCTTAACTTTTTAATAATTACAATGTTTTTATATAACAAACTTTATTCGTCAAATATTTAGTAAATATCTATCGAATTCTTTAATGAAAAAAATATCTTTGTGAAGAGCTCTAAATTACGAACAAAACAAGCCCAATATTAACATGCTTTTGACGTACGTACGATTTTATAAAAAATGTTGCAGTTTGATATATATATATATATATATATATATATATATATATATATATATATATATAGTGGGACTTTCATTTCAGAACTATCTTATCTGCGAGAACTGACAGAACCACCAAAAACATACATGCACGCCTTTTTAAATAAAATAAAAATACATGTAAATCATCAATAATCATAAGTATCCACCTATGTTCTTCAATATCATCATCAACTCATTCTTTTTTTTCACAAAAACCTTACACACGGCCGCAATATTGTCATTGCACGCCTTATAAGAACATACATGCACACCTTCAAAGAAAAATTTTGTATTTCCAATTTCTTATTAAATTCTTTAGAACAACCATGTTTTTTTAAAAACATATATGTTGTTTTTAGAACATATGTGCAAAAATACAATTATTGAAGGCGTGCATGTATGTTTTTTGGTGGTTCTGTCAGTTCTCGCAGATAAGATGGTTCTCGCAAGAAAATGCCCCTATATATATATATATATATAGATTTTCTTAAAAAAAGACTATCAAAACACATGCTTAAACCACAGGGGCCAAAGGCGTACAAAATTCTATGAAATAGGAATATCGTTTAGAAATAAAAACGTAAAATTTATAAACTAAAAACGGTATCCTTTTTAATTATAAAACAAAAATTGGCAACCTTTTTTTTATATAAAATTAAAAATTTTATACATAAATTAAAACATTAGATAGAAAATATAAAACGTAAATGTACGAAATAAAAAGTTTATGAATTTCGTACATTTCAACCGATTTATATTTCATATGTAATGTTGTTAATTTATGAATTTTTTTTTTTTTTTTTTTTTTTTTTTTTTTTTTTTTTTTTTTTTTTGTATTAGGGAAAAAGGTTGTCAATTTTTGTTTTATGATTAAAAATGATACCGTTTTTAGTTTATAAATTTTACGTTTTTATTTTTAAACGATATTTCTATTTTATTGAATTTTCTACGTCTTTGGCCCCTGTGGTTTAAGAGTGTGTTTTGAAAGTTTTTTTTATAAAAAATATATATATACATATATATATAAAATCGTATGTATATATATATATATATATATATATATATATATATCAAACTTCAACATTTTTTATAAAATCGTATGTATGTCAAAAGCATGTTAATATTGGGCTTGTTTGGTTCGTAATTTAGAGCTCTTTGCAACGATATTTTTTTCATTAAAGAATTCGATAGATATTTACTAAATATTTGATGAATAAAGTTTGTTATATAAAAAAGTTGTAATTATTAAAAAGTTAAGGGGTGATTTTTGTAATTATTAAAAAGTTCTAAATTTAAAAAGTTAAGGCATCTCGTGTACACCCATGCAAAAATTATACGCAAGATGTTTTTTTAATATATTTTTTTTTCGAATCTCGGGTATACCCGGACATATTTTTACGCGATATATATATATATATATATATATATATATATATATATATATATATATATATATATATATATATATATATATAATTTATTCGACCACAAATATTTGGCCACGTAGTCTCGGGAACACTCGGAATGTTTTTTACGCGAGATGTTTGTCCAAATTTGAAATGTGACAAAAGTTTGGGTACTGCAAGACATCTCCCCTCGTATATGTCTAGCCACTTAATTTTCGCTAAATAAAATGTATGTACACTTAAGTGAAAGTTTATAAAATATGTGAGGTTTTACAAAATGATGCAAGTGATTAATAAATTATGTATGATAAAACTTTTATTTTAATCATAATGCAAGTTTTAGTAAACCATATTCATACCTTGAGTGAAATGTAAAATTAGGTTCGAAATATAATGATTGAGATTGTAAATATTAATGACTCTAAAATATATTTTAAACATTCTCAATGGTTTGTTAGATGTTTTGATTATAATGAAACATAACAAAAATATTCGAACCTGTGGCTGTATTGAAGGATGAGGAGACTCGAGACGTCGAGAAGTGTTAAGGAATATATGTTGAGACGATATATAGTTGCGAGTAACTTGCATGTTTTACGTTATATATTACAAGTTACATTTTTTCTTTTCTTTTTCTTTTATGTCTGCAAGTGAGAATCTGAAATGAGAAACGTGTGTTTGCTTCTTTTCAGACACACTAAAGTGAAAAATACTAACTTTTTACTCGTATAATATTTTGTTTTGTTCGATTACCATCTCTTATTTCTTTAAAACAATTCACATCTACATGTTACGAGTATATTGTTATTTCGTTATTGCAAATCAAACAAAAAGTTTTAAAAACCAAATGGCGCCTAAGTTTTCTTTTGGTTTTTAAGCTTTTGCGTAGGTTTTCAAGTCAACTTATCAGTTACACTACTCTAGACTTCTGGTGACAACAATATCATCATTGCAAAGTGCAAACTAGCAATGACACTAGAGATGCAGCGGAATGAACTCATACATTTGATACACATTTTGAGACTGTGTTAGGGGAGGAGGAGTCATGATTCCGAATTTTTCAACCCTCCCAAATTTGACCAATAAAATTATGCCAACTCATTTCAACCCTCCCAACCAGCCCTCCCAACCAGCCCTCTCAACCAATTTCACTCGCTCCCATGATATTCAAGCCCTCCCAAATTATTTTTTTTACATTTCACCCAAATTACACAAGGTACAACACATAAATGCTAATATACAACGGGTTGCTCAGAAGGTATAAAGCCCTCCCACCATTTAAACACATAAATGCTAATGTACTAAGTGTTATTATAGTTATAAAAAGTACAAATAACTCATCAATACATTTAAACAGATAGTTAAAGGGTTGTGTTAAAATAACGGGGTCTAGGACCCAAAATCTGCCAAACCCTCCTTAGGGGTACTTTTTTGCAGCTTTTTTTTTTATTTTATTTTCAACTTTTGTAATTTTCTTTTTCTTTTTTTTTTTTGCAGTTTTTGTCTTATGTTGTTTTTTGTTTTTTGTGTCCAAGTTTTTTGTCAAGTCCAAGTGAAGATTTTTTGTCCAAGTCCAAGTGCACTTTTTTTTTGTCTAAGTGCACACAAGCAGATTGCACAAAAGCAGTTTGCACACAAGCAAGGCTCAGATTAACACGTAATCGTCATCGCCACAAGTGAAAGCAACTCTCAATCAGTATCACAAGGGTGGGGTTATAAAGACGGGGGCTATTTGGTTAGATTAACGGGGGCTGCAGATTGCACACAAGTGCTTATCAAAGCATATAAGCAGTTTAATATAACCAAATAGCCCCCGTCAATATAACCCACCCCATAGGGGGTCAGAGCACAACATAATCACATATCACATACCTATGGACTGTGGGGTAGGCCAGAGCAGGTATTCATACCACTCAAAGGTGGCAGATCAAGGTGTTAACCTACCCACAGCCACAGGTATTCATCACCACAGAACCACCAACATAATCACATATCACATTCAATTAGGGTTTCATAAAAATTGGGGGTTTTTAAAATTAATTAATCATTAGATCTAAAAAATAATATCTAAAAAAGTATTCTGTTAACGTTTAACCATCATCACCACAGATAACCATCACCAATTTTTTAGATCTAATTAGGGTTTCGTAAAAATTAGGGTTTTTTTAAATAATCATTAAACCTTTCAATTAACATAGGTTAATTGACAGATTTCATGTTAATTTTAAAAGGGATAATTACTAAAATAGCCCGATTGCCCAAGTGCTAAGAGTATCTGTCCCGATCTCAAAAAATTCCCCCCTTAGCCCAAGGGCAACCGTATATTCACGTATTGTACAGCAGTGTTTTTTGGGCAACTTTTATTTGTTGGGCAACCGTATATTGTACAGATGGTTTTTTTTGTCATTTCACATATTACTCATACTACTAAAAACCAGGACCGGAACAAAATAAAAAGCATTTCCGCGCCCACAATTCACTCACCAAAATCAAATCAAACCAAACACCACCCTTCACTTCACTCACTCACATCGCCGCCGTAAACTACCATGTCCTTGGATACTGCTTACTACTCTGAGATTTTAATATTAGGAGGAAGATTTGCTCTTGGATACCGCTTACTACTCTGAGATGAAGGATGCGGGGTTTTTCTATTCTGAGTGGGAATAAGGATCCGTCTTCACCTGTCAACAATAAGTTGTTTTTATTATATCCTCTCCTCTCACAACTCACACCACCACAACTACCCAAAAACACGTTGCCACCACCATCCGACGCCACCACCACCTGACACCACCTCCACCGGACTCCACCAACACATAACACCGATACTTTTATTTCGAGTCGTATTTGAAGAACGCGTGTAAGCGATTTTTGATGGGCCAGAAACATACTTTTGAAGCTGCCAGGGCAATAACTGAGTTGAATGGTGTTACTAGTCGAGAACTGACTCCTGCTATTACGGTTCTACAGCTCTTCTTAAGCTCATTAAACAAGGTCCCTTTTTTTTTTTTTTTTTTTTTTTTTTTTTTTTTTTTTTTTTTTTTAATTTATTCTTAAATAAACTAAAATTTTGCTGAATTTTGTGGTTTGTAAGAGTCATGAATCGAATCGACGTCAAAGTCATGAATCGCTCGGTAAAGAAAAATTGACACATGAAATTTTTGTGGCAACAGTGGTGGGCGTGGATGGTCAATTGAAGCGACTAGCGAGTATATTAACTCGTCTTCTCATAGCGACCATGTGCGTGGCTGTATGAACAACTGTGCTTAATTGAGAGATTATGTTCTGTTTATTTTTTATTAAAGTGTCAAGAATGGTGGGTCAGGCAGGCTAAATCGGGTTGAGACGGATTGTTTTAGCAGGGGTCTAAACTTGGGTTGCCCCTAAATGCTTTTTTGTCCAGCTCAAAATTAGCAACATGCCTTCACACTTTTAGCAATGATCGGCACTTATTTTGAAAATTATCAGAATTAACAACCTTGTTTTTACCAGTCATAACAACCTTGGGGTAATTAGGTTGTTATTTGTAAAAAAATCATATTGCTATGAATGGTAAAATAATGTATGTATATTGTCATGCTTAGTGAATTTTTTTAATATATGTTGCAATTCATGATCGTATCGGAATTGGTGAATGACCTTCCAAAGAAGCATTCGGGCGTACGCAAGTGTACCTAAAAATATAAATGTCAATGAAACTTTATTCAAGTGTGCCAAGAAACAGATCAGTTACTAGTTACACACCTTCAACTTGCTGTTATCTGCTGATTGTACTCTACAAACAAGTAGAGCCTGTGCAATCTTCAACGTAGCTTGCTATTATTGGTTAAAGTATGAAAGGATGTTGCTACTTTGTGAACCTTAATTACAATTACGAAAACAGTATCAAGGTTGAAAGCTATGGTTGTTTGTGAGCTATGTATTTTGAACTGAGCTATGTATTAATGCAAATGCAGCAGGTGATACTTATGGGGAACACAAATAGAGTTATGCACCTTGCAATTTCTCCTGATGGACTACAATTATGATTGGAACTGGGGGTATTGAAGAGGTCGTATATGCAATCATTGCCGGCGATGTGGTTCTTGCGACTTCATATGATCATGAACTACCTCCGTACGGTATTAAACTTGGCCTCACAAATTATGCTGCATGTGCTTCCATGTCGTACTTTGTTTTTTGTAATGGCAAGTAGCCTTGATTAAATTTTGGAAAATTAATTGTTAAAACATCTACAGATTCAAAAAAATGATAATTTATAGAGTATAGTGCTTCATTTTCAAAAATAAAAGGGACACTTAATATTTATTTCATATTGTTGGATTACAGGTCATTGGAGTGTGTTGGCCGATAAATTGAGCTGTTGCAAGAAAGTTGATGGCAAAGGCGGAACCAACAATGATGATGTCCTAATGAAGGTGGCTTTGCTCCTAATATCCGACTTATATTAAAAGCAGGTAAAAGGCTGATTGTGATTTCTTTATACAGTTAAAAAGGTGTGTGGAACTGCTTATGTTTAGAATTATAAATATAGCTGGCGCTTAACTAATTTGAATATATGTTTTTATATATAATCGCCAAATGAATGATTTGGTAGACGTTGATCATTAGTTGGTCACCATCTTGCTTTGTAATGCACATTAGTTTTGTATCAAATGCCAAAATGAAACGTTTTTACTAAATTTTCATTCTTATAGCAGATGCTATCAAAGGGGTTTGAACAGAATGTTGTGACTTTGCATTTGGGTACTTTTTGTTGGTAGTGGGCCGGTTAATAAAGGTATACTTTCACGAGCTGCAGGCATCGCCATACTGCAACGTGTAGCAAATATCAGCAACAAGGTATGCGTGGGCAGAGCTACGCCGTGTTTGTAAGTTCTAATTTTGTTTCTTGGGTTAACATTTTTGTATTCAATCTCTATTTCTGTGTTCGTTTACCTTTGCTGCTTCCTCGGGTTCTTCCATTTTATTTCTTCCTCATAGACGAAAGAAGTAAGGTGATACGCTGACCATTGTGAAATACCTACGAGCAAGTCAACCAGAGGTGGTGATCCTTTTTTTTACGATTGTGAGTAATTTTTGATAACTTTTAGTTTTGTTACATGTATGTGTTGTCCACCTTTGTATTTGCTAATGGAATATTAAAGCCTCTATTAACTGTATAGGTATTGATATACACAATGATTAATTAGCTCATTCCAAAAAAAAACTAATAAGCCTTTTCAAACTGAAATAAGGCCTTAACGCAGAAAATTAAATATTTTCTGTTTATTTATGTGGTTATTTTATCAAATTGGAAAAAAAATATCAAATGTTCATTTGTGTTTTTGGGAATTGTTTTTGAGAATCCACAGGCACGTTTAAGTTGTTTATTTACTGGCGGTTTGTTGTTTTTCGCCAATTTAAAGTATAAGAAGATGTTTGTTTGCAGATTAAGTGCTCGCGTATGGCTGACATGGCAAAAGCGTTTGTTAAAGCGAACGGTTATTCAAAGGTTAATAACATGAGGGTGATAGTAATTGGTGACCAATGTAAACGAATGTTTTGGAAAGCGTCAACTGAAGCTACCAGGTAAAATGACTTTCCGTCACTTAATCACTAAAAGAAATCACGTAGGATCATAGAATTTGAATATAAATACTTCTGTAACTAACTTTTAAATATGTGAAACGTAACTTAATATTTTCATGTTCGGTAATTTTAATGTATGTTCGCCATGAAATAACCCGTGAGACTATCCCGCCATCATTAGGTAAAATTACCTTTTTAAAAGTCATCTGGGATGGATAATCTGATAGAATATCACTTGAGTCGAATGGGTCAACATTTGCCTACTTCTTGGGTCCTGCTACAGCAGGAAAACACCCCTACTGCAGCCAAAAGGGTTTTGTTTTTGGGAATTCTATTAGGCGCATCTGTTTAGCCCCATTTTTGGATCCCAGCATGCCAACTCTTTTGTTATTGGTTGAATTGTCCTTGAATATGGCGAAGTTGAAAATTGTTCTTTATATGTGACTACAAAAGCGACCCCTTAATTCTATCTATCATTTAAATTAAAGTTATTTTTTTTCTTTTTTTTTTTTTTTTTTGCATTTTCTCTTAGATAAATAGTGGCATCTGCAATTGAATTTGCAGCAGGCTTTTTTTCTTCTTTTTTTCAAGGTGTAGCAATGTTTTTTAACAAATGTTTATAATGAATTTGTTGTTTCTTTATTTTTCAGGCCCAGTTTGCAGTGTGTTAGAAATCCTACTGAGGTAATATTAATTTTCAATTCACTATAAACATTTGAACCTAGATCCACTCATGGTTTCAAGAACTAATACTCATTTATTAATAAATGAGTCAAAATTGCCACATAGTATAATTTGATATAATGTTGCGTCTCGACTTTAGTACACTTCATGTTCAGTTAAAAAATGGTAAACGGAGATTGTAATAGCAACACCAGGACAACGCCCCACGGTCAATAAGTGGACATTGTTAATTACTATACTTAAAACAAAATCATTTCTCCATTGTTTATTCTGTGCTTAGATGTGTCGAAATACATGGGTCAGGTAGATCCTATAATAGGTCAACACAGGTTTGGATCGGAATAGGTAAATTCTTTGTATGTGCTGAATCGTGTCAGGTTTTCATTTCTGAGTTTCTTACCCATTCGACCCATTTTCCAGCATGTGCACCTAAGCAAAGTCATGCAGAAATCCAATAAAAAGGGAGCACCTATCTCCAAGTTGAATTTCGAACCTGATGAAAAGGTTGTGGAGACCAAGTTGACTCTTTACTCCTACAACTTATATATTTCTGTTCCTACACCTTGAATTCAATATATAGTTTTTGTTATGGTGATGTATAAAAAAACCGAAAGCCAAAAAGCCCGCCGCAACGCGCGGGTTTCAATACTCGTTTATAACAATATACAATAATGTTTGCTTGTAGGTTTTTGTGGATGGTGAGAATCGGAGGTGGAGTTTTCCCTGTGATCAAGGAACCTGATTATCTTGTTAATGGTGAATATCGTGTGGACAAAGGAGCAGCTCCCAAGATGTTGAATTGTCTAATGTAAGTTCCCAGTCTTTAGTATCTTATCAGTGATGATTTTTGCTAGCTCGTGTTGGATCTGTTAATGTGTGCTGTTTGTTTTGCATATATTTTAAGAAAGTAACTAAAAGCAAAAAAATTAACTTACAAGTACATTACGTTAAGCCATCTTGTATAAAGTAATATGGCCTAAAACTAAAATGAAACTTGACAGATTTATGAATACTATTTTATCAGGCTTACAATCATTTTACAGTGTCATGCTTGCATTTTCTGATGAGAAGGTTACGGCATTGCGTAAGATTAAATAAAAGATATATATATAAATATATTTACCTAGTTGCTGTTCTGGATTATATTTAATTTGTTGAGTTGCACTGGACATTTGGTTCAACTATGAAAAAGGCTTGTTCCAATTCCTAGAGGCGTATGTTTATATCACAAGATGTTTGAACTCATTACTCACAAGTAGCTTTCCCTGCATTTCCTAGCTGTTTATCTGCATGATATTTTGACGCAGTTTGTTTATCAAATGTATTAATCATTGGTCCAGCTGTATGTTTGTTTTCGTTTTTTAAATTAGCTGGAGTCATGTTCAGACATTTCATTTATACTGATTGTAGGTACAAGCTATGCTACTATCGATTTGGGGAGCTGACAACAGAGTATGGAAAACCTCCAGGGTGAGTACTTTAACTTTTTTTACTTCGCTTTTTTTGTTCAAGTCTGCTTGACTTATGCGAATGGTGGCTGGTTGTAACAGTATAATTTTTGGATTATTAATAAAACAATAATTCTTTGTAAACTCCAAGGTAGTAAAAGTCAAAAAGGTGTTTGTGGGTTATCCCAACCCTACTTGATTCGTTTTTAGAAAGAAATAAAAAACCTTTTGACGTATTAGCTACCCAACCCGTTAACCCGTTTATGTTATGTTTTGTTTTATGACACTTGTGGTTTTCATATTATGTCATTGACAGTTATGACCGAGCGAGAGGCGTTGAGATAGGGAACAAGGATGTGAAACTTGAATACTTGGAAGAAGCATTCACAACATCAAACTGGATAGTTAGGATTTACAAAGTTAAACCACCTGGCAACAGATGGTAATGTAAGAATGTTGGGCTTGATGGTGTTACTTATAGGAGTCGGACTGCTTTTTGATGATGAGTCTAGAAATCTGTGGATTCTATCTAAATATTGAATCCTTGTTATGTAAGTCTTTTCGTATTCAGTTTCTTATAGTTGGAAAGATCAAGATTAGTGTTACCTTTCGAGAATGTAGCTTTGATTGGGGTTGAACAAATTTGAAAGAGAGAATGTTAGACGCTATGAGAAGACGAGTTAATATACTCACTGATGGCAGCCATACATGAGGACATAAGGCGTCTCCTAGGTGAGAAATCAGCTTCCTTAATATGGGCTGCCAGTCAATTTGGTTCGACTCTTGATCCTGAGCAAAGACTCACGGCTCTTCACATCCAAGCTCGCAGGGTCCTTGAGTCCCTAGATTTGTATTTACCAGACTATATATAAGCTTGTATTGATTCAACTCAAGTTGTAATGAACATGTGTTGTAGATACTTGATATTATGAAACCAAATTTTTGTGTGTTAATCTTGGTATATAAACTCCAAAATGTTATATTTTTCACACTAGGCTTACATTAAATTGTGAGTTAATTACATAAATCGTCCTTAAGGTTTGCCGATTTTTACAGATCTTATCCCTGTGCTTTTTTTTAAGCGGGTCATGTCTATGTGTGTTAGGAATTATTAAAATAGAAGTTATTTCATTTCTGCTGTTAGTATAGTTGGTTCCTGCTGGTAGCAGAGTTTAGTTCCTGCTGTTATTTCATTTCTGCTATTAGTATAGTTGGTTCCTGCTGGCGGGTATGTGGTATGGTTCCTGCTGGCATAGTTGGGCAACTTTTGTATTTTTTAGAAAAGTTGCCCAAAAAATACAAAAGTTGCCAAGTAACTTTTGTATTGTTTGGGCAACTTTTGTATTTTTTGGAAAAGTTGCCCAAAAAATATAAAAGTTGCCCAAGTATACCCACATGAATTATTAAAATAGAAGTTATTTCATTTCTCCTGTTAGTATAGTTGGTTCCTGCTGCTGGTAGAGTTGGGCAACTTTTGTAATTTTGTATTTTTTGGAAAAGTTGCCCAAAAAATACAAAAGTTGCCCAAGTAACTTTTGTATTGTTTGGGCAAAGTGTATAAAATAGAAGTTATTTCATTTCTGCTGTTAGTATAGTTGGTTCCTGCTGGCAGGTATGTAGTTCCTGCTTGTATGGTTCCTGCCGGTATAGTTGGGCAACTTTTGTATTTTTTGGAAAAGTTGCCCAAAAAATACATAAGTTGCCAAAAAATACAAACGAGAGTATATAGACCGTATGGTGGTTGCCGACAATATCTATGTTAAGATATGATTGTGCTCAAGTGTGAGATGACGAGCCGAGCTCGAGCTTGAAATCCAAAGCTCTCTGAGCTCGAGTTTTAGTAATCGAGTCGAGTTCGAGCTCGGTAGTACTCAGATCGACTCAGCTCGTTTACACCCCTACTGAGCACTATAAAGGTTACACAAATGAAGAGCATCTAAAGAACACAGATTCGCATGTCCATTCTTCTAATATCCCATCCTTTCTTATCCTCATTTCATCATATCATTTCTTATACTTTAATAGAAAACTCGAGAACTGAGTGTTTAGGTTTATCCTCATTTCATCATATCATGCCTAAACTTTTAAAGATCACAATAAAGCATCTAACATTCTCTCTTTCAAATTTGTTCAACCCCAATCAAAGCTACATTCTCGAAAGGTAACACTAATCTTGATCTTTCCAACTATAAGAAACTGAATACGAAAAGACTTACATAACAAGGATTCAATATTTAGATAGAATCCACAGATTTCTAGACTCATCATCAAAAAGCAGTCCGACTCCTATAAGTAACACCATCAAGCCCAACATTCTTACATTACCATCTGTTGCCAGGTGGTTTAACTTTGTAAATCCTAACTATCCAGTTTGATGTTGTGAATGCTTCTTCCAAGTATTCAAGTTTCACATCCTTGTTCCCTATCTCAACGCCTCTCGCTCGGTCATAACTGTCAATGACATAATATGACACTGTAAAATGATTGTAAGCCTGATAAAATAGTATTCATAAATCTGTCAAGTTTCATTTTAGTTTTAGGCCATATTACTTTATACAAGATGGCTTAACGTAATGTACTTGTAAGTTAATTTTTTTGCTTTTAGTTACTTTCTTAAAATATATGCAAAACAAACAGCACACATTAACAGATCCAACACGAGCTAGCAAAAATCATCACTGATAAGATACTAAAGACTGGGAACTTACATTAGACAATTCAACATCTTGGGAGCTGCTCCTTTGTCCACACGATATTCACCATTAACAAGATAATCAGGTTCCTTGATCACAGGGAAAACTCCACCTCCGATTCTCACCATCCACAAAAACCTACAAGCAAACATTATTGTATATTGTTATAAACGAGTATTGAAACCCGCGCGTTGCGGCGGGCTTTTTGGCTTTCGGTTTTTTTATACATCACCATAACAAAAACTATATATTGAATTCAAGGTGTAGGAACAGAAATATATAAGTTGTAGGAGTAAAGAGTCAACTTGGTCTCCACAACCTTTTCATCAGGTTCGAAATTCAACTTGGAGATAGGTGCTCCCTTTTTATTGGATTTCTGCATGACTTTGCTTAGGTGCACATGCTGGAAAATGGGTCGAATGGGTAAGAAACTCAGAAATGAAAACCTGACACGATTCAGCACATACAAAGAATTTACCTATTCCGATCCAAACCTGTGTTGACCTATTATAGGATCTACCTGACCCATGTATTTCGACACATCTAAGCACAGAATAAACAATGGAGAAATGATTTTGTTTTAAGTATAGTAATTAACAATGTCCACTTATTGACCGTGGGGCGTTGTCCTGGTGTTGCTATTACAATCTCCGTTTACCATTTTTTAACTGAACATGAAGTGTACTAAAGTCGAGACGCAACATTATATCAAATTATACTATGTGGCAATTTTGACTCATTTATTAATAAATGAGTATTAGTTCTTGAAACCATGAGTGGATCTAGGTTCAAATGTTTATAGTGAATTGAAAATTAATATTACCTCAGTAGGATTTCTAACACACTGCAAACTGGGCCTGAAAAATAAAGAAACAACAAATTCATTATAAACATTTGTTAAAAAACATTGCTACACCTTGAAAAAAAGAAGAAAAAAAGCCTGCTGCAAATTCAATTGCAGATGCCACTATTTATCTAAGAGAAAATGCAAAAAAAAAAAAAAAAAAAGAAAAAAAATAACTTTAATTTAAATGATAGATAGAATTAAGGGGTCGCTTTTGTAGTCACATATAAAGAACAATTTTCAACTTCGCCATATTCAAGGACAATTCAACCAATAACAAAAGAGTTGGCATGCTGGGATCCAAAAATGGGGCTAAACAGATGCGCCTAATAGAATTCCCAAAAACAAAACCCTTTTGGCTGCAGTAGGGGTGTTTTCCTGCTGTAGCAGGACCCAAGAAGTAGGCAAATGTTGACCCATTCGACTCAAGTGATATTCTATCAGATTATCCATCCCAGATGACTTTTAAAAAGGTAATTTTACCTAATGATGGCGGGATAGTCTCACGGGTTATTTCATGGCGAACATACATTAAAATTACCGAACATGAAAATATTAAGTTACGTTTCACATATTTAAAAGTTAGTTACAGAAGTATTTATATTCAAATTCTATGATCCTACGTGATTTCTTTTAGTGATTAAGTGACGGAAAGTCATTTTACCTGGTAGCTTCAGTTGACGCTTTCCAAAACATTCGTTTACATTGGTCACCAATTACTATCACCCTCATGTTATTAACCTTTGAATAACCGTTCGCTTTAACAAACGCTTTTGCCATGTCAGCCATACGCGAGCACTTAATCTGCAAACAAACATCTTCTTATACTTTAAATTGGCGAAAAACAACAAACCGCCAGTAAATAAACAACTTAAACGTGCCTGTGGATTCTCAAAAACAATTCCCAAAAACACAAATGAACATTTGATATTTTTTTTCCAATTTGATAAAATAACCACATAAATAAACAGAAAATATTTAATTTTCTGCGTTAAGGCCTTATTTCAGTTTGAAAAGGCTTATTAGTTTTTTTTTGGAATGAGCTAATTAATCATTGTGTATATCAATACCTATACAGTTAATAGAGGCTTTAATATTCCATTAGCAAATACAAAGGTGGACAACACATACATGTAACAAAACTAAAAGTTATCAAAAATTACTCACAATCGTAAAAAAAAGGATCACCACCTCTGGTTGACTTGCTCGTAGGTATTTCACAATGGTCAGCGTATCACCTTACTTCTTTCGTCTATGAGGAAGAAATAAAATGGAAGAACCCGAGGAAGCAGCAAAGGTAAACGAACACAGAAATAGAGATTGAATACAAAAATGTTAACCCAAGAAACAAAATTAGAACTTACAAACACGGCGTAGCTCTGCCCACGCATACCTTGTTGCTGATATTTGCTACACGTTGCAGTATGGCGATGCCTGCAGCTCGTGAAAGTATACCTTTATTAACCGGCCCACTACCAACAAAAAGTACCCAAATGCAAAGTCACAACATTCTGTTCAAACCCCTTTGATAGCATCTGCTATAAGAATGAAAATTTAGTAAAAACGTTTCATTTTGGCATTTGATACAAAACTAATGTGCATTACAAAGCAAGATGGTGACCAACTAATGATCAACGTCTACCAAATCATTCATTTGGCGATTATATATAAAAACATATATTCAAATTAGTTAAGCGCCAGCTATATTTATAATTCTAAACATAAGCAGTTCCACACACCTTTTTAACTGTATAAAGAAATCACAATCAGCCTTTTACCTGCTTTTAATATAAGTCGGATATTAGGAGCAAAGCCACCTTCATTAGGACATCATCATTGTTGGTTCCGCCTTTGCCATCAACTTTCTTGCAACAGCTCAATTTATCGGCCAACACACTCCAATGACCTGTAATCCAACAATATGAAATAAATATTAAGTGTCCCTTTTATTTTTGAAAATGAAGCACTATACTCTATAAATTATCATTTTTTTGAATCTGTAGATGTTTTAACAATTAATTTTCCAAAATTTAATCAAGGCTACTTGCCATTACAAAAAACAAAGTACGACATGGAAGCACATGCAGCATAATTTGTGAGGCCAAGTTTAATACCGTACGGAGGTAGTTCATGATCATATGAAGTCGCAAGAACCACATCGCCGGCAATGATTGCATATACGACCTCTTCAATACCCCCAGTTCCAATCATAATTGTAGTCCATCAGGAGAAATTGCAAGGTGCATAACTCTATTTGTGTTCCCCATAAGTATCACCTGCTGCATTTGCATTAATACATAGCTCAGTTCAAAATACATAGCTCACAAACAACCATAGCTTTCAACCTTGATACTGTTTTCGTAATTGTAATTAAGGTTCACAAAGTAGCAACATCCTTTCATACTTTAACCAATAATAGCAAGCTACGTTGAAGATTGTACAGGCTCTACTTGTTTGTAGAGTACAATCAGCAGATAACAGCAAGTTGAAGGTGTGTAACTAGTAACTGATCTGTTTCTTGGCACACTTGAATAAAGTTTCATTGACATTTATATTTTTAGGTACACTTGCGTACGCCCGAATGCTTCTTTGGAAGGTCATTCACCAATTCCGATACGATCATGAATTGCAACATATATTAAAAAAATTCACTAAGCATGACAATATACATACATTATTTTACCATTCATAGCAATATGATTTTTTTACAAATAACAACCTAATTACCCCAAGGTTGTTATGACTGGTAAAAACAAGGTTGTTAATTCTGATAATTTTCAAAATAAGTGCCGATCATTGCTAAAAGTGTGAAGGCATGTTGCTAATTTTGAGCTGGACAAAAAAGCATTTAGGGGCAACCCAAGTTTAGACCCCTGCTAAAACAATCCGTCTCAACCCGATTTAGCCTGCCTGACCCACCATTCTTGACACTTTAATAAAAAATAAACAGAACATAATCTCTCAATTAAGCACAGTTGTTCATACAGCCACGCACATGGTCGCTATGAGAAGACGAGTTAATATACTCGCTAGTCGCTTCAATTGACCATCCACGCCCACCACTGTTGCCACAAAAATTTCATGTGTCAATTTTTCTTTACCGAGCGATTCATGACTTTGACGTCGATTCGATTCATGACTCTTACAAACCACAAAATTCAGCAAAATTTTAGTTTATTTAAGAATAAATTAAAAAAAAAAAAAAAAAAAAAAAAAAAAAAAAAAAAAAGGGACCTTGTTTAATGAGCTTAAGAAGAGCTGTAGAACCGTAATAGCAGGAGTCAGTTCTCGACTAGTAACACCATTCAACTCAGTTATTGCCCTGGCAGCTTCAAAAGTATGTTTCTGGCCCATCACAAATCGCTTACACGCGTTCTTCAAATACGACTCGAAATAAAAGTATCGGTGTTATGTGTTGGTGGAGTCCGGTGGAGGTGGTGTCAGGTGGTGGTGGCGTCGGATGGTGGTGGCAACGTGTTTTTGGGTAGTTGTGGTGGTGTGAGTTGTGAGAGGAGAGGGATGTGAGATTCATATGGAATGCAGTAAAATGACTAAAAATATCCTTATAACAAGTTTCTAATTTTAATGCACGTAAAATGACCAAAATATCCTTTTGTTCATGTATTTGTTGCCCAAAATTCAAAAGTTGCCCAAAATACAATACATCCCTTATACATCGTATCAACAGTTGTATATATACTTTGGTCGGTGACGTGGCATCCTGTGGTCCGTCGGATCAGTTGCCCTGGGCTAAGGGGGAATTTTCTGTGAGCGGGCTAGATACTCTTAGCACTTGGGCAATCGGGCTATTTTAGTAATTATCCCATTTTAAAAACCCCCAATTTTTTTTCGAAACCTAATTAGATCTAAAAAATAATATCTAAAAAAGTATTCTGTTAACGTTTAACCACCATCACCACAGATAACCATCACCAATTTTTTAGATCTAATTAGGGTTTCGTAAAAATTAGGGTTTTTTTAAATAATCATTAAACCTTTCAATTAACATAGGTTAATTGACAGATTTCATGTTAATTTTAAAAACCCCCAAATATTTCAATTAACAAACGTTAATTGAAATATATCAATCAATTTTTGAAAAACGCCCAAATTTTTTATGAAACCCTACTTTTTCAAACCCAGAATCAGATAATCACGTAGCACTCACCATAAAATCCATCACATATCACATACCACATCACCACTCACCATAAAATCTGAGTGATTTTAGATCTAAAAACGTTTTTAGATCTAAAATAGAGAGAGAAAAAGAGAGAGCAGTGAGATAGAGAGAGAGAGAGATTAGCGTGTGTGTGTGTGTGTGTGTGAGTGATAAAGAGAGAATCACGTGTGTGTGTGTGAGAAAAACGCGTTTTTACAAAAAAAGTATTTAAAAGTTGTATAAAAAATGTGTAATGTATAAATGTGTAATTTATAAAAGTTATATAAAAAATGTGTAAATGTATATAAAAGATGTATAAAATGTAAAAATGTGTAAAAGTTGTATCATTTGTAAAAAAAATTAGTTGTATAAAAATTAGTTGTAAAAAGTCGTATCATTTGTATAAAATATGTATTTTCAGGTTTTCGGTTCTCACGAGCAAATAACTGAGTGGGTGCAAAATATTGCTCGGGCGCTCGGTTTTGTAATTGTTAAAAATAGAACCAAATCAAGTACTTTAATCAAGCCTCATCTTCAACGCAGTGCTCAAACTGCGTTGCTAAAGATAAGGAGATCAAGCTGTTGAAGACAAGAATAAAGACGCTGGAGATGGAGTTAGAATTGGCAAGGAATCCTGAGGATCACGCTTGTCAGTCGGGTGCAAGGCTCCATGATCTTTTAAATGAAATGAATAATCTTCATATGTCGTAGATGTTGTTGTTTTTAAATAATGTGTTGACGTTGTCGTTTAATTTAATAATAACAGTTGTTGTTGTAGTTATTTAATATGTCAATATTTAACGTGCTATTATACAAACAAAATAATTATACAAAACATTATACATATACAAAACATTATTAAACACAACTATACAAAACATTTAATTTAAACACAAAAAAAAAAAAAAAAAAAAAAAAAAAAAAAAAAAAACGACAAAATAGGGCAAAAGTCAAAAAAAATAAAAAAAATAAATACTCCTCCTTACCCACTATAGCCCCCGTTAATCTAACCAAATAGCCCCCGTCTTTATAACCCCACCCTAGTGAAAAAGTACCTGATGTTATTGAATAACCAAAGATGTGCAACTTCATCCAACCATCACACTGTAACTTTTTGAGACATTTCTTTAAATGTTTTTACTTTGTTGGAAAGTTTTTCACGTTAATCAGTATTTTTATTTATTTATAAGCAATATTTGTCGTGATAGATTGATGATATAAATCTCGATCATCTACAATGTTTAAATTTAGTTTCTAATGAAATTATAGTCGTGACTTTGTCTTTTATGTTACATAAAAAACTACACACTTTTAAGTATCACATGATTCACGTCAATGCATGTTTTTAACTTTTTTTTGGTAGAGGGTTTTTATACGTCAATGCATGTTACAACGGTTTAGTTGTTAACAATGTGAATTTCCCGGCTTAACTATAAGTTTTTTTTTTTTTTTTTTTTTTTTTTTTTTTTTTTTTTTTTTTTAACTTTTAAACATTTAAATGAACTTTTATAATTAAATTTTGGATTTACACAGGGGTGGAAGGTAAACAGGTAACAAGCTGCGCCGATAGCTTTTTTTAAATTGCAAAACTAATTCTTTTGAAAACTACATCTGTGGATCTAGATGTCATAACATTACTATGCATAACTCGTTGGACTCTGTTGAGGAACTCCACTGTCTCAGGTGCAAGGAAACCAAAAGTATCAAACTCAAAAGGAATAAAAACATGTTGATTTTCAATGCACGCTTTCTCGTGTTTTGCCACTTTGTACGAGTCAACTTTCAAAGCTGTCTGTCCTACTGTAAAACCCCGGCTATTCAAACCCACGAGAGGAGAAACTCCGGTTAAATCCACACACGCATGTTTCCCTCCAACCCATCCAAACACCAAAACGTCTGCCGGTTTAAGTGTGGATCTTCCATCCAACGGGTCAGTCAAAAAGTTCCCAGGTGCTTCTTTCTTGGCGGAGATCCAAGCACGCCTACAAATGTCAAAAAGGACATCTAACCATATCGTGTCTGTACTTGAAGCCCGGAAGCTCTTTGCAGTGAAAAGCATTGTAGCAACCCGTAGAATTCTCAGTCATTAGTGAACGTTAATCTAGTAGTAACCCATCATTACTGTTCACTTAACCATTTTCCGAGCAAAAATTGAAAATTTTGTTTATTACATTTCTATTCAATAATGTTGTTACGTTATTCATGATACTTTGAAACGAGCTCACACGCGCACCACGACAATCCAAATCACCATTTAACACAAACCGATCCTTAACTATTATTTCCAGCCCAACACTATTCCTAGCCCAAAATAATTCAAGCCCATTTTCATTTTATTTTCTTTTATTCCATTCGACCCAACTCACATACACTTGACCTCTTTTATTCTAAAATTCGACACATGAGCTACACATAATTTTACATGATACGAATCCTTATACTCCCGAGATATAGGAATGACAAACCTCATTATTTGAATCGAACGTTTGTTATGTAAATGAGACCCAAAGCTAAGCTCATTCGACCAACTAAACAACCAAATCTGAATCCAACCAAAGTCAACCAAACATATTTTTCCCTATATGTTTTTTGTTCTTGGCTCAAAAACGTTTATAAAACATTTTCACACTTTCCTAAATCTTTTTGGACACGTTAGAAAGTCATTTGGACCCTTTAAAATATGTCGAGTACATTACATATACATACCATTCGACACATAACTAAAACACAAGCTCACACATTTTTTTTATGTTTTCTATACACAAGTGGCTATACATAATCTTCTAAATCCTATCCTAACCCTGCTACAAATCGAATAATGTCCCCTTGTCAACTCAACTTGCCCCTAAAATAATATATGTCGACATTCATGCACATACATATGCACGTTCACACCTATTCCTTTCTCAAACATATTTCACAAACATATTCTTCTAAATCTCCTTCTGCCAAATCGAATATATATTCCCAACTTGACATTATAATACATTATAACATGGTACATGCATGCATATATTCGAATGATCATACACATTTTCATTTCACACTCAACTTGCAATCACACATATCTACCTAAGTTATCAATCTCATCTTTGCTTTCTTTTCTTGCAATCCAACGTCAACACCACCATCTACTTTGTTGAAAAATCATTTTCTTGTATCTTAGATATTTGTAAACTTATCTACTGAGTTTCATTTAATATCTATATATTTACTTATCATTTCATTTTATAAGAAACAAAAGTCACAAACCTCTTCCTTTCTCTCTTGATTGAACGAGCACAAGCAATCACCAACATCATCCATTTTTTATTTTTAGGCTACAAGTATTACAAAGAAGATATAGGCCTTAGTTTTCTCTACATAAATCTAGTGTTTATTTGTCCATTCCATGGTTAAATTGCAAGCTACACAAAGATATAGGGGTTGAGCTTATAAGGTATTTACAAGAGTTAGATCAAGATTAAGCAAAGTTATCAAGGGTTAGCAAGAGTGTGTTGAAGGATTGGAAATTAGGGTTTTCTTGTTGAAGCTTTAAGTTAGTGATCTTGATTCTTGTCCTAGTTATGTCATCACAAGGATTGTAAGCAAACTCCTATATTTACCTTTGATTTCTGTAAATATTAGTATTTCATGTATTTAATATGTTCTATATGCTTATTATACTTGATTATGCTTGGTAAATCGGAATAAAACACTAGAAACATCATAAGGACTATGTTTGCAAAACAGAAACTGGACAGGAAGGTAAAAATGGAATTACTGGGAAAATTCCGTGGACTGAGAAGCTTAGGTGAAAACATAAGGAGTTAGATAAGGAGTTAGATCAAGGTCTTGTGGTCGTTTCTCTGGGAGGCTCGTGCCGTAACTCATCCCGATGATTAAACTAGAGCCAAAACGGCAAAACATGTCATAATCTGAGTAACAGTTTTCAATCTGGTAAAACTCATAAAAGTTACATATAACCAACTGTTGATCAAAACACAAAAGTTGTAGATAACATCCTAACTTGAATGTGGCCGAAAACAGGTCATAAAACGGAGTGGTATAGACCAACTTATGGCCATCTCCGTGAGGCTAAAAGCTGCTGTAACCAACAACATGCTTATTTAGGGACAAAATGGTAATTTCACACTAGTTAAATAAATTCTGGGGTAGTGGGACCCACTAATCAGTAAAGTTTATTAAATTACCTTTCGAACGACGTAAAAACCGAGTCGTGATCATTTACGGTTTAGAAATGACGTATAAATTAAGTCGGAAATACTAAAATAACTAGAAACCCGTAACGTGACGAATATTAATACTTGACCACTTTTACTTACAAAATTTAAGCATCCAAGCGTAATTAATGTAATAACTATATAAGACATGTTTATATATTCAATTCGTTGTTTTAGAACCTAAGACACGATATCATATTTCTAGGTTGCGCGTAGAGGTTTTCCCCGGCTTATCCACCGATTCGTTATACATTTGATATAACCTTTATTAAGGTGAGAATTCATAGCCCCTACTTTTATACGTTTTGATTTACTATTTGGGGGAGATACATGCTCAGCTATATTTATTTACTTTTACAAACACTCCAGAAACTTTCACGGTTCACCGTGAGTCATAGCCCCACTCTTACTCTTTTATTCATTTTAAACTACTTGGGGGAGATACATGTTTAAATTACTTTACTCGTTTATCAAATATATGATTTGCATTGGTATGCAATTACTCAAAACATCTATGATACGGTTACGCTTTATACTTTCTAGATACGATGTATAGTCTTATTATGTTATATGCTTTCACGTGTTAATCTATTCATATGCATACTATTCATAATCATTGGAGAAGTATTAATAGTACTATTATGGGATGATGCCCCCACCCTTGTGTCCAGGACTCGTGACCTTGGGTGACACGTACTATTTAGGAAGGTGTCCCCGCCCTTGTGTCCAAAATGACGCGACATTGGGTAAATATAATCCGGAATACACATACTTATACTTTAGCAATGGATTGTAAACACACAGGTTGCAGGTCTTGTATGGGCGGGACTTGGGACTGGGTGGATTTACAATGCCTTTGCTGTGAAATCTTTATTCAAATGCTTTACAGTTAAACTAAACTCTATGAACTCACCAACCGTTGGTTGACACTTTTTAGCATGTTTATCTCAGGTTATTAAGGCGATAGTGGATGCATGGATCTTAGAGTCATTTGCATACTTCGGGGACTCATATCTTATATTTATAATTCGATACACTTTGAAAACATCTACGTAACTTTATACTTTGAATCTCTTGTTTAACTCTGATTTTAATAATTCGAATGATAATATTTCAAAACGTCTCATTTAGAGGTCGTTTTCTATACCTTGATCTATATTATGAAGTAATACCCCCTTGACACTACTGTTCCACTGCGGTAATTTAGGGGTGTTACACGCATGTTCCCAAAAGGAATCCAAACATGCCTTGCGACAAACTGGACATATCTCATCAACCAAAAATAAAGGAATCATAAGGCGATACTTAAGGATAGTACGATATTCCACCAGTGACATATGTTGACCTAACCCGTCTATGGGTATAGCTAGTAAAAAATCCTGGGCATATGGAGCCCTTAGACACTCAAAAACTGCTTTTTGTTTTTGTTTTTGTTTTTTTTTTTGTTTTTTTTTTTTTTTTTTTTTTTTTTTTTTTTTTTTTTTTTCTTGAACAAGCTTAACTATAAATTAACTCGGATGTTTTTGGTAACATACAAAATAGAACATGCTCATGTTAGTATTTGTAACATTTGATATCCTATTTAAACATGGAGGGTGAGTAGACACAAATATTATTGTTAGTGTTCATTTATGAGTTAATTATTTCAACTGTTATAAGCATGTTTTTTTGTTCTTGTTTCATGAGAAAAAGGTAAAGATTCGTCGATTCGACCAGGAAAAGTGTAAAGAGATTTGTACATATCATGGTTTTGTCGACCATTTCTTTGAGGTTTTATCTCAGATATATAAAGAAGAATTTTTTGTCGATCATTTAATTGTTCATTAACCAATTATTCTTAACCGTTGGCCTCAACAAGACTCATCTTAATCTACATATCTTGCTATGTCACTTCCCTGGTTGATATAAAGAACGTAGGTGAAAAAGAAAAGACATGTTAGTTGAGATAAGTGCTGCAGAAAAAGTAACCAGTACTAATTCTATATTCGTGCATAAGTGCATTCTACCGAATAACAAATTTGCAGGTGTTTATTACGAGTAGATTCTGTAACTATATAACAACACGACATGTTACTTCCAAGCAGTTTTTCTTGTTGCATGACAATAAAGTAAAGATTCATCCTAGGAAAGTGGAAAGAAGTTTGTGGCTTTTGGCTCCATTAAGTATTGGACCTAAAATCAAATTTCAACGGAGACTAGCTATCCTTAGATTACAAAATAAGAAAGAAAAGAATTTTATGACTCGTGCTTCCGAAACCCTCATGCACGGGGCCTTCTCTTTGGACTATGATCGAGCCATTAAGCCAGAAAAAGGTGGTAGTGTGACCCTAGTAGTAGTGTTCTAGAGGATAGTATAAAAGGATCATTAATATGGTCCCGCCGATGTCCAAGAAACCACCTCCGCTGGCTAATTCAAAATGCACCATGGTTCCGATCGAGGAGAATATGTCTTGCAGTAGTGTTCTAGAAATGTATTGTTGGGCACACCTCCTCTTCGCGTGGCTTCAAGGTGACGGCGAGCCCCTTCTTGGCATGACTTGTAATATCAAGCTCAGTTCAGTGGTCTTTGGTCAATGCGCATGATGTTTGGTTGGTTTTAAAGGGAGGTGTATTATAGATATCTTCTTCATTGGTTTCCATCGAGACAATCATATGTTTGCATCTCAAAACCAGCCATTTTGCATGTGTATTTACTTGATTATAAAATCTTAAGAAACTACAACTCTACAAGCAGTCTTTAAGTAAAAAAGGTATGATTACAATAACCTCGATTATTTATCGTGTGTAAATGTGTTACTGGCTAGGGTTCTTTTTTTTTTCCCAAGTAATTAAAGGAAAAAGAAAATTTGAAGTTTTGAACTCGAGTATTATACAAGAGTTTATCTTTTACAAAAAGATATAGATTTGCGTTCATGTGAGGTACCAATAGAATTACAACAAGTGGCTTTAATCTTAAAAGAAAAATAAAAATTAAATTAAATCTCTAATAAAAGAAAAAGGGTATTTTGGATATTTTGCTTTTCCCTGAATTGTTTCCTAACCTTAGCAACTAATTTCGGCAAGGATAAAACCCACAAACGGGCTGTTGGAATCGTTTTGGTCGTGTAGAATATCTGATATCGGTAAGTGGTGTACAAGATGTGACATAAGTTACCAGATCTGATATACTTTCGGCCTCAAAGAAGTGCTAACGTCGTCTTCGGATCTGAAAGACTTGTTTATTTGCTTTGTTTAGTATTTGATGAAACAAGATAAGCTTTAGTTGTATAAAAGGGATTGGTTAATTTTATTTCCATAAGATGCATCACATGGCTATCTAGTTTATATAGTATTAATTAAAAATTTTATGTAGATTTTAATTTTCTTAACTGTTTATCAATGTATACAATGGGATTTGTGGTTATGTTGTGATTTTATTGAAGTGGGTCGTAGATCTTGTGTGGCAATTTTTTTATATTTGAATTTTATTTCTTTAATAATTTTTTTAAGATCGTTATACAATGGGTCCTTTGACTGGTAGATTGATTCTTAAAAATTCAAACCTTCGAAGACTCATCATGATGTATACTTATGGAACTATGAAAAACAGCTAGGTGTTTTTGTGTATATAGAACACGTAGTTGTGTATAAGTTACCGTAGTTTCTTATTTATTAGTTAGTGGTGTATCACTAAAATTTTATAATGTGTCACTAAAAATGTACTAACATTTTAATGTGTTATTATAAATGTATCAAAAAATTTAGTGTCACTACAAATATACTAAAATTTTAATGTGTCATTATATAAGTATCAAGATATTTATGTATAGGTTTTGGTTCCATTGAGAAGGTTTTTATATTGAGAAGATTGAGAAATCTTCGTTTGAGCTATTGATTCATATTTTTTTATTTGATTCATAAGTATACATCCATTAATAGTAAATTGAATCTATAAATCACAAATTTGATTCACAAATCTTTGTAAAAATCGAGTTATGGTAATGATTCATTAAATTTGTACAGATGATTCACGAATGTACTTATATCGTAAAATCGAAAATTTTCAACATTGATTCAAATTCTTTTTACATATAATGGATTAGAATCACATTAAAATGAGTTACACACTTGAAAAACATGAATCGAAGTTAAAAATCTATCGTTTTTGAGCCTTCTCAATTTCCTTCTCAATGGAACCAGATTCTTTATGTATATATGTATAAAAATATTGGTGCGTCACTATAAATTTAATGTGTTCTAAATAAAGTATAAAAAATTAGTGTGTCACAATAAATTTAATAATGATAAATTAATTTGGTTTATAAAATAAAGATAAATTAGTTTGGTTTATCAAAAATTGGTGTGACACTATATATGTATCAAAAATTGGTATGTCACTATAAATTTAATGTGTCATAAATAAAGTATAAAAAGTTTAGTGTGTCACGATATAGATTAACGGCATGTGTGTCACTGTTTTCTTGTGATTTAATAGCATGTGTATCATTGTTTTCTTATGATTATATTGATGTCAAGAAATAGATTACAAGTGGTTGGTTAAGTTAAAGATAGTGTATCATCGAAGTGTGTAAACCTGGTTATACATGAATTTAATAGGTGTCAAATAAAAGAAATTAAAAATGATATTAGAAAAGAAAAACAACAATATACTGTTAAAAAGACCGAGTAGGAGAAGGAGAGTATTTAAAAGTCGGATATTCATTTTCTTAAAGTGATGCATTTATGTTGTACTTTATAAATCATGTATTGTAAATAAAATAAAGAAATCTTGTATCCCAGTCCAAAAAAAATGAGTATTTTGTTGTAATTTATGAATCATTTTTCTTATAGTCATGCATTTATGTTATAATTTATGAATCATGCATTTATGTTGTACTATATGAATTGTGTGTTATTAAATTGGTACACAATGCCACTAGTTTTTCAGTTTTTTACAATTGTGCCACTCATTTAATTATACTTAATCTTGATCTATCAATAATTGTTTTTTATTTTAAGGTGTTCACACAAGAACGGCCCCCAAAAGATATATACTATAAATTTTAATATTTGATTAGTTAAAAATGAAAAAACGTGTGTGTTAGAAAAAGATGAAAGATCACATCTTTGGAAAAGTATGATTCTCCAAGAAAGCGACCTATAGATAGAAGACATGTTATAGTACCAATTCAACTGTATTAAAAAATGGTGTGGCTGGTATTTTGTTTTGGGTAAACGGTTAAAAGATATTCCAATGACCATTATTCGAGATTTTTCCAACCTTGCCACCAGAGAGCACCAATGTGCATTGGGCATCTATAAATCAAAAAGCAATGTGTAATGGACATCTATAAATTTTATAGGTATTATCACGTCAACATGTATCTTATAAAACTCTTATACTCACATAAACACTATAATTGTTATATGCGTTAGTCGTTCCCAACTTTTTTCTTTTAAACAAACACATTTTATTAAACTAAAAATAAAATTACGATACATAAAATAAAATCAATATTTCACTAAAAATAAAAGTAAAATATATAAAGAAACTGCATTTTCTCTTGTTGTTGTCGTGCTTGATGTTGTTGCCAAAGATGATCCACAAGATCATGTTGAAGGTCGTTATGCACATCTTTATCACGTAGTTTATATTGTTTCCTACTGTGTATGTCGCATCTCTCGACCCTCGTACGTTATATATTGGCTAAGGGTCTAAAGTATATCTCGTTAAATTCACTTATTTGGAACTTTTAATCTTTTAGTATCATGTTATGCAATATAATATAACAATTCATAATCTTACGTATTTTGCTCACCTGGTAAGCACGTGCGGGTTGTGCTATAATCCCCTAACGACCTTGAAGGACACCAAAAGCTCGTTCCACATCTTTTCTTGTACTTTCTTGAGCCCTCTTAAAATTTAATCAGCTTGGTTTCGTGCGATCGTATATGATTTGACAAAAGTAGCCCAGGTGGGATAAATACCGTCGGCTAGGTAAAATCATTTGGTGTACATTTTACCATTCACCGTATATGGAACTTCGGGAGCGACATCGTCACTGAGGCCGTCAAACAAATTAGAATGGCATAGAACAATTAGGTCGTTATTTGAACGCGCTATACAAAAAGATGCATGCCAAATCCACAAATCTTATGATGCAACTTCTTCAAACATTATGGACCGGATCTACACACACTCCTTGTGTTAGATGTGATACTAAGAATTATACGTAGTCTAGCACGCGGAATTTACTAGCTAGCACTTAAAAGACTTTGTGTGTTTTGTATGATTTGAATGAAACAATGAATGAACACAGAATGATAAACTTCAACGATTCAATATTATTAGAATAATAATACGAGTGATCTCCTATCACTAGGGTTTACAACCTTGAATCTCTATAATACGTATGAACTCTTATCGTATTGTGTATCTAAACCTTAACCTAGGCAATCCTTTTATAGACCAAGGATTCCTTTACAAGATAACTATCATTCTAATCTTATACGATATACACAATATATTTTCCATAGTTATCTATTACATAAATCATAAACATAAACCGTACTAACTTCTTCACTCAGCAGTCCTAACTGCTTATGTCTTCAAAACTCTTCAGCAGTCTTAACTTCCATCTTCAACAGTCTTAACTGCTACCTTCAACAGTCTTAACTGCTAAAGCTTAATTTCCTAACAATCCTCCCCTAAACTTATGATTTCTATCCAAATCACTAAGTTTCTTCAAATTAAGCTTCTTCTTCTTAAAGCTGAAAATTCTTTCAAACACCTATCAAGCAAATCTCTTAGATCTAGCTTTCACTTCTAGTGCAAGGTTGAATATCTTTGTCACCAGCATATCAGCCATCTCAGATTCTTCATTAGCTTCTAGTCTAACACATGCCATCATTGTCAAAACACCTGGTCTGAGTGGATAATCTTTTTCAACCAGCATATAGATCTCTATTCCATCCTTGGTAGACACTCTGTGTACTCCACACGTTCCAAATAACTTCCAAGTGATGTCCATGACTTGTGCTTGAAATCTCCATATTGACTCTCCACCATCTGGTTCATAAATTCTCTTCAATTGAACACATAGTTCTTTATCTTTATCTTCAATAGGATCTTTATCTCTGAATTTCTCTTTCACTTTCAGAAATATCTCCAAGTCAGATTATCTTCCATCCTTTCATTCTTCCATCAGTGAACACTTCCCAGTCAATGATTGGATGTTTTACCTGCAAAGGTTTAATATAAGAAGACTCTGGAACAATCATTATCATACTTCTGATCTTCTCATTTGTTAACTGATGAACTCAAATAAGTACATATTATTACTATCATTTATCCTATTAATTTGACTTGTTTTATTATATTATGTATGAGGATTGATACTTAATCGTTTAATTTTGTAATTCTCAGTTGAAAACAAGCATTTGGTGAAACTTGGCGATTTTGGACTAATTATGGGGCAAAACATGCAAGAAGCTAAGAGTCTACTGAAATGTACAAGATCAAGACTATTCTGCTCCAGATGCGCCGCATCTCACTTATGACATGCGCCGCATCACTATCAATATTTCACCAGATACGATCCAAGATACAAGAGGACATGCGCCGCATCCAAAGATAAAGATACGCCGCATCTTCTGGCGGTGTACGAATATTCCTGAATATTATAATCTTGGACCCCACGCGAAGTTTAGTCAATGCGCCGCATCTACTTACTAGATACGCCGCATCTTACCCTCAGACAGAAACTATAAATACCCCAAGACCAGACGAATTTCGGGTGACACATATTATATCCGAAGACCAGAAACCTAGGACGAATTCAGTCAAGGCAGCAGCACAAGACACACCCAAATCAAAGATACAAGAGCTGTAAGAAGGTGCTGCATGTGTTTAATTCATTAAGTAGTTTTGTTTTATTGTGTTAGTAAACTTTAATTCATCAAGATTGGTGGCTTGTGTAATGTGACAACGGAAAGATTGCACTCCCTTAAAACTGCTTTCTCATTAATTAAAGTTTATATGTTGATGTCATTGGTGACTTTTATTAGTGCATTGATAACCTCTGTGTCTAGCTGAGCGTTGATCGGGTCGCCATGCCTCTGCCCTCGCCTGTTTATTAGATCGCTTATGTATTCTATGGTCTGTAGAAAAGTAGGAGAAAGATAAACGGGATAGTCATAAGTAATCATTAAGGATTTACTCGCCGATAAGATTAGAACCAACGAGAAAGGACTTAATCTCGGTGCGTTGCATCGAACTATACACTTCATATAACACTAGCAATAAAACAAGTGACAAACTACTTATCATAGGGACAACCCTCTTATTGTCTCGAGTATTTATCTGTGTACGTGTGTGCTACTTGCTGATTCGTGCCTATTGGTTTAGTTTATTATTTAATTGCAACCAAATCGTGCCAGTCTCTCAGGCTGAACCCCCTTGCGTTAGATTAGATTGTATAGCTAACTTAATATATTAAAATACTGATTAGAATAACTAGATAATACGTTCCACTCTTAGTGATCGACACTCTACTTACCATTATATTCATACTGACCGGGTACACTGCTCGTTAAGTGTGTGTGTTATTGATAAGTCGGCTAAATATAAATTTAAAACTTGAGTAGGCATTAAAACTGCTAAACCGCAACGACACACGACACGCATCAAGTTTTTGGCGCCGCTGCCGGGGAGTGAATTGTTATTATCTGTTAATTTGATTAGTATTTTAATTAGGTTTTAATTTTTTTTAATCTAACCGCTAATTTTGTTGTGTATTAGTTTAATTTGCATTCATTGTACTATTTTGCATATTTTCTGTTTTTGTGTGTTATTTGTTTGCTTTTGTTTTGTGTTTATTTTCGTGTGTTTTATTTGTTTTTATTTTTCGTATTTTTTGTTTTCTGATATCGTTGTACTGAGCTAAATCAAACGATACGGCGCATCTGATTTCTCAGATACGGCGTATTGCGTTCAATTTTTTATAAAATACAACGCGTTTAATTAATTCGATACGACGCATCTTTTCCCCAAGATACGGCGTATCTGTTTTTAATAAGAAATTTTTTCTAAGCGATAAAGCGATACGACGCATCTTGTCCCCAAAATACGGCGTATCTGTTTTTAATAAAAAAAATTTTCTAAACGTTAACGCCATACGACGCATCTGCTTTAGCAGATACGGCGTATCTATTATTTTAATTAAAAACAGTTTTCGAATTATTAAACAGATACGGCGCATCGATTTTTATCGATACGGCGCATCTTCTGAATAAAAAATCTTATATTTTGAAACGTAACGAAAATACGGCGCATTAACTTTTGTTAATACGGCGCATTTAATTTTAAATAAATATCGATTTTTGATTATTAAAATTGATACGGCGCATTCAAATTTCTAAGCGGCGTATCTATTTTCTGAATAAAGTCTGATTTAATTTTAACGATTATTAGATACGGCGTATCCAACTTTTTGGATACGGCGCATCGTCTGCAGATATCAGTAACTTTAATTTTTCGTATTCCGTTTTCGTTATTAATTTTCTGATATATTGCTTTCTCGAGCATACCCTACTGATATTTTTGTGTTGGTTTCAGGAAGTGCATGACCAGGAGTTCTACGAAGAACTTGATTCAACCTTTCGAAGATCCTGAACGAGTCTTTCATTCGCTTAAAAGGCTTTTCAACACAAAAAGCTTTGATACTTCAACTTCATTCGAGCTTGACTATTTTTCTGAAGAGAAAGAGGAAGAAGAAACAGAAACAATGGGCGAAAACACAACTATGGAGGAATACATGAACAAAACCCGTGCTGATCACACTTCAGGAGTTGCTAGACCAAAGTTTGATGATAAGTCAAAGTTTGAATTGAAGGGTCAGTTTCTCAAGGAACTTAGGGAAAATGCTTTCAGTGGATCGGAACATGAGGATGCTAATGAACATGTTGAAAAGGTCCTCAAGATTGCGGATTTGTTTACTTCGGAAGGAGTCACTGACGATCAACTCATGCTAAGAATCTTTCCAATCTCACTAAAAGGAGCTGCTAACAAGTGGCTAAGGAATGAACCTGCTAGTTCAATCACTACATGGGAAGGTTTGAAGAGCAAATTCCTGAAGAGATATTGTCCACCTGCTAGGACTGCTAAAAAGATGGAGGCTATCAACAGTTTCAAGCAAGAGCCTGATGAAACTCTTTATCAAGCTTGGGAACGATTTAAAGATTTACTGATAAAATGTCCTCAACACTATCTAACCCCTATGCAGGAGATAATATTGTTTTATCAAGGATTGGACGTGCCTACTAGACAAATCTTGGATGCTAAGGGAGCTGTGCCTCAAATGAGTGCAACCAATGCCAGGAAAGCAATCCAAGATGCTGCTGATCATTCTCAAAAATGGCACGATGGGACCTCTACTAGATCTAAGAGCAGCACTAATTTTGACGGGATTGCTGCTATTCAAGCTCAATTGGATAAAATTAGTAGAGAGATGAAGAAGCGTGATGAAAGAGTGTATGCTGCCCAAGTTGGATGTGAAAAGTGCGAAGGACCTCACTACACTAAAGATTGCCCGAATAAGAATGAAAGTGAGACGTTTGAAGAAGCATATTACACCTAATTTGGACAACCATTCCGACCTTCAGGAAGATTTAGGGAAGCTACCCCGGGATTCTATCAAAAGAACAACTTCAATCCCGCTTATCAAGAAAGGAGGCAGACTTTAGATGACACTCTCAAGCAAATTATGGCCGATGCTGCTAAAAGACATGAAGAGAATACTGCTATGATCAAAGAAATCCGAGCTTCAACGGACACTACTACAAGAAATCAAGGAGCTTCGATCAAAGCATTGGAACAACAAATTGGTCAAATGAGCAAAGTTCTTCAAGAAAGGGGATACGGAAGTTTATCGAGCTCAACCGAAACCAACCCAAGGGATCATGTCAAGGCCATAAGCACCACTGATGAAGTCACTCCTAGCATACCTAGAAGATCGATGAATGGTAATGATGATGCAAGACCCGAATTTTTCTTTAATTCTTCAATCAGTTTAAGAAGACTACTAAGAGAAAAGACAAAGATTGAAGAGGAGATCGAGGCTACAATGAAAGAAGGGAGCTCTGCAACTGATTTAAATGCCTTGCCTCATAAAGAAAAAGACCCAGGAAGTTTTACTCTACCTTGTTCAATTAATGATATATCTGTAACACCCCCAAATTTGGTTTGTGGCAGCGGAAAAGTAATTAGGGTATTACGGTGAGGATCGAAGTTAAAATTCCAGAAAACGGCCCGGAAGGGGCGTTTTGAGAGTTATATGTCATTCAAAATAATAGCTTTTATACAAAAGTGAATTATTCGATTTGAAAATCCCATAAAAGAATGTGATAATTTGGAAAGAATGACATATTTGATTTTACACCATTTAAGTTATCAGAGTAAAAGATGCCCGCTCCGTGTCTTGTCCTGCTCCGTTAATTACCTGAGATAAACATGCTTAAAACGTCAACACAATGGTTGGTGAGTTCGTGGAGTTTGATAGAAAATATCTCTCTTTGAAAGGTGTATAGTGATAATAGTTCTTCATGAAATAAATAAAGAGTTGCGTTGTATAAAAATCCACAAGTGAATAATGTATGATCTTCAAAATCAGAAGTTTCATATTTTAAATGAAGTTGAGTTACGTTGTTATATGCTCGAAATGGAATGTTGAGTCAGCTTTTAAATGTAATGATATACCAAGCATTTTGGGTTAATTTGTGCAGAATTCTCATTTAAATCACATATGATAACCGTTAAAGTTCAAGTACGGAATTCGTAATTATATCACATAGTGGAAATGATAATCTAGAATCTGAAGTCTATCAGTATAAAGTGGTGGTCTTCTAATACAGCTGTATCCTAGGATATATATGAAACATTCATATATTCATAAAGTTATATTGCCCTAAGCCTCATGACACGCAAAACGTTAACAGAGTACCGTAAAACGGAGTGTTCACCAAATTAATGACGAAAGTTTATGCCCTCGTGTAATAGGTGATTTGCCACTTCCTATTTTTCTCAAATATAGCGCATCGCGACTAATACGACTAGCGATTAAGCATTCCGTCACAGTATTAGTGGGATAGGTTGTCAGTCCTCCAACAGGTTTCGAAGCTGTTGCTATATTCGCGCTCACCGCAGTGATTAATGGCTCATGATAAAGGGACTTTTTGGCAATAAAGTGTGCTTAGGCAATATAGGTCTCAAGGTTCATAAAATACACGTATTCTGATCTTGGCAATTATTTCCAGTGGAATATAGAAATATTATAATAAGTAACAGTTCATTCATTTGTCACATGAATGCATACAGTAATCCTCAGTATCATGTTACATCAAGTAGTTCAGAGATGTTATGTTTCAAGTTCCGTGTTTAAGCTAAACAGACAATTTGCACATATATTGAGCATGTTTTCTTTTCAAGTATAATTCAAATAGGTAAAGCATAGTTGATAGTTTTGAGCAATTCATGAGAGTTTTCAAGTAATATAAAACAGTTAAAGCATGTATCTCCCCCAAAAGAATTATTAAAAACAAGTGTGAAAAGTAGGGGCCACGACTCACGATAAGTCATAAGAGTTTTCATAGTGCTCATAGAAGTATTGTATCGCAAAGTAAATCATATAGTTGATAAATGAATAAAATATTTCGAAGCATGTATCTCCCCCAAAAAGTATAAATCAAGTATTAAAATAGGAGGGGCCACGACTCACCTTGGAATGTTGTGACGTAGATAACACAATGGTGCCAAGGAGTATGGCAGAACAGGGTAAGGAGTAACGCACAACGATACATAATCGGCAAATCCTAATGAATATAAGTTTGTCTCAAGATATGACACGCGGAAAGTAATTGATACGTAGGAGTTCCAAAAGATAGAGCGTTTTAGTTTTCGTGGAATATTTGTATCAATTGTAACACCCCCAAATTTGGTTTGTGGCAGCGGAAAAGTAATTTGGGTGTTACGGTGAGGATCGAAGTTTAAATCTCAGAAAACGGTCCAGAATATGCATTTTGAAAGCTATATGTCATTCGAAGAATCTTCTTGATACAAAAGTGATTTATTTGATTTGAAAATCCCATAAGAAAATGTGATAATTTGGGAGGAATGACATATTTGATTTTACACCTTTTAAGTTATCAGAGTAAAAGATGCCCACTCCGTGTCTTGTCCTGCTCCGTTAATTACCTGAGATAAACATGCTTAAAACGTCAACACAATGGTTGGTGAGTTCGTGGAGTTTGATAAAAATATCTCTCTTTGAAAGGTGTATGGTGATAATAGTTCTTCATGAAATAAATAAAGAGTTGCGTTATATAAAATCCACAAGTAAATAATGTATGATCTTTAAAATCATAAGTTCAAGTTATGAATGCAGATGAGCTACGTTGTTATATGCTCAATGTAAATTGTTGTATCATCTTTTAACCATATGATATACCATGCCTTTTGAGTTGTCTTGTGTAAAATTTTCAGTTAAATCACATATGATAACAATTAAAGTTCAAGTACGAGATTCATAATCATATCACGTAAATTAATAATAGTCTAAAGTCTGAGATCTATCAGTGAAAAGTGGTGGTCTTCTAATACAGCTGTATCCTAGGATATATATGAAACATTCATATATTCATAAAGTTATATTGCCCTAAGTCTCATGACACGCAAAACGTTAACCATTTCCGTAAAACCGGCGGGGTCCCACCAGGGATACCTGATGGGGGATTTATGGCCCTCATGTGAATAGGGGATTTGCCAATTCCTATTTTTCTCAAATATAGTGCACCACGACTAATACGACTAACCATAAGGCATTCCGTCAAAGTATTAGTGGGGTAGGTCGTCAGCCTCCAACAGGTTTCGAAGCTGTTCACTATATTCGCGCTCACCGCAGTGATTAATGGCTCATGATCGAGGGACTTTATGGCAATAAAGGGGTACTTAGGCAATATAGGTCTCAGGGTTCATCAAGTATACGTATTCTGGTTTTTGGCAATTCTCTCCAGAAAATGTAGAATATCATAGTAAAGTTAACAGTTCATTCATTTGTTATATGAATACATACAGTGAGTTTCAGTATCATGTTACGTCAAGTAGTCCGAAGATGTTATGTTTCAAGTTCAGTGTTTAAGCTAATCAAACAATTTGCACATATAACGTACACGTATTCCTTTCAAGTATGATTCAAACATATAAAGCATAGTTGATAGTTTTGAGCAAATCATGAGAGTTTTCAAGTAATATAAAACAGTTAAAGCATGTATCTCCCCCAAAAGCATTATTAAAAACAAGTGTGAAAAGTAGGGGCCACGACTCACCTTTGCCACAGCAAGCAAGATCACACTGACACGACTGGCATCTAGAGCATATCACAACGGTCTCAAAACATACAGCGCGATGATATACAACGGTCTAGGACCGGCACAACCACATGGACAGACGAGAGAGAGGTGTGGCGGTGGTGTTGGCGATGTGATGCTAAGCCCGAAACAAAACAGCCAAACAACATTCGGTCTTCACTTATCTTGACTCAAAACAGAGAAAAGGGGTGGCGGCAGGTGGAGGTGAAGAGATGGTGCGGCTATGGTGGTGATGGTGGTGTCGATTGTGGGTAGTATAGGAGAGGGAGAGTGAAAGTTATGTTTTTGTGTTTTGTGTTTTGTAACTGTACGTGTGTATGGGAATATATATCCACATGCATGTATGGCTTATGGTATTACACGTACATACATCTATTTGAATAGAAGACTGCATGGTTAATATTTTCAACACGTTAACATATGAGTGAGTTGTTGAATTCATTGGTACTAAAATCTTACACATCTAAGTATTGATTTAAGATACACGTTATATGGTTTATGAATTATATGGTAGAAAGATATACACGTTTAAGATAGTGATGAATACATTGCATGCATGGTTAATAAAATATACACGTTAACATAGGATTTGTAGTACACGTTATATACTGTTGTGTGAAAAAGAAATAATGCATGTCTACATGCATTTTGGCAAATCATGTAGTACTTATTAGCTTATATAAATAGTTTAGGGTGTAGTTTGATTCCGGTAATTACTAACATTAAGTCTTTATTTTACAAAACTTAAAACCAGGTAACGTAAAAATATAACGTTTATAAAAATATCAAAGTTTATTAATATACTCCAACTAATAATATTAGACGCGGGATAAGTTTAACAGAGAGTGTATACGTTAATAAAATCTAATAGGGTTTGAATATTCATATCACGTAAAAAGGTATAATGTAAAATAAAAATATAAAAATAATAAAGTGAAAATAATTCATATAAAATATGTAGACTTATCCAAATCTTGTGTTGGTCGTGAGTATAGTATATTAAAGAAAATTTTAAATTTTCCCGTAAAAATGGGTGTTGTTAAATGATAAGTCAAAGGTATTATTAATTAACAAAGATTATCATGACGGATTTTTGTAGGATCTTACATCAATGATTGTAAAAAGTTTAATATCATCGTTCGTGTGGTGGTATAAAGTCATAGACTCAGACAAACGCACGCCAAAGCATAAAACATATAGCACAAATATAAAAGGAAAATAAACATGTAAGAATCGGATAAGCATATAAGTATATGTAAGCCGCATAAGCTAAAAAGAATGAGCTCAAACCAATAAACCAAAATAAGTATAACCAAAATAACCTTCTACCACATATCATAAATAAGCATGAATAATGAACCGGACCAAATAAGCATTTCAATACTAAGTAACAATCAAATTGACATCTAATAGTTTAATTAAGCTACAATAATTTTTATGATTGTACAATGTATATTACTTATTTTAATATAGTGTTCAATATCACATAATAAATCACATGCTGTTAACAATTTTTATAATGAATATTTTAGAATAATGTGTCATTGTTTTATTAGGACAATATTGTGATTAAATACTTTTATTAACGCGAATTTTAATACTATCAAAATAATAGCCAGTATAATTTTCAATATTAAAACAATCAAACTTAATGATTTGCTCAGCTTTGACTTCGAGGCAATCAACTATCATAGATACCCGACACTATCAAATTTCACAAGTCATAACAAATATAAAAAAATTCATGCTTTCAATATTCTTTAATTCTTTTTAACCATGACATTCAGTTTTTCAATCAATTACATACAACGGTTTATATATGCAGTCATATATATATATATTTGTATAATTTACCAAATTATAGCTATCTTTTCCATAGAAACTAACCATATCAGTCAATAATTTTTAACAGACATTACAATTTATACATTTTAATACATCTAGCATAATTATATACAAACACAAATCAGGAACGAGCCCAGCACCACTGTGTGGTGCGGCTGTGGTGTGGGTCGAATTAGCATCAAGGCCAAGGTGAACAAACACACCCTTCGGGGTGACTATGACATGCAACAAACATCGTCTTTT